>CM070510.1:32326555-32460512 GCA_036346375.1 Guadua angustifolia | reverse complement strand
CGGTTAGTACTTCTCATAAAAGAAAAACTATATTACCATCTGGAAAAGGAAAAGAGAAACATCGCGGAAACAGGTCCGGCCGGACAGGACGATGATAAGAGAGCGCTGGACGGGGAGTGAACGTGGATGCTTTCTGGCTGGTGACCGCGTGGGCCCCACAAACCGCTGCCATGAAGACGAGACGGAGACGACCACCGAACCGAGTGAAGTGTGAAGGCGCCCGGCGGGCTTTACTTTTTCCCAAGTGGGGCGAGAAAAATGGCGGCTACAAACACAAGCAAAGGAACCCAAACAAGAAGGCAACGCAAAGAAAGAAATATCGATGAGATGACGGCCCAAGTAAATGAGAAAAGAGGTGATTTGCCCCTGTGTCCACACCACAACCAGCATACCACAGTTTCCACAGCAAGAGTGGGAGGAAACAAAACCCTGCTTGTTCCTTCCCTCTTCCCTTCCTCCATCCCTTGATCGTATCTTGCTTCTCCGCCGGTGCAGCCGCCATGATTTAGTCCCTCCGAGCCGGTCTCCTCTCTCCATCCCATCTCTCTGATCTCCTTGCTGCAACAGCGACTAGTTCGAGCGAGAATTCCCTTTGAAAAAGAGGAAAGAGACGTCAAGCAAGAACCGGCAAAGGTTCTTCCTTCTCTCTCTTTGTTGACAGGTGGGCTTTTCAATCTGTTCTTCTTCTTCTTTTTATTTACCGCTGTTTATTGGCGCAAGCCATGATTTGGATTGGTCCGCTTTTATGCTTTACCCTGTTTGACTGGCCCCCTTGATTGTTGCAGGGGAAGGAAAGGTTTTCTTAATTTCCTCCAGAGATTAGAAGCCAAAAAGAAAAGTTGTTCAGGTTCATTGCTACACTTTTTGCACTGTTAACTTTATGGCTGATCTCTCCACTCATGGATCACTGGATTTTAAGTCTCTCTTGTCTCTGTTTGTTCCAACAATTTCATGTCCATTTTTCCTCTTTCGCTCAAGAAACACGGAGAGAGGGAGTGAGAAAGTGGTCTGTTGCTTCCACAAATTTCAGCTTCCGATAATCTGTTTTAAGCCGCTTATGTTGATGCTCGACTTCGAGCGCTCCAGCAATACCACTATGAATTTTTGTTTTCTCCGTATAGACAACAAAATTACACGACAAACCATTGTTTTCTGAATAAGTTGTTTGTTTTCTCCAAGTTTTTTTTTCCTGAGCCAATAATTGTACCTTTGTTCTTTATTTTTTTACGTATTATTGTTGTGTTTTATTCATCTCCTTGGTTGAATTTAGCACTCTGTTATGTTCCACCGTTTTAAAGAATATGTATTTTTTTTGTCACTACCTTTGTTTTTCATGAATGAATTGCATGTTCATTAGGTTGGACATTGGATCAGATGGGTACATCAAATATTTCCTATATGAAAAAAGATGGTACAGCATAATTGTCCTCCTGTTAATATAAAAAGATGTACTTCTCTCGTTATCTGGGGATGCAAGATAACATAAACGAAAGGAAAAGTCTATACACACGAAGTTTTTCGTACGAAACAACTACGAAGAGGCTCCGTGCATTCACGACAGTGCATTGCATGGCTGCGACCGATCGTGACATTGCTTTTTATAGCAGCTTCGTACCAAAATATTTCGTGTGCATAGAAGCCTTGTAAACTAAAGATGTGCGATAATACTTTTTTTAATAGTTCAGTTTATTTCTGTTGGTTTTATTTCCACTGCCTTCAGCTGCTTCTATGCTCCAGACAAAAAAATTGCCTGCAATTTGAAGAAAATAAGGACTTGTTGAGGGGTGATTATTTGATTTTCAATTGGTACTTAGTGACAGGTGCTACCAGATTGTGCAATTTTCGTGTGTGCTGCATCACAGACATTGCGGTTATAGAGCGGCAATGATTGATCGTAGTGATACTCGGAATTATCACTGCTGACTTAGGAACCAGCAGTGATAAAAGCTATCACACTACATCGGTTTGATGATATATATATATATATATATATATATATATATATATATATATATATATATATATAGGAAGACAGTTTTGTACTGTCAGTGTATGTACTCCCATAGTCCCTTCATTTACTTCCTGTGATGCGTAGTACTAACGGGCGCATGATATTGCACTAACAGCTCCGTTAACAGCACCTGAATTTCAAAGCTAATTGGGTAGGATCACGAGTACATAATCAAGAGTATGACCATATATATATATATATATATATCGATATATATACATATATATATATATATATATATATCACTGCTAGTTCTTGGACGAACCGGTAGTGACAAGCCATGCACCAAATGTTTTTATTGCATTTTTCTGCATTCTATATTTTATACAATATTTTCTACAAGGTATTAATATAAAGCATCGTTAAATCATAATTTGTTGTACCATATTAATATATTTGAATTACACATTAATATAAAGTATCATTATATTAATATGGTATAGCAATATAGTATATAAAGCATCGTTAAATCATAATTCAAATATATTAAAGCATGTAACGAGGGAATGAAGATAGGAAAGACGTAAAAGCATATGAGCCTAAGTCTAGCCGTGTTGCTGGCTATACTATTCTTCTGCTCGTGATGCCGAACTCATCAATTCAAACAAATAAAATTAATACACATATTTGAAAGACACATACACATCTTTAAAGAACATATACACACATATATATTTTTTGATCTTTATACACGATACATCTTTCAGTGACACATACAAATATTTGAAAGACACATATACATCTTTCAAAAACATATACTCAGATACATTTTTTTGAACTTTGTACACATTAATGGAAATTCACTCGAATTCCTAAAACATATTACAATATATTGTATTACTTGACTAGTCCCAGGTTAAATCTGCATGCTCTCAGTGCGGGTTACCGATTGAACAGCCTTCCAACACATAGAATTTCATCATCGAGATAAATAATCAAGAATAGAATTTGATCTTAACAGTATTAGGTACCTCATGATTTCGAATTTGAGTCTTAGGTACCTCCATGTAGTCATGCTCATGCAGTTATGCCAATGAAACCGAAGCAAAATCTAGAGAACCAAGTAGTTGTAAGAAAAAGGAACCATTAAGTGCAGTTTCAGTATAAGGGTCATTGCAAAAAAAAAAAAAAAAACGTGCATGCAAAATGTATAACTTCTGCCGAATTCAAAAGGCAGCTACAAAAGGAGGTTTGTCACATCCATCCACAAAGAACATGGCGACATCGGCTCAAAAAGACCTGCTTGAAAGATCTAGAATCACGACCAAACCAATGTAGCCCATATCACATAACTTTAACTGTAGAACCAAGCAACAACAGATGATATATTAATAACAAATAAAAAATCAAAAGGCAGCCCTTTTCACAACTTTAGTCCAATCTGCAATGAAGAGAGGAATATCTTACCATGCATCCCATGGTATGACAGTACATTGATTGTTATGCCTCGTATGGATTCTATATTATGTGAATTTCATTATAGTCCCGTTTGATATAAAGTGATTATTAGTTCTAACCCAGCGATCCTTAGTAACACAGGGTAACAATCTACATGCAACCAAATAAGTATGATTGGCACGAAAGCACGGAGAGGTTAAAGCCTTACAACTCAAATCATATTAAAGCATGAGTGCAGCTGACGGCGGGGAGCTCGGAGATATACTGGTAGGGAGCTCGGAGAGGGCGGTGGGGAGGTCAGCGGTGATGGTGGGGAGCTCCGAGGTGAGGCGACGGTGGCGGTTCGAGGTGAGGCAACGGCGATGAGCTCCGAGGCGAGGTGACGGCGTCGGTCTGAGGGGATGCAATGGCGGTTCGAGGCGAGGCGGCGGCGGGGAGCTCTAAGGCGAGGCAACAGTGGCAGTCCGAGGCGAGGTTGCGGCGGGGAGGTTGGAGGCGGGGGCGGTGAGCTCCAAGGTGAAGCGACGGTGGGGGTCCGAGGGATGCGACGGCGGTCCGAGGTGAGGCGGCGGCGGGGAGGTCAGAGGCGACGGTAGGGAGGTCGGAGCCAGCGATGGTCTGAGGCTAGGTTAGTGTAACTAAGAGGAGGAGGCGTGGGTTTTGGAATTTATATAGGTGGACCATCACTATCGGTTTGTCACATCAACCGGTAGTGATAGTCTATCACTGTCGGTCTAGAAATACAACTAGTAGTGATAGTGGCCTTATCACTGCCGGCCCAACCCACACATCGGCAGTGATAGTGCTTATCACTACCGGTTGAGGCTATAAACCGGCAGTAATAAGCCACATGACTACCAATTTTATGGGGAAACCGGTAATGATAAGCCGGTCTCTAGCCAATTAATGAAAACTTTCAATTTATTTCATTTCAAAAGGCTGAGTGCTTTGTATTTTTGAAATCCTATTAAATTTGATCCAAATTTTCTAAAAGTTTTAGAGGCATACTACAGGACATCTAACATTTTATTTAAATATTTTCCCAAATTTTGATCAAGTTCTAAAATTATAAAAATTCAGATTGCTCACTGTTTTAATAGTTTTAATATTTCAAAAATCAAATAATGTTTCAAAAATTCACACAAATGTAGTCAAATTTACACAAATTCAAATGTAGTTAAAGATCTGTACTCAAATCTTAGATCACACTTTTCTTCGAGTTGCCAAAGAACAGAGAACCAGTCCCAAGCATAACCTCAATTTCTATTACTCCATATAATACATTAATTGTTACATATGAGAAATAAATATGTCATTTGTACAAAAGAAAGCATATATTTAATTAGTACAATTAAGCTACGATTCAACCTTCGTTATGATCACGGCGTATGTACGTAGCTTCCTCACTCTCTTTCATGAGACTTAGGTCAACGTCCTCTCTGAAAGGGAGAAGCTCATCGAATTGGTTGTACTCTTCCTCGTCGACAACATTCTCAACTCCGACAATCTTTCTTTTTTCCTTGAATAACCACATGGCACTCCTTGTTAGCCGAGTCAGTTACAAAGAAGATTTGTGTAACAGAATTAGTAAGTATGAATGGTTTTTCTCTATATCCGACGAGTTTGAGGTCCACAGTAGTGATACTGTACTTATCGATATTCACACCCCCTGAAAGTCTAACCCATTAGCACCAAAAGAGAGGCACCTTTAAAGGTCCATAGTCAAGCTACCAAATCTCTTCTATGAATCTGTAGTAGGTTTTTCTATTTCCATTGCTGTTATAGGCATCTATACATATACCGCTATTTTTTGGTGTTATTTTTATCTTGTGCTCTTGTATAAAATATAAAACCATTTATGTCGTATCATTGGAATGTCCGAATTGTAATTGATGGTCCCTAAACCAACACTTTCAAGTGAGCATAGTCTGTCTCCATATGCATCATGTGTCTATGCAATCAATGCCGAAGTTATTTCTATGCTCTCTCACGATCCAAACCTCTAACCTCCTTGGGTTTGTTCTAGATAGCATGCTCTTTTGCATGTTGACACATGGGGCCACCACAACTGATTGTCCCAAAACTGCAAAATGTGCTTGTGTGAATAAAACTAGATTGCTAGTACGGAGTGATTTCTCGCCTAGTGTCCCTTTCTCCTATAGCCTCCCTTCTTGCCAAGATACAGGCACATCAATCAATTTGAGATCCATATAATTGATGCAGAACTCAATGACCTCTTCGGTTCCCTAACCATCGGCAATGCAGCCTTTCGACCGATGTCGGTTATGAACATATTTCTTTATAACCCCCATGAACCTCTCAAAAGAGTACATCTGATGTAGAAACACTAGACCAAAGAATCTGTATCTCTTTCATAATGTGAACAGTGAGATGGACTATAATATCAAAAAAGATGGAGGAAAACACATCTTAAGCTTGCATAGAGTGTGGACCACATCTTCCTACAGCTTATCTAGTTTCAACGGATCGATGGCTTTCTGTGAAATCGTGTTGAAGAATGAACACAACTTTATAATTGGGTCTTGGATTTTCTCTAGCAGAACACCTCTAATTGCAATTAAAAGTATCTGTGTCATCATCACGTGGACAATTGTGAGACTTCATACCAATTAATTTTAAGTCTTTTATTGAGACTAGTCTCTTTATGTTGGCAGAGTAACTAGATAGAACTTTGACTCCATGCAAGCATTCGCATACGCTAATTTTTCTTTCTTACTAAGAGTGTAGCAGTCTACAAGAAGGTACTTTTGCCTGTATCCATTTCTTTGTGATGTACCTCCTTCCTGAGTTTCATATCTTTGAGGTCCATCCATACTTGGAGTATATTTTTTGTTTTGCCAGGTATATCCAGTAAGATATCAAGTAAGCTATCACACACGTTCTTCTCTATGTGCATGATATCGACTGCATGTTGAACTTCCAAATGCTTCCAATAAGGTAAGACCCAAAATATTGATCTCTTTTTCCACAAAGGAACCTTTTCATAGGAACTTAGGACAAATGTACTGCTGGCTTCCTTCCCATGAATAATTTTAAAATCCTTTACGACCGCAAATATCAGTTTCCTAGTGTGATTCTTCGGAGCTAAGGCAGTTTCCTTTGTCCTGTCAAAAGCTCTCTTATTATTGCGGTATGGGTGATCCTTGAGGAGGAACCTACGATACCACATGTAAGCCATTTTCGATAGTTTTTCATTGTCGGCTAGTCAGATCATCCAAACAATGGACATATTCGTTGAAGCCTTTTGTCGTTTGGCCCGATAAGTTACCAAGAGCAGGGTAATCATTGATGGTTATGAACAAGAATGCGCGTAGGATAAAGTTCTCTCTTTTATACTCATCCTACACCCGTATACCATCGTTCCACAATATTAGAAGATCTTCAACCAATTGTTTGAGGTACACATCGATATCGTTGCTTAGTTTCCTAGGCCCTTGGATCAGTAGTGGCATCATAATGTACTTTCACTTCATACAAAGCCAAGGAGGAAGGTTATAGATACATAAAGTCAGTAACCAAGTGCTATGACGACTTCTTATGTTGTTGAAAGGATTCATCCCATCCATACTCAACTCAAACCTTATATTTCTCATATCATATGCAAAGTTATTCTTATATTTTCTATCGATGTTCCTCCAATGCACAGAATCAGTAGGGTGTTTGAGTATTCCATCCTTCTCACGCTCTTCGGTGTGCCATTGTAGCAATTGGACATGTCTTTTATTCGTAAACAATGCTTCAGATAGGGGATTATAGGGAAGTACCACACCACCTTACGGGGGATCTCTTCTTCTTACGCATCACTCCGACATCATTGTTATCGATATCAACATCATTGCCCTTACATCGTTTTGCTTTGCAAACAGCAAAGGCATTCAAGTCTGCAAACTCATTGCGATACAATATGCAATCGTTTGGATATGCGTGTATTCTTTGTACTTCCAATCTCAACAGCAAACAACCTGCTTGGCTTAGTACGTAGTTACAAACAACACGTCACCCTCTGGAAGCAAGTCCTCAAGAGACATAACAGCTTAGTGAAGTTCTTATCGGACCAACCATTGCTTGCCTTCAACTGCAGTAGTGAAAGTATGGTATGCAGCTTTTTATGCTCCTCTTTGCAGCTCGGGTACAATGGCATTGTAGAGTCCTCTACCATACGCTAGAACTTTTGAAACTCTCTTTCACTCGTGAAGTCCTCCCCATCACGTAACATTAGATCTAGATCATCTTCATGGCTATCAGCGAACGTATCTTCGACCGCCGTCATATCATTGTCTCCGTCATCTTCATCAATGTGTTGCCCTTCATGTACAATCTCATCTTCACAGTGCTCGGTTCAACAGGTATAGCCAGCCTTGAAACCCCTTCGAAGCAAGTATGCACGTTTTGACTCTATGGTAGAAAATAGCTTCTCATTTTTGTAATCAATGCATAGACAATACATATAGTCCGCCAGCTTCTTTAACTTGTGTGCTGCAGCCGCGTTCAGAAAACAAGTCACACCATTAAAGAACTCTGGGCTGCGACAGTCTGTTTCATACATCCACCTTCGGTCCATCTACAATTAATTATATCAAACTAAATTTCAGTAAATTAGTAACGATCACAAAATAATTTATTCTTTACATTAGTCATGCAATTGCTAATTAATTAAATCAATAAACATCGATAAGCATATAAATGTAAATAACAATATAATTGTAAATTATTAGATTTGAAAATCCATCTAGCAATTTTGACTATATTAAAACATATCAAACTTTTTTCATTACTTAAATATTCATCTAGCATTTTTATTATTTAGAAGATTTATTCATTTCATTTGTTATGTAGTGCTATTAAATTAAATTAATTTACATAAAATAAGCGTATAATTGAATATAAGGATATATTTCTAAATAATTAGATTTAAAAATGTATCTTGCAATTTTCATTATTGGAAAATCCATCTACCATTTTTCATTATTTAAATATTCATCTAGCAATTTTCACTATTTAAAATTCATGTAGCAATTTTCACTATTTAAAATTACATATAACAAATTTTCATTATTTTAAATAATTACTATTAGATATAACGGTCCATCTAGCAATTTTCATTATTTAAAATCCACTAAATCACTCAAATGAATAAGAATGATAATTTATTCAATAAATTAGCTAGATCTTAATTTGAGCACTACCGACCTAAAATGTTCACACCATACAATCAGTAATTATCAAAATCTAGAGCAATCTATAAAGTAAAATTTAACTACAAATATAATATAGATCAACTCACTAACCTTGGAGAGAAATGCGAGATAAATTTTGGTACAATTTTAGAGCAGCAAGTCACCAAAATAATAACTATTGAGCAAAGACAGAGCTCCTCTCTGTTCTGCTCGATCGGGGAAGGTGTCGGTTGGGGAGGGGAACACGTATATAAAGATATTTGTCACTGTCGGTTCTGCGTAGAACCGGTAGTGATAAGGTCAGATTACGTGGAAAAATACTTATCATTGCCTATTCTAAAGTAAGCCGGTAGTGAAAATTCTGATATCACTGCTAGTTTATAACAGAACCAGCAGTGATACATCACTACCGGTTTTGGATATAAATCGGCAGTGATATCTGGTTATCACTGCCGGTTGTTTTCATGAACCAGCAGTGATACGTGTTTCCGCCCCCCCCGCCCCGCTCGAACTTTCGAACCGGCAGTGATATGTTGTCGTTGCTGGCTTTATCCCAACCGGTAGTGATATACCAGTAAGGATTGCCTGTTCTGTACGTAGTAGTGAGTGTAGAAGAAGTCTTCAATAAATCTGTCATTCCATTGAGTTCAGTACAATGGAATTCTAATTTGATGAGACCAAAAGATTATAAGAAGTGGCTGTTAAGTGCTATGTGGAATGACAAAATTTTGTTAGTCCAAATATATCTATTTTATTCATGAGGAGTGCTTTTTTTGTCTGCCCATTTGTGCAGTCATTCCAGGAAAATAGAACGCTCCGATAGGCTATAGGAATCATGGATAGCTTTCGAAATAAAAAAAAAGATGGTCAGAAGTTATGTTTTATCTAGAACAATAGAAGGTAGCTAATTTTATGTCGAATGGGTTGAAACTTTATGGGCATATTGTATTGAAGAAAGCTACTGTATCTATAAAACAAATTGTGTTACCGTTTCCTAGGTTTGTCTTCTATTTCCAGCTGAACAAGATTTTTTTAATAAAAAAATGCAAAGTAGTAGATTGACCAATGAATTGACTTTCACCTATAGCTGGAGTAGATGTAGAAATAGCACTCCTCATCTTGCACTGAAAAATATTTGTCTTGGTAGTTTGTCACTCATGCTATTAATCTCCCTTGTCGGTAATCTTGGGTCCAGATTTGACCATACAAGACGACTTGGTTTAGTACTAGAGTATAGCACCTTCCAACTGCAAGTTGATAAAGGTTGTTAAACAATCACCAGAAGTATGTAAGACTAAGATTATATTGGAAATAAAAATGTTTCTTTTTTTCTGTTGTACTAAGTGGCAAGGTTAAGAAATGGTTAATTGACATCTTAATCACAAGCTTCCATGCTTGAAAGTTTCTATTCCATCCTCGACTCCTTTCTTTTGCTGTAAATGCCTACGCGAAAAAAAAAAAAAAGGCGTTAACAACAATGAAAGTTTGCTTTGCTGAATTGACTGTTGATTTTGGCCTGACGTGATGTACCTTAGCCTATTTTGACATCTCCCCTTGACTTTTAACACATGCCACTCGCATTAATAGATTTGTATGATTCATGTTTTTCAATTGTCACTAAACATTGAATTATAGTGTTTCCTTATCTGTAACTTTTTGTATTTGTCTACTTACAAGTATTACTTTGTGTGTTGACTCTTGGGCAGTTCCAAACTCCTGTAATCGATTACTCTTTTTTCGTGAATGGCGAATAATAATGGAGCGTATGGTAGACCACAGCGTAACTCTCATCCAAAGGTGTGCACATATTGGATTTCTAGCACTTGAATCTTTTAAGTCATATATATGGTAACCTATAATGGTTCATGCTTTGTTGTATGCTGAAGTTTCATATGGATTTGTTTTGCTTTCTTAGACCTGAGAAGATCTACGGATAGGAAAATAGTCATTAGTTCTTTTTAGGCATTATTCCAATATCTCCCACCTTAAGTATCATTAATTTTGTAAAGTTATGTAGCACTATAATCAAAATAAGACAAATGATAAAGACTGAAAACCTGGAACTAAAGAGAGGAATTTCTTTCATCAAGAACTCTATGTATTTACTGTTCTATGATACAATTCCTTTGTACATGTTGACAGGAATAGCTAAAATCTTCAATATTTCAATAAGAACATTATGGCCCATTTGGAACCCAGGAATTTCACAGCACATAGTCGAATTCTTGTAGGATCTGGAAAAATTCCTGCATTGCAAATGGGGCCTTATTGATAATTTTCAAATTACTATTTAATACATTCATGATATGATTTATTTCCTACATCATTTTCACCAGTTTCTTGTACGAGTCTTGATTTTGTTGCTCATTTCATATTCTTTTACCTTTCAAATTAATGTAATTTTTTTCTTCTATGTTTTTTTATTTTCTTAGGTTCACAGCTCAATGTGCAGTGAGTTGACATTGATGTTAGATAAAGTTTCCTCAATTCTGCCATCAATAGAAGCTGCTCAACCAGGATGCAAAGCGGGTATAGAGGAACTATGCAACCTATACAACATAGTTGACAAAGGGAAACTCATAGTCCAGAACTGTACTGAGTGTAGTAGTCTTTACTTGGTACGTTTTTCTTTTGTCTGGATGAAAAATCGTGTTAACAAAAGTAGACTATTGCCTTTGTTTCTATTTTCGTGAACATTTTTTTCCTGATAAAATGATTTTCCTTTGTTGCTGCTCATGCATAGCTTTCTGATATTGAATATGCGCATTTCAGGCTATTACAGGAGAAGCAACAGCAATGCGGTGTGAAAGGATAAGAAATTCATTGAGGCGGAGCTTGTTCCTGATTCAGAATATGGTACCGTCATTGTTGGCTGATCAGGTTAGCTGCCAAACTTATTCTACAATATGCACTACTGGTTACACGGTTTGCTTGCTATATTGCAAAGAGTAGCACTGGTACATAAAACATTGCAAAATTCTTTGTGAAAAGTTCAAAGCTTAGTCTGGAGAGGTGTTGTGATTCTCTTTCTCTCGGTGTATCCTGTCGGGACAGGTGTTTGGGTTTTCGCTTTCCTCTCTAAAAGGCAGAGGTCCTACCATGTTTTTTTTTAAAAAAAAAATGTTCAAAGCTTACTGACAGCATACGCAGCAACTTGCATAGGTAAAATAGAGCAAGTTCTTCTTGAACAGCCATTTGTTGGAGCATCAATTAAACTGTAAAGCTGTAATAGTCTAATCAGTATAGTATATGCTTCACAAATTTTTATAAACAAACATGGCCTATAGAAATTTTTGTTTCACCACATAATTGCATTTAACACTATGACAATATTCATAGTGCAGCTTTCGGCTCACATGTTTGCACTATTTATCACAGGTGGCTGATGTCCATAATGATCTTCGGGATGTGAAATTCATGGTTGATCCAGTGGAAGAGGAAGCTGGCAAAGCCATTTTGGAGATGCTTCGGCAGTCGGATGCATCCCAAGAACTTGAACTCCAGACGTTCCTGCTGGCAGCTTCAAAGCTAAATCTGACATCACCGAAAGCCATCTTAATTGAAAGACGAGCAATCAAGAAATTACTTGATAAGCTCAATGGTAATGATCCCAAAAAGGAAGGGGTCCTCAACTTTTTCCAATATCTAGTTAGGAAGTATGGAAAGAACATCAAGCCTGAGACTGATGTAAAGAATGAAACTGTGAATGCTGATGAAACTTTCAGTACAGACTTAATTGCTAGTGGCAACAGTACTCCTCAGAAATGCTTTTCACCTACGAACTCTGGGACTGGGAGATATGAATATCAGAATAATTTATCGGGAGTAGCTACACCACCTCCAGAGTTCTGCTGCCCAATATCTATGAAGCTGATGTCTGATCCTGTGATAATAGCATCTGGACAAACTTATGAAAGAGAAAACATCGAGAGATGGTTCAGTGAGGGATATGATAGTTGTCCTAGGACAATGGTAAAGTTAGAGAACTTCACCATTACTCCGAATACTTGCATGAAGGCTGTTATTTGCAACTGGTGCAAAGATCACGAACTTGAATGCACTTATTTGCCTGAGCAGTTTCATAGTTACTCCTTATCAAGTTTACACAATGTCTCAGCACCGCTAATTGCTGAAAAAAACAGAGATTACATTGCTGATCAAAGCAGTTCATCTTTTGCCTTATGTTGTGCTAGTTGTGTGTCATCTCCAATAAGGGAAACAGAGGAGTTAAAGGCCAATTGTACTCGGTTTTCTTCGAACGCCAATTACCAGCTGTATTTGTCCTTCTGCAAATTCGACAAGGAAATGTTTTTGAGTTTCTTTCATGAGCTGTCTGAGCTTCCAATGGAACTGCAAAGCAAGGCTGTCAAAGATTTGAAGTGTGTTCTGAATGGTGAAAATCAGATTTGGCGTTCTATGATCTCCAATGGTTTTTTAGAAGCATTCCTTGACTTTCTTAAGAATGACAATGGCAGGTGCACAATGCAAGCTCAGAAAACTGGAATTCGTTTTTTTCTTGCGTTTATTTCTAATAGCAGGTATGAATTCTGATATGTCCATATTCTCGGTATGCATATCTTCCTGGAAGATGATTAAAAAAAAGAGAGATTTTCTTTTTTATTTTTCCAATAGTTAAGCTTTAAATTTTGATCACATCCTCAACCCCTATTTTTTAATTATATTATACCTATTTTTTATTATTTTTTTAACAACGAGGCTAGAAGTTTAGAATACGGTAATTTTGTTATGGTTATGCTGCTATGGATATTTCTTATGGTCAGTTTCCTTTTCATGCAGGACTCGAATTCCATCCATTAGTAAAGATGCAGTGCGTCTGATTGCATCATTTATTGATTCCGAGTTAAGAACAGAAGCTTTGCTGATACTTTATGAACTGCTGCAGCAACCAAGTTGCCGGAAATCTCATTTCATAGCCTCTGTTGTTGCTCCTTCAATGAATGGAGCTGTGGACACTGGAGATATCGAGTGCCTGGAACTCGTTTTGAAGATTATCTGCGAGCTTTCATCCGACAGTGATATAAAACCATTCCTCATTTCTTCAGGCATAATCCCAAAGCTGTCTCAAATTCTCAGTGAAGGGAGCTTGACCGAGTGTTGCCTGAAGATTTTAAGAAATTTATGCAAAGTGAATGAAGCCGCAGATCTTATTATCAGAACAGACCAGTGTCTCTGTTCCATCTCTGAATATCTAGACACAGGAAGCCACAAGGGACGGGAGCATGCATCAGTTATCCTTTTCACCGTGTGTTCCCGCAGCATCGAGGATTGTGTCCTTGTCATGAAGGAAAGTGTCATCCCAGCCCTTGTTGACTTGTCATTAAATGGAACTGAGGTGGCCAAAGCTTCTTCAATCAAGCTTCTTCAACTTCTCAGGGACTCCAGGCGAAGCGACCAGTGTGGCAGTTCATGCTCAAGGGAGGTGTCTGTGGATGCTGTAGTAGAGAACTCACCCCATGGCTTAATTTGCAAACAGCCAATATCGAAATCAGCTCGGTATATTTCAAGAAAGCTCGACATTTTCTTGAAACCTCGATCGCTGACCCTGGTCTGAAAACCGGAAGAGATTGATTATGGATTGGAGCCCTTGTACATTTTAATAGCAGATAGTATTGTTCAGATGAAATGATTGATGGGATGCTTTTTGACCCCACATGAATTTCAATTGAGTTTTGTATTTGCACTTACTTTTGCTTTTTCTTTACTAGGTGTTAGAAACAGTACTCAGTTCATAGGTTTTATGCCAAAGAGGCTTGTATTTTGCTGCTGTTCCATACATGAGACTGCTGGAAGTATGACTACAGAGTGATGTGTACTCCCATCAGGGCAACACAGGACAGCAGAGTGATGTGTATTTGGCGGTGCAAGTGAAGCAGGCCGCGGACAGCCCGCATCCACCCGCGCTGGACGCTGGGACATTTGCGGCTGTCGCTAGCCCGCAATGCAGTGCCGCTAGCTCGCTGAGGCATTTGCAGCTGCCCGCAAGGCTTCTTAGGCTGAGTTTGTTTAGGTTAGAGTTTGAGTTTATTTGGTTGGAGCTGGAAGAAACTACTAGAGCTGGATGAGGATGGTAATTTTTTGTAAATAATAGTTAAGTTGTAAGGGTATCAGGGAAGTGGGTTTTTTAGAAGCTCCAACCATCCCGAGAAGCATCATTTTCCTTGCTTCTCTCGCGTAGTGCAAATTGGGCTAGAACCTTCTTCTTTCCATCTAGCTGAAAAAATACTGTTTGTTTTGGCTTGTGGCTTATAGAGGTGTAGAAGTCAAATAAGCTCAAGCCTAAACAAACTGAGCCTTAGTACTAGTTAGTGGCTATTGCAAGGATAAGAAACATCCGGCCCATGTATTTTTTATGACCAATATGCCTATGCCATTTTCTAGCACTCAATCTCAAATTCTCAATCCTCACAAAAATACGAAGGGTTATAGTAAAAAAGGTTTGACCAGCACATAAACAAAACAAGAGTTGAGACATTAAATTGTTAATTTCTCAGGCAATTGCTCGGATTACAGAAGGACCTGCACAAGTTGCCGATGTATCCCAAGTCCTAAACGATACAAGATTGTAGGGTTGGCGTTATCTTGGTGCAGGACCAACATGTGCTTCTAATGTACCACTTGCTTGAGCTTCACAAAGCAAAACACCACCTGTCGCACTGAAATTGTTTGTGCTGCTCAGGACTGAGCAGTAGTAGCCTGTCACACAAGAAACCTCGAGCTCCAAGCTCTCCTTGAGCTCCGCCACGACATCAGTCATCGCCGGTCACCACCAAATCCTCCATGCACTACTCCCTCTGAAGTTATCAGCTTTAGCTCCTTGTAGGTGAACTGTCTGTTTTCAAATATAGTCGACTTGTCTCAATGGATATTAGGCTTCGAGCTGTGCACCAGCCGTGAATCTGTAACGAAATTGAATCGCAGACAAGGTGAACGAAGTTCAGCTCATGCAGGTTTAAATAATTTCCTTATTCGAAATGTTACCTTGCTTATTTCTTGATAGCTAGTGTTTCTTGCTGTTTTTATTTTGCTTGTAAATATTTTGTGAAGCATTGACCCTTTGCCTCGGGCCGCACTTGTATTTATATAGAGGGCAAAAACTGCTTTTGCCATGGCAAGTACAAGAAAGGAAAAACAGTTGCCAAGTTTAGCCATTCTATCTATAACTAATCATTCTATCTATAAATCAAACATTCTATTCTAAAACAGAATACAATCACACATGATTTATAGCTTCTATATTTAACACCCCTCCTCAATCACAACTTCAATAAGTTGAGATTGTTTCTAAACATTTCTAACTGCCATACAGGAAGAATCTTGGTGAACCCATTAGCAACCTGATCTTTTGATGATATAAATCGAATGTCTAGTAATCTTCGCGCCACTTGTTCTCGCACAAAATGATAGACTACTTCAATATGTTTGGTTCTTGTATGAAACACTAGATTCGCCGATAAATATTTTGCTCCAATATTGTCACACCACAACTATGCACTGGGGGGATGAGAAACACCAAGTTCATCAAGAAGTTTTCTCACCCACATTACCTCTAGAGCCTTATATTCGCTTCACACTTGACCTTGACACAGTAGCTTGTTTTCATGCACTCCAAGATATGAGATTCGATCCCAGAAACACTGCAAAACCTCCAGTCGATCTTCTATCATCTAAACAACCTGCCCAATCTACATCTGAAAAGGCACTTATCATCATAGATGGTGTCTTACTTATTTTAAGTCCATAATTCAAGGTTCCTTTTAAATATCTCAATATTCGTTTCATAGCCAACCAATGTAAAGAAGTTGGACAATGCAGATATTGACAGATCTTATTAACTGAAAATGAAATATCTGGATGTGCCAAAGTCAAATATTGTAGAGCTCCAACAATGCTTCTATACTATGTTGAATCATTCGGTCCCAAAACATCTCCTTCATGAGTAGATAACTTTTCTGTAGTAGAAAGAGGTGTGTTGACAGGTTTACACGTGTACATACCTGCCCTTTTCAGAATTTTTGTAGCATGCCGTTCTTGATTTAACAATAGACCATCTTGTATTTTCTTTACCTCAATTCCCATAAAGTAGTGAAGATCTCCAAGGTCTTTCAATGCAAAAACTCGCTCTAGATTCTTGAACAATACTGCAGTTGCTTCTATTGAGGAGCTAGCAACAATAATATCATCAACATAAACTAGGATAAAAATTGTATGATGTCCTTTATTATAAAAGAATAGAGAAGTATCTGCTTTATAAGGAGTAAAACCAAGTTCTTGCAATCTCTTACTTAACCGGGAGTACCATGCTCTAGGTGCTTGCTTAAGACCATAAAGAGTCTTATCCAACTTACACAGATGATGTGGCAGATTTTTATTTTCATAACCAAGAGGTTGTTTCATATAAACTTCTTCTAAGTACTCATGAATAAAGGCATTTTGTACATCTAACTGTCTCAAACTCCAACCTCTTGATACTGCAATCGACAATATTAAACGAATAGTAGTAGCCTTGATCACAGGGCTAAAGGTGTCTTCGTAATCAATGCCATACCTCTATTTAAACCCCTTTGCAACTAATCGAGCCTTATACTTGTCAATTGTTCCATCTCTGATCGGTGTCAAGTTTGATGCCTTTCGAAACTTAATTTTGTAAACCCACTTATAATCTATCAAACATTCTTATAATCTATAACATTCTTTCCTTCTGTAGATGGAACCAATTGCCATGTTTTATTTTTCATGAGAGCTGCAAATTCTTTATCCATAGCCAATTTCCAACAATTATGATTAAGAGCTTCTTGTAAATTTGAGGGTTCACCTGTAGTTGTTAAATATCCATATCAAATACTTCCATCAGTGTATATTTTTGGCTTGCGAATACCTCTTTGGAGTCTGGTGACTGGTTGGGATGGACCCTAAATTTCAGCGATCGGTGCTGAGGTAGACGCTGCTTGTGGTAGAGGCTCGAAGCTTTTGGGAGCATCATGCTGTCAATCGTCATCCGTAGAGGCTCCGGACTCTTCTGTCGCTGTGCTCATCGTGCCAGAGGAAGGAGCGCGTGGAGGCGTACTCACATTTTGCCTGGAGTTGAACCCGCCTGGTGCCTCTCGCTCCACTCCAGGACTTGAGCATGGCGATGCAGGCGACAGCACAAGTGTGGGTGACAGCACAGGGAAATCCATGGCGGAGCCATGCTGCACAAAATAGCGATTATTTCCATCATTTTCACCTCTATTCTCTCCAGAATTGAATGCATTATTCTCATCAATAATTAAGTCAGTAGCAGTAGGATTATTAATCAGAAGTTGATCAACTGATTGTTCGCTCCCGTGATCAAACAATGTCGGATTAAGGAGGTGTGGAGGAAGTAAAAGGATCTCGGAGCGAAGACGAGCATCGGCATTCAAGTGAAGAGCAGCAAAGGGATAGATAGTTTTATCAAAGACAACGTCTCGAGAGATATAAACTCGATCGGTAGGGACATCCAAACACTTGAATCCCTTATGGAGATTGCTATATCCAAGGAACACACACTGTTTAGATCGAAACTCCAATTTTTGAGAATTATAAGGATGAAGGTTCGGCCAACACGCACATCCAAAAACACGAAGTGAGCCATAATAAGGTTTCTCATGAAATAACCGTTCAAGGGGAGTATCATATTGAATGACTTTACTAGGAAGATGGTTAATGAGATATGTAGTAGCAAGGAAAGCTTCTTCCCAAAACTTTAATAGCATGGATACTTGTGTAAGAAGAGACAGTCCAACTTCTACAATATGACGGTGTTTTCTTTCGGCCGAACTATTTTGTTGATGAGCATATGGACAAGAAACGTGATGTGATATCCCAATTTGTTGAAAAAAGGTGTTTAGCCGTTGGTACTCACCACCACAATCCATTTGCATAGTAATAATTTTTTGATTAAAGAGTCTTTCAACTAAACTTTGAAATTCTTAAAATTTCTCAAAAACTTCAGACTTGTGTTTTAATAGATAAATCCACGTGAACTTAATAAAATCATCAATAAAACTCACATAATATGTCTTGTTTCTAACTGAAGTAGGTGCTGGGCCCCAAACATCTGAAAACACAAGTTTCAAAGGGGCAGTGGAAATACTAATAGATTTAGGATAAGGTAACTGATGACTTTTGCCCTTTTGACACGCATCACACATAGACTCTTACAGATTTTCTCAGAAACAGGAAGATTATTTTGACCAAGGACTCGATTGACAATTTCAAAAGAAGGATGACCTAAACGACTATGCCACCTTGTCATAGATGGTTTGGTGACACCATAAGCTTTCTTATTGGATGGTGGCAAAGGATACAGGCCTCCCTTACAGTTGCCGTGAAGAAGAATTTTCTTCGTTGCCTGGTCCTTGATCAAAAAGAAATCACTACAACAGGAACACCCCTTTAACAACGGATATATAGCAACACATGATTTTATGCGTTGCAAGTAACAGGGTGGTAACGCTTGCAAAGTGTTGCAAGCATCATCCGTGGAGCTAAGCAACCACTGGCAACGTTTATCAAGTGTTGCAAGAATCATCCGTAGATCCCTTTATTTTTTTGGCTAGATCCGTAAATCAGGGTTGGTTTCTGTGATAACGGTACGTCCACTCCACATGGTCGTCTTCTAATCCCCAATCTCTCTCTCTCTCTGCTTGTCTGGTGTTCTGAGCCGACCATTGAATTAGGCGATCTAACGGCCTCACGACGAGCCACCCTAATGGCGAATAGTTGCACCCTAGGTGCGCCGCCAAGGAAGCCACCGTCGACGAGGAGACCCGAGCCCTAATCGCCCCCGATGCGGCTACCTCCTGCGTCTCCCTCTCTGCCGTCGGCCAACCGCCCGATATTTTGTCACGGTGAAAGACTTGAACTTTACTACGCCTAATTGGTGCACCTAAAAGTTCTCGAGCCTTTCGTGGTTTCTTGTATGTTTGTTCTTATAGCTTCGATGAGCATTTGATCCTTGGAATTGGAACCACAATCGTTAGATTCTAAGGTTGTTTTAGTGGAGTTTGATCTCTTCATTTGGGTTGAAAGCTCTAGCGTTCTTTAATGTCTAATCAAATGTGCACATGTTGGATTATTGTATGGCTTGGTCTACCCGATTTGTTGTTGAAGCATCGGCAACCACATTGTTTTCTCAAGAAATTTATTTATCTTTACCCAATAAAATTTTGACAGAAACAAAATCCTAGCTTTTGTTCTTTAGACGCCTTTTGCACCTCTATGTACTCCGTGACTGTGGCTCTGTAATTTTAATTTTTACTTATGAGTCTTGTAAGAACCTAATGTTGAACTCCGACTAAAATGTTTGAACCGAATTCAACAACTCTACTTCAAGTCGTCTTATTCAACTCTTATCATTTTATTGGGAAGATTTTCTCAATCCAGACATGATCAAGATGTGTACCCATCCAAACGGGTAGGCTTTCAAGAAGTCAATATTGGGTTTTCTTGGGAAAATCTTATAATGAATAATCTTTTGGTGAACTTCCCATATTCATAAGTTGGACCTAAAGCATTCATTGTAGGCGTGTTTCCTCTAAGGAATCATCCCTAGGTAGTAGACAAAATGCCAAATGTATGCATGAAGAATATCATTGCAGATTGCTTTATCTTTGAATGAATGCTTTGTTCTAGTGTTAGGCACTTATTTTCTTATGTAACTCTAGTTTGTTTTACTAGTACATATTGAGTTTTCGATGAGTCTGAACCTTTATTCTCATTGGTTTCTTCTGCTTCCCAAAAATTAGATTGTGTGTGGTTGGTTTAGCTCTAGCCCATGTTGCATTGAAAGAGGAAGGGGAATAACTGCTGTTAACTTCAATGTTGGCAAGTCGATCGCAGATGAGATGAAAGTCACAGGAAACGCAAGAGGGTGGCTCGGATTACTTGAAGCAAGTTTTCCGTTTGGTTAATTAAATGACAACATGAATGGATGCTAATTTTACATTACAGAGTGCGCAACATTTGCAAGAAAATTCAGCATTATGGAAAGTGTGCGCAAATGGTAAATATTTTGTGGTGAGGTTGGTCCACTAGATCACCCAATCGAGTATGCCTGATTACCTGATGATTTTTTTGGCACTAAACTGTAGTTTACGTTAAAATTTTACAGGTGTTGTGTGAAAGGTTCACTTTTGGACATCAACGATAGATTGATCAAGCAACTCTGACCGCTTAATACCTCGTGAGTATCTCATGTTGACCGGAAAGTGCCTTAATTTCTTTGTTCGATTTCCTTTTAATTTTGTTTGAGATTTTTACCTTTGAGGTTATATATTTATAGGAATGTTTGTCGCTTGGTATTGGTGTGTCTTGTTTGTGATGCATTGAAACAATGATTAGGCCTACATACATAGATTGATCTATATTCTTCTCTTTGGTAGCCTTTTGTTTCTTTTTACCAAAGATAGTTTTCTGGTGCAAACACCATGGTCCATGCATATCTAGTAACTTTCTTTGTTAGTTCTCTTGTAAACTGTCAATGTTTGTGTCATTTCCAAGTGAGTAGTATCGAAACACAACGTCAAACTAAAATTTCAGAAACACATATCATCTTGCACGTAGTATATGATATACCATTGTGGCATTACCGCTGTGGAAGCATGCTCATATTTTGTCCAAAAGTATTCAACGAAACCTTGCATGTGAAATGTGAATAGAAGTCCATGGGTCATTTTGTGTTTGTGCTATATTCGCATTACCTTTTGATCTCTGCTGCTCGATAGTTTTGGTATGCAGATGTCTCATGTAGTAAAATCTTCTTTATATTCTCCCCCCTCGTATAGGAATGCAGCATATTTACCCAACCTGTTGTTTTCATTTCTACTTGCATGAGTATTTCCTCCATTTTTCGACCAAGACATGTCTTTTTTTTTCTTTTTTACATTTAGGTGACAGAGAAGGATATATAGCAATCTTCATGCCAAAACCAATTGGTGGCTCAAAATTAAGGATAAATTTCTAAGTTCAGAGGACTACAAGAACTTGAGAGGAATATCTTGACATCCAAAAGGTATCTCTGACTATATTTTACACGTTTTTGCTTTTGTAACAAAGAATGAACTTGAAGGAAAACGTTTCGAAGTCTGCATCGTTTAGATCCTCATGTCTCCTGGAGATATAAATGTTCACAATAATTGCTGTTTTTGCATCATTTTTGTACCATGCACATCTAGAAAACTTTCGTTGCATGCGTGATTTTTTCAACTAGGTCCGAAGCAACCATTAGCCCGATGATGGAAGAATACTCCTCCACAAATGCCATTTGTCTACCTGCTTCACGTAATTTGAAAGTTAACTTCAGATAATTGTATCTTTTACCGCAATCGATATTCGAGGTGCTAATGAAGTCTTAATATTGGCAACAAATGAGGAAGTTTCCATGTGGGCTTTCTCGCTAATTTGATAAAAGTTTCATTAGCTAGCCAACGATATTCAACACTAACAACCTACCAAACCGCAGTTTAACTTGGGAATTGGAGTCATGTGAACCTCACAAAGGAGGAGCATCTGTCTTTGAGTCAATTCACCGTATAACTTGTCGATTGTCGCTTCACAGCCAATTCTTGATGAATGAATGTCTGCTCATTTGGTACGAGTGAAGAAGTTTTCTTAATGTCTTCTATTGGAAATTTGAAGCGCAATTATTTTTGTCATTTAAGTTAAACTAGATTATTGCATTAAAGTTAAAATGTCTCATCATTTTCTTAATTTCTCCGAATTTGGGCAATAATTCGCATATAATTAGCATAGGTCTTGCGGTCGTTGTATTTAACATAGCAACAATTTTTCGATAAAAAACCGATGCTTTGGCTCCAATTTGTCTTAGCAACAAGCTCCAGATTGTATACTATAAGATTAGTATCCTGTTCAATTTGTCTTAGCAACAAGCTCCAGATTGTATACTATATGACAAGGTGATGTTTCTATCGATTTTCAATTTAGCATTTATCTTTCAGACTTTGCTTCTATGATAATGTTTATGTTTTTTTATCTACTAGTGCCATTAGATTATCACATATTGTGTTGTAGTTCAATTATTGAATGATGTTTTTGGCAAAATTTTGACACTTGCAATGAAATGGAAGATTGATTGCAATGTTTCCTTCGTTCATATGTTCCATTGGTTGCAATGTTTTGCTGAATTTTCAAATATTGTGGGCTGCTTTTTTTGGGACATGATTGAAGGTTAGAATTAAATGGTGAAAAATCAGAGCTTCCTGTAGGCTAAGCTTTTCTGCTGCGCAAATTGCTTTTATAATGTATAGGTTGATAGCAAGTGTTTTAGTTTTATGGATTGTGCTTGAATTTGAGAAGCTGCAATGAATTGTTAGTCCTTGTAGTTGTGCTCCTTTTTCTACAATAATTCACTTTGCCGTTCCTGTTGATGATTTCTAGTGACATGCTCCTTCTCGACTAATCATTGTTCAACCACCACAATGCAGGTTGATCTGAATTTTGAAGTCATGGGTGCAATTCTAGTCGCAGTGTATTGGGCTAATGGGCTCGCATACATATAAGGAACCTCTATGAGCTATGAAGTACGACATGGTTGTGTCAAATTAAGTGGTAGATGTAGTATCTCTGTAATGCAACAATTTGATAACTAAGTGGTGGATGGAACTCTGTAATGCGACAATTTTTTTAATATAGTACTGATTTGCGCTTATTTGCAATGTGTGCTTGGGAAATTATCTTGAATTCTTCAAATACATTGCACATGCATAACATATTTATTTGGCTCCAAATAAAAATAATTACAAATATTGTTGCTTAGATGGTTTATTACTTGCTACGCATATAAGCGTTGCCATAAGTACAATCTATATGTTGCAACAAGCTATAGAAGGCTATTCATCCATAGGTTATACAAACATATATAAGCGTTGCCATAGCCCATCAATATCCGTTGCAGCTTAGCAACGGTTATTAATAGGACTTACCAATGCATAATTAAGTGTTGCAGTAGACCCTAGCAATGCCACTTTAGGCAACGCATAATTATGCGTTGGTATAGACCGTAGCAACGCATATACGGACTTTTAGCAACGCATATATGTGTTGCTAAAGGGGGGTCATTTTGTAGTGAATTAGGGTGAAACTCCATAAAAGTTTGATTATCCTTGGTAAATCGATGAATAGAAACAAGATTCTTGTGAGCTTTAGGGACATGAAGAACATTATTTAAGTGGAGATTTCTACTGGGAGTGCAAACAACAGTATGATCAACATGATTAATATCCATACCAAATCCACTGGCTGTGTGAACTTGATCATTGCCAGTTTACTTGTCCCTCACTGTAAGATTTTCAAACTCACTTGTGATGTGGTCAGTGGCGTCGGTGTCGGTGTACCAGTTTGTGTCAACTCCACAAGAGATGGTTGCAGCACTAGCACTCCTTTCTTCTCCTGTGAAAGAGGTGTCAAACCTTTTCCATCACTTAATGATGCTGTGACCAATTTTTCCACACAACAGGCACACTGGTTTGTTGTTGTTGTTGTTGTTGTTGTTGCCGCCCCTAGGATCACTACGGCCACAGCCATAGCCACGACCATGGCCAAAGCTGCGACCATCTCGACCGCCGCGCCCTCCATGCGACATAGAGTTGACAGAGGACTGCGAGCCGCCTTGAAGGAGCTCCATGCGCATCTTGAAACCCATCATCTGCGCATAAAGTTCGCTTACCAATATGGGTTCCATTCGTGCCAAAACAGACAACACAAGCGAGTTGTAGTCGATGTCGAGGCCAGTGAGTATGTAGGAGACGAGTTCTTCATCGTCAAAGGGCTTCCCCGTAGATGCCATCTCATCCGCGAGGGTCTTCATTTTGCCCACATATTCGGCAACAGTCATGTTGCCCTTTTGTGTAGAGGACAACGCCATGTGTGTGTTTATCACACGCGCACGGGACTGAGAAGCAAAAATTCCTTCAATGGTAGTCCACACATCCGACGCCTTGGTCAGTGTGGCCACCTGAATCAACATCTCACGTGAAAGCGAAGTCAATAGGTAGCTGAGAACCTGCTATTCTTGTGCCATCCACTGGACATACGCCGGGTTGGACACCTTCTCAATGTCCTTGTCGCCCTTGGCGATGGTGATTATTTTGGGCGGCGCCACGGCCATGTCATCAAGGAAGCCATCCATCTATGCGCCTCACAGGGTAGCAAGCAGCTAGGCCTTCCATATGACATGGTTGGACTTTGTTAGCTTCTCTGTCACGATTTGGCCAAGAAGAGATGGCTGGGGCGAGTTGGAGGATGATGACGCCATGAGACAGAGAGAAGGATCAGTTTTTGGTGGAGGGAGAAGCTCTGATACCACGCGTATATTTTGTGAAGTGTTGAACCCTTTGCCTCGGGCCGCACTTGTATTTATAGAGGCAAAAACTGCCTTTGCCATGGCAAGTACAAGAAAGGAAAAACAGTTGCCAAGTTTAGCCATTCTATCTATAACTAATCATTCTATCTATAAATCAAACATTCTATTCTAAAGCAGAATACAATCACACATGATTTACAGCTTCTATATTTAACACTGTAATGCGCACTAGGTTGGCCCGATCTTCTGATGAGAACGATACGTCGGTTTGATAGTGCACAAAGTAGATGGATCGGCTACTAACCACGAGATCAACAACCAAGCAATCGCAACGTCACCACACGAGGCGATCAACCGAATCAAAGACCCGATCGATCCTTGTACCGCTGCAACCGAGAACATGCAAGAACAAGGTGAGAGCAATTCCAATCCAATAATCTCAAAGATACAAGGGTGAGGTTCTGTTTCTCAGAACGGGTGGTCTAGTCGACACACGCGAACACGAGGAGGGACGACAAGGGTCTACAAAACACAACAAAACCTAAGCATAAAAGAACGGTGGTAGCCACATATATATAGGCGGCCAGGAGGTGTAGGGCAGCCAAAACAGCGGTGGCCACCAAAATCCTAAGATACATGGGCCATAGGCTCAAAAGGAAGGTGACGCAGCACCTGGTAAAACGGAGTCCGGGAGTCCAAGTTATGTCCGTTTGAAGTACTGCTGCTCCTGGATGGCCGAACCGGACTCGGAGACGAATTCCTGTTAGATTGTTCTGTGGTTTTCCAATGCTTCAGGACGAATTTGGAAGTGGGGCTAGATCCATTGGAAAGCTTATCTCCTAAGCTTTCAAACGGGTGGTCGTATGCTAAAAACGGAGTCTGAGAGCCCATGTTATGTCTGTTTGAAGTACTGCTGCTCCTGGATGGCCGAACCGGACTCGGAGACGAATTCCCATGGGATTGTTCTGTGTTTTCCTATCGCTTTAGGACGAATTTGGAAGTGGGGCTAGATCCATTGGAAAGGTGATCTCGATACCTTTCAAACGAGTGGTCGAACGTCAAAAACGGAGTTCGGATGTGGCCGTGGCGTCCGTTTGAAGTGCTGCTGCTCCTGGATGGCCGAACTGGAATCGGAGACGAATTGAGCTTGATGTTGGGCCTTCCTTGGCGCGTGGGCTGTCCTTGGTGGATGTCATTGATGTGCTGGTCTAGCAAAGGTGGGTGGAAAGGCCTTGCTTCCGGATTAAGCCTTCTAGGCGTCGTAGACGAGATAGCAGCCAAAACAGCGACGGTCGGGGACGAAGTAGTGGTCGTAGGGGAAGAAGAACCAGCGGTTGTATCCTTGGTTGGGATGTCCTCATCATCCTCCCCTTCTTGAATTAGAGTCGTCCTCGACTCCTTCTCATTCTCCTGCAAAAGGTTAGTGACAACAGGAGACAAAGAAACAGATGGTTGCAAACTTTTGGTGATGTCATCAAATATCGTAGCATTGGTAGCTAACAAAACTACACCTTTTAATTTACGATCAGATTTATCACTTGTTGCTTTAGGTTGATTTAGCTCATTAGCTACACTCTTCTTTTTAGTATCATTACTTTCGTGCTCTCTTTTTGTATGTTGTGCAGCAACCTTACGTAATTCAGTGGGGGTCATTGGTTCCAAAATTATTTTCTTTCCCTTAAACATGAAAGTGTACTGATTGGTCCTACCATGATGTGTGGCATCTATATCAAATATCCATGGTCTACCCAGCAAAAGAGAACAAGCATCCATGGGTACAACATCGCAAACAACATGATCATGATAAGAACCGATAGAAATAGGGACTTGAACGGTTTTTGTTACCTGAACCTTACCATTAGAATTGAGCCACTCGATCTCGTATGGTTGTTGTAGCGGACTTGTGGCCAAGCCAAGCTTCTTGACCATATCCACACTAGCAAGGTTGTTGCAACTACCACCATCAACAATAACATGCCTTCGCTTTCGCTCATTAACTACAAACTTTGTTTGGAAGATGGTATGGCGTTGATTTTGATCATCACGTGCAGGGCTGCACATGCAATACTCGTGTGACAACAAGAGCTGGATATTTATCGGATGCTGCAGACGTGATAATCTCTTCTTCTTGCTCTGTAGTGTTAGTGGCAACAAGAGCATATTCATTTTCATCAATGTCACTAGCACTAGTGTACTCACCATTTTCTCTGATTATTAGAGCACGTTGATTAGGGCAGTCTCGCATCACATGCCCCATTCCTTTGCATCGAAAGCATTGTGTTTCCCGCGTCCGACCGGTGGAGGCAACTGAGGAAGCACTCTTAGCGGGCGCTTGAAATGTGACTGACTTGTTTACCTCCGAGATGCGTGATGGCGTCGAAGTAGTAGGAACAGCGGGTGTTGGTACACGCCGGGCATGGAAGATGTTGCTTTGGTATGGATCTGGACCGACTTGGATGTGGAAGAGCCTCCAAAATTACCTCGCGTTGTCGATCGACGACCCTGCACTTCCCTTTCTGCTTTCAAAGCAAGATGGTACAAACGAGTGATAGAATTGTATTCTTTATAATCAAGTATATCCTGTATCTCTCGGTTAAGCCCACCCAAGAACCTAGCCATTTTGCATCTTCGCCTCTTCTATCCCACAACAAGAACATGCCAATTTGCAATTCGATAATATTCCTCAACCGTTCTATCACCTTGATTAAAGCGCGCATTTTATTCAATAAATCACGGGCATAGTATGTAGGAACAAATCTAGCCCTCATGGCACGCTTCAACCCATCCCAAGTTGTAGGAACAACACGGTTGGCTCTACAAAGTTCTTTCCACCAAATAGATGCAAAACCGTAAAATTCACTAGTGGCAAGATGAACCCTTTTACGCCAGAGAAGTCATAGCAAGAAAATTTTTGATCTACCGCCAACTCCCAATCTAGATAAGCATCGGATTATAAGCACCATCAAAAGGAAGCATAGTAAATTTCATTTTTGCCATAGAATCATCACGTTCTTCCCTTTGATCATGTTGATTTCTAGCCATACCTTGCCTGTTATTGCGGAGTCGACGATGAGGTCGGTCGTTGTTCACATTTACCCTGTAGTCGCCCTCGGTATCGGCGTAGTAGTTGTTCTCCTCTTGATCCACCCGTTCAAAGCGCGCAGTGGAGCACGCGCTGGCTCAAAGCATGACCAATGACACCATTGTTGGGGCCAAGACCTTGAAGAAGTTGTGCTAGGCGTGCTTGAAACTTCGATGAGGGGTGCCAATTGCGCTTGAATCGCATCAAGAGTGTCACGAAGTTCGCATCTCATGCTGATGGTGCATCCTCTAGAAATGAGTGACCCAACGCCGTTCTTTGGGTGTGAGGGGTCCTCACGCTCATTTTCACCGCCGACGCATTCTCCCATGATTGCTTGGAATACCGCCATGGTTAGTAGAAATAAAGAAACTCCACACGATATGTAAGCTCCTATGAACTACTAGATTTTATGAAGTGACAAGCCTCACACACGCTAAGCTTCTACCAAGTTCTTAAAAGTCCTCGATGTGGCAAGCGATTGCAAATTCTCGAACACGTGTGGTAAGAAGATGGTGGAGTTTGGACAGGCAATAATATGTAGCAAAGGAGGAACTAGTACCATGAACCAAAGTAAGTGAAAAGTCGTTCACAATCAAGATAAAGGTTGGTCCTAGGCTATACTTTGCTAGAGACGCAAGCCTAAACACCAACGATGCCACAGACACGCAATGAGAACGACCATAACACAAAGCAAACAGCTAGGGCTCCTCTCTTTTTTTTCCTTTTTTTTTGATTTTGTTTTTGTTTTTGTTTTTGTGGGAGCCCTAAAATAAATAATGAGACTCAAAGGGCTCCAAACAACACTCACCACGCACATTTTTTTTTTTCAAATTTAGTATGGAAGGAATATGAATCCTTTTTGGTTTTATGGCAAGAGCCAGATTGAACACAGATTGAACACGGATTTCTTGGATATATGGCACACAATTTGGAAGGATGACTCCTTGGGTTGATTTTTCTGATGGAAGTCCCGATCCGATCTTCTAAGAGAAAACGACTCAATCTAAACTCGAATTGATCTTCGAAGAAACACGACTAACCGTGCGGAAAAACGTGAATAGAACTCAAACTCTAAGGGCACTAGACTCTAAAACCAGCAAAGACACGATTATGCAACCGACGATTCAACAAACCAAGAACAAGTAGTAAAAGTTATGGCACAAATTGGCTTGGACAGAGGGACAAATCATATTTTTGTGGGGCAATTTTCTGGACTCTAGGTAGAAAACGAAATTGAGGGAAGATCTCACCGAGCAACCTTGAGCTCTGATACCACTTGATGCGCACTAGGTTGGCCCGATCTTCTGATGAGAACGATACGTCGGTTTGATAGTGCACGAAGTAGATGGATCGGCTACTAACCACGAGAACAACAACCAAGCAATCGCAACGCGTCACCACACGAGGCGATCAACCGAATCAAAGACCCGATCGATCCTTGTACCTGCTGCAACCGAGAGCATGCAAGAACAAGGTGAGAGCAATTCCAATCCAATAATCTCAAAGATACAAGGGTGAGGTTCTATTTCTCGTAACGGGTGGTCTAGTCGACACACGCGAACACGAGGAGGGACGCACAAGGGGTCTACCAAAACACAACAAAACCTAAGCATAAAAGAACGGTGGTAGCCACATATATATAGGCAGCCAGGAGGTGTAGGGCAGCCAAAACAGCGGTGGCCACCAAAACCCTAAGATACATGGGCCATAGGCCCAAAAGGAAGGTGACGCAGCAGCTGGTAATTCTGTACCATAATCTTGTCCTGGGATTTCCCGTTGCTTCAGGATAAATTTAAAAGGGGGGATAGATCCATTGGAAAGCTTATCTCCTAAGCTTTCAAATGGGTGGTCGTACGCTGAAAACGGAGTCCGGGAGTCCAAGTTATGTCCGTTTGAAGTACTGCTGCTCCTGGATGGCCGAACCGGACTCGGAGACGAATTCCCGTTAGATTGTTCTGTGGTTTCCCAACGCTTCAGGATGAATTTGGAAGTGGGGCTAGATCCATTGGAAAGCTTATCTCCTAAGCTTTCAAACGGGTGGTCGTATGCTATAAACGGAGTCCGGGAGCCCATGTTATGTCCGTTTGAAGTACTGCTGCTCCTGGATGGCCGAACCGGACTCGGAGACGAATTCCCGTGAGATTGTTCTGTGATTTTCTATCGCTTTAAGAAGAATTTGGAAGTGGGGCTAGATCCATTGGAAAGGTGATCTCGATACCTTTCAAACGAGTGGTCGAACGTCAAAAACGGAGTTCGGATGTGGCCGTGGCGTCCGTTTGAATTGCTGCTGCTCCTGGATGGCCGAACTGGAATCGGAGACGAATTGAGCTTGATGTTGGGCCTTCCTTGGCGCGTGGGCTGTCCTTGGTGGATGTCATTGATGTGCTGGTCCAGCAAAGGTGGGTGGAAAGGCCTTGCTTCCGGATTAAGCCTTCCAGGCGTCGTAGACAAGATAGCAGCCGAAACAGCGACGGTCGGGGACGAAGTAGTGGTCGTAGGGGAAGAAGAACCAGCGGTTGTATCCTTAGTTGGGACGTCCTCATCACACTGCTCACAAGTAGAAGCGCTATTTTCACATATATTTGCATTGTTGTCAAACCTAGCATCAAAGCACAACAATATATAAAAGAATTAGGTTTTGATAAGTGCGTTCACCATACAAGTTTTAGAAAACAAGTACTAGTGTACTACTAATCTATTAGCAGGCCTTGTAATGCAAACCTTAATGTTAGAGATCCATCTTGAGACTTTTGTAGCACATATGAAGGAATCAATCCGTGCTTGACAAATGTAGATATGATTGCTGCAATATTATGGTATGTAGACACTTAATTACCAAATCACAGAGTCACTAGAAAAGAAGAAAGATTTTCATCAAACATGCTTCTATATATTGTTGTACGCAAACAAAATCTGAGTTGTCTCCTGGTAACCAGGCCACATGTTGCCAGTATTCACCAGCGAGTGCAAGGACTGCGCGCACTGCCGCCTGTCGGTATAGACATAACATGATGATGCTCCTGGCCGCTGTAGATATAACATCTATCATGTATCCATTTATGGCAGTATAATTTATCCATGCAACCATTGATCTATTAACAACATGATAATATTGCTTCACAATCACAAAACGTGCCCTAGGTAGAGATATTTTACCAATCATCCATAGAAATCATAAGGACGCAGGGGTCTCACCGAATCAAATGGAGCACAGGCTCAAGGGGAGGAGGAGGGAGGTCGTCGAGGGGGAGGACCAGTTGGGAGGAGGCCGATCACCAGGGAGGAGGTCACTAAGGAGGAGGTCGGCCAGTCGCCGAGGACGAGGCTGGCTAGTCATCGAGGATGTCACCCGCTGGGAGGAGGCAACCGAGGAGAAGGTCACCAGGGAGGAGGTAACCGAGGAGGAGGTCGTCGGGGAGGAGTTCACCTAGGAGGAGGATGCTGGGGGCTAGGGTTTGGGGGAGACGAGACGCCTTGGGAGCCATGGTCTGTGCTACGAACGATCGGTACGTTTATATAGTGGTCTCAGTTCATACTACAGACGGTTCGTAGTTATAACAGTCTGTGATGGATAGTTATCACAGTCGGTTCGTAGTTAGAACCGTCTGTGACAACTATAGGAGTCATCACATATGGTTTTAAATTAAAACTGTCTGTGATATTTATATGTATCACTGATGGTTTAGGATGAGTACCGTCTGTAATTATGTCACTGATGATTTCACTATAGAATTGTCAGTGTTGTTCCTCATTATAGACCTAAAGTTCTTAACCGTCTATATTGAGATGTCAAATATAAGCCTTTCTGTAAAAGTAAAATCTAGGCGAGAGTGTATTGGAGAGAGAAGAAGCACTACTACACAAATGATCTTTAGTCCCGGTTGGTAACTGGCTTTAGTACCGGTTGCCAAATCGGGACAGCCCATCCGGGACTAAAGGTCTGTGACTAAAGCCCTCTCGCGATGTAGAAAATATCTAAAAATTATGACGAACTCAAGACTCGAATCTGAAACCTCCTGCATGCCACCACAGGATACTCCCAACCCACCCACCCACGCGTATTGAATAGACTAGGATATGCATTCCTTTTAAAGTATGTTGAACGAGCCTTTAGTACCGGTTTGTAACACTTAACCGACTAAAGGTACCTTTAGTCCGGTTAAGTAACACTAACCGAGACTAAAGTTTATTTTTAGTCGGTTCAGTAACACCTAACCGACTAATTTGTGCTCGTGCCAGCTGTCTACCAAAGCATTCTTTTGTCCTGGTTCGTGGCACGAACCGGGACTAATGTGAGCGAAAAATCAAGCTTTTAGCCTAGTAGCCACGAACCGGGACTGTTGCTACTATTAATCCCGGTTCGTGGCTAATCGGGACTGATGGATCGGTATGAAAGGTCGTTTCTCTAGTAGTGAAGCGAGGAAAGGAGAGAGATGGAAACACATGGATCTAGGAACAAAATGGAGGGGCTTGATAAGCCATGTAGCCACGAGCATTGGAAGCATGATATTTTTGGTAGTGCATGTACTGTTGTGAATACCAAACATGCTGACATTTACAATCGGTTCCGCATCCTTGTTTTTCTCGGCATCTTTGGTTTTTGCTCATTGTTTTTCTTCCTTACATATAGGCTTTAGCTTAGCGTCTAGGAAATGATCCGTCTCAATATACGGTGATGTACAATGTACTGTAGGAGTAGTATTAAGAATTTTTTTAAAAATAATACATTTTTTATTCAGAATTTCAAAAATATACCACGAAAAAATTACGAAATATACCTGTCGCATTCGTTGGATGGGCTGACGAGGCTAAATAGCAAAATAAACGGGGACGAAGGCCACATCACCCTGACCTCCTATCGCCCAATGAAATAGCGATAGGGCTAAAATTGACGCTGTCGCCCGATGAAATGGCGACAGAGCACACGCGCCACGCAAACCGGAAAATCATGGCCACTTAGGGTTGAATTAGCCTCTATCGTCATTTCATCCGGGTGACGAGGAGGCGGGGTGGCGTGGCCTCTCGTCACCCGCTTATTTTTGTTAGCCTCGTCGCCTATCCGGCATAGGTATATTTCAGATTTTTTTTTCCGTGGTATATTTTTGAAATTCTGAATAAACAATGTATTATTTTAAAAAAATTCTAGTATTAACCGAAGAGCAGCAACAAGCAAGAAAAGAAAGGCTGCAGGAAAGGCCAAACTGGCTTAGTAGCAAAGATTAAAAGCTCACCGAAATTTTATGAGATCTCGGTTTCCGCACGTGGACGAATTTTGAAATACCGACCGGAATAAAAAAAATTCAAAAAAACTTTAAATTACTACAAAAATCTCGGAAATCTCGCCGAGATCTCGGGATTTTGACCGGTTTTTGAATTTTTTTGACCAAATTTGGTCCAATAACTCCTAAGAAAGTCATCTCCTATGAAAATTTATTGAAAAACTGAATTTTTAAGATATTTTTTAAGAACTGCAGAAACACTTTTGGATTTTTATAAAATTGTACATGCCTTATCATGATGTGAAAATTTTATGGTACTGTTATAAGAAGTGTAGGATCATACAAAAAAGTTTCAAAATAATTAAACTTCATTTTTTTCTTTAAAAAATCAAAAACAGAATGAACATAATTAGGACAGTAACCTTGTTAGAATTTTATAAATTATCTCGAGTATGATCATTATCCAAAAGTTTTATGAGAGCTTAATAATTGCCTCATTACCATTCTCTAAAAATTTCAAAAAATTTCAACTTTTTTGTTTTCTCAATCAAATCTATGTATACATTGAACTTCATTTGTACGTTATATTTCAAAAATCAAAAATAGAAAGAACATAAATGGTACAGTTCACTTGTAAGAATTTTATAAATTCACTGGAGTGTGATAATGATTCAAAATTTTTATGAGATCTTAATAATTTCCTTAGAACCCTTTTGCAAAATTTTCAAAAATTTAAAACCTTTTTTGTTTATTAAAGCAAATCTATGTATTGATCATGAGGCTTTTATCAGAACGTAGCACTTTCAGAATTTTTGAAACTTCTTTAAGTTTGATCATCATATGTAAATTTTGCAGAAACATTAATTATACATTAGGACCATTCATAAAATTTTTCAAAAATTTCTAACATGGTTTGTACCATTTTTCATTTGGTTGAAGTTTGTTAGTATGACTTTCATGAGGACAGTAGAACTGTCCAAATTTTTAAAAATTTACGAAGCTTGATGATCATTTTAAAATTTTATAGAAATATTAGTGATGCATTATAACCACACACAAAAAATTGCAAAATGTTCTAACGTGGTTTGTTTTATTTTTCATTCGGTTCAAACTTGTCAGTCAGCGTTTTATCAGGACAGTTATAATGTTTGAATTTTTAAAAATTACTCAGATTTGATAATTATCTAAAATGTTTAAGAAAATATCAATGATATGTCAGGAGCTTGCACAAAAAATTTCAAAATTATTTGATATCATTTGATCTATTTTTTGTTCAGTGCAATTTTGTCAAGATAGCGACAAAACCAGCCTAAATTTTGGTTATCTCAGTAGAAAAAAAAATCCAAATTTGAATTTTTGTTTTTGTATTTCGCCCGTGATCTGTCCGAAATTTCTAAATCTCATCAAGATTTCATTCTCCGGTCATAGACGAGATTTGGAGCAAAAACGAGATTCCAATACTTACTTAGCAGGCGTACCATCGATCGAAAAGGCAATAATGCAAAGCTACAGCATTGCAACAGTGGATGTCAGCCAGTCTCAGAAACATCCATCAGACATGAACGTTGAGCCATGGGGGCCGCCAATCACAAGTCGCAACGGGCAGATTCTGCCGCTGCTGCTACCGTCAGCTACATTTATTTCATTCGCAATAACTCCTCGAAACAAAACAGATCGAGAAACAGACGGGCACCTTTAATACTCCAACTCATGTCATATATCATTTATTTCTTCAACTCTTGTACTCGAGAAGATATAGTACTCCTACTAGCTTGAGTAAAAACATTCAGGGCCAATTCAGTTGTGCGTACAAGTACTATACTATACTCTATGTAGGAGTACATAGCAGGCACGAAGGAACTAAGAAAAGTGCAATTGTTAATTAGTAGCAGATCTTACTCCTCGATCATTATTAATTATCGTCGATCAATTAATCTTGTACAATTCTGGTGAGAAAAACACTGGTTCCTACAATTAATTAATTAGAGAACATCTGGATCGATAGACAGGCAATAATTAAGACGGAATTATAGCAAGGCCGACACGGATGATGCATGATGCATGGCTGCTACATTTGTTGCGAAATGCAGAGTTCGTATCATCGTAGCTAGGTATGCTATGCCGGCCGGTGTGCGCACTCTGGCGTGAGGGAGTGGTCTCTCTTGGGGTCGCGGCAGTAGTTGTATACCATGTACCGCTGCTGCACCCGCTCCATGGCCGCCACCTGCTGGCGGCTGAGCTGCGCCCCCGCCGATCCGTGGCGGCACCGTGGCTGTGCGTCCGCGGCGCATGCCCGCACGACGAATCCGGAGAAGCGCGCGACGAATGGCTGGTAACGGTAGTCGGCCCGGTACCTGCCGTTGTCCGTGGCCCAGGATGAGGCGTCCCAGATTGTGCCATACACCCACATCGGCCGCGACGGGAACGTGGCCGTGGCCATGCCGGCGAGGCGAGGGTAGCGGCGGATGGGCACGCCGTCGACGAAGAAGGTGATCTCGGAGGGGTCCCAGAGGATGGCGTAGCTGTGGGAGGCCGCCGTAGGGTCGAACCAGAGGTGGAACTTCATCTCCCGGCCGATGACGCGGCCGTCACCGCTGCCGCGGACGTAGACGTTGGTCTGCAGGGTGTAGGGCCTCCCGGGCGTGGTGCCGAGGAACTCGATGTCGACCTCGTCGTGGAAGCCGGGGTGCGCCTGGTTGTTGGAGAGGTAGAAGGCGGTGATGACCCCAGCCGTGTACCCGGCCTGCAGCCTGATGGAGGCGGCGAAGTAGCCGCTGCGGAAGGCGCGCCTCGACCGGAAACCGCTCCCGGAGTGCCGGTCCAACCAGATGGTGACGGCGCTCCCGTCGCTGGAGACGGTCTGGTGCTGCGGGCCCCAGAGGTTGGCGAAGTCACGGGAGAAACCAGCAGCGGCAGCAGAAGCAGGGGATGACCCGCACGTTGCTAGAAAGGCAGCGGCATGGAGGAGCGACATTGCTAGTAGCAGATGAGGAGCGTTCGCATGGCGGCCATGAGCGAAGACACAACCCATCATCTTGGACACGTACTTACGCGCGGATAGCGAGGACTCTGGCTTAGGTGGAGTTGAGCAGCCACCCTCGGCGTTAAATTTGACGACAAAGACGACTGGCGGTGCCGTCAGCCATGTGCTGCCGATGCACTTCAATTGGGAAGGATTGGATACGGAGAGTCCAATCATCCATCAAAACGTTTAAATTGGCCCACAACGACAGCCTATTTGTAGTTCACCAAGCCCAGCCGTTGGGCTCCCAAATCTATTTATTTAGAAACAACCAGTTCATGCTCAAGAAGAAGAACAAGACACAATCGGTTCATCGTACCTCCTTCGGTTGGGTGTATAAAAAATCACATTGTAATTCTGTTCGTTTATAGTACTTGTAAGATCTATTTCAGTAAGGCATTACATACTATGTCGTGTTGATAGCCATGTAAATAACCCTTCTATCCACCGGTTGGTATTTTACTTTTGGGGATAAGTCCATTTTACACTCCTAAATTCTCCAAAAAGTGCACTAAACACTCTCAACTATAAAACTAGATATTTAACTCCTCGAAACATACAAAACCAGGTCAATTACACCCTGAGACAGTTTTGTTGATCTGGATCCAACTCACGGTGGTTTTTGCCATATTGGCAACTATAGCATTGGTTTTTGCTAACATGGATCGAAATGAGAGGAGGGAGGATGACGAGAAGAAAAAATAATTTGTAGTGAGAGACGAGTGAGAAAGATGTAGACATCCTGTAATTGGATTCTTATTAGCAAAACTCAATGATGTGGCTACCAATATATGGAGAACACCACCGTAAGTGAGATCCACATCATCAAAACCATTTAGGGTGTAAATTGACCTAACTTTGCAAGTTGTGGTGTTAAATACCCATTTTCTTGCTGAAGGTGTCAAATTGACCTTTTGCAAAGCTCGGGGAGGGATAAAATAGACTTAATTATAACACTCTAGATCATCCAAGCGCCCAAAATGTCACCACTATAATTTTTTCTCTAAATTTAGACCAGTTTACCAAGTATATTGGTAAATTCTGTAATGATAACTTCTCAAAATAAAGTACTATGGTATATAAGGACCAAACAATAATGAGTAGGGTAAAATTTCACACTAATAAGCTTGGAACCTCGCATCCAAGGATGCTCAGGATCACATGCCTAATTACACTCTAGAATGCTCAAAACCATGTGACCGGAAATAATCTTACCTTTGGTGATGATGACAATAAAAATTAATATTCAAGATAAATCAATTGATTTAAATCTTGAGCACTAACATATATAGTACAACATTCACGTTCTATATAACTATTATTATTGAAAGACTATGTGGAGGTCTATCCTTTTGTGTGATGAGTAATTGACGAGTTTTGAGATTGGTTTGATTTGAAATTGAGTTTGATTTGAATTGGATTTTTAAATTGAAGCAATTTGAGTGTTGGTTGCTTTTCGCAGTGCTACCGGCCTGAGAGCGATAGCACCGGGACTTTGAGAGAAATTATGATTGATTAATGATTTTGAGATAATCATTGAATATATGTATGGACATTGCTATGAGAAGGTTTTTCCTTGTCTTTGATGGTTGCAGGGCAACGGTGCTAGGTCATGGTGAGGCGGAGGATGACCGGGACTAGGTGAGGAGCGTCGGAGGTCCAGACAGTCGGGAGATTGCCGAAAAATGATCGGAGATGAGTCGGGCAAGTCAAGAAGACAAGGAAAGGAGATGATGCTAGCTAGATGCCGCGTGGATCAATGAGGGCTGTCGGATTGCAGTCTAGTTGATAGGTTAGCGGGTCTAGGTAGTATGCTTCGAAAACCGTACAAGAAAACCCGGTATGTGTGTGGGTTAATCCTAGCCCTTAGATGAGTGCTCTAGGGTTGAGGGACTCATCCAAGGGTGGTATGTGGCCCAAGAGTACTATAAATAGGGGTGGAGGGGTAGCCTCCTCCCCTTGAAGGTTTGTAGATGTTTTTGTGCTCCATTGAGCTTTGCCCACCTTGTTGTATGGCTTTGTAAACCTTCTCCTTCTAGAAATACAAATCTTTTTCATTCATGCTTGAATTTAAATTACGCATTTACTTTGTCTTAAATTCAGCATTTAAATTCCTACAATTTACTTTCACGCAATTTACTTTCTTCCAATTTGGATTCTCCTCCCCTCCTTTTAAATGCTAATCTTGGATGTCTTGAGTGTGTTCATATGGTTTTACATCTCTTTTGCACTCTTGGATTGAGTAGAGATCATCTTTTCTTTCAAGTTCCAACTATGTCCAAAACTTGTTCTTCACGCAGCAGTTAGTATTTAATTTTTAGAAAAAAATATATAAATTTTTTTAGTGATTCTTATTGGAGAAGGTGTGGGACTCTTATATTCATCTGTAGAAAAATTTTGGAGTCCACTTGTTGCACCGTTTGGGCGCTATGAGGTGAAAACCGAGCCCCAAACTTTCTACTTGAAGTTCCTAACTATCTGTGTTCTTTGATTTTTTTTATGAATTTTATGTAAGGTTTTTTGAGGTGAAATTTTGTGGAGTTCTTCATGACTAATCTTCTTATAGGTAGAAAAATTCTCAAAAAATTTTAAGCTGCAGAAACCCACCAACCACCTATTTTAATTGAGGATAGCTTTTGAAAATTCTGCTTGTGCTTTTTTGAAAGTGGCTTTTGTGATTTGAATTGATCTCCTTTCTAAAAGCAAGAGTTGAATTGATTCCTTCTTATTTTAGAAACTAGACAACCAGAATTGCAACTCAAAAATCCCCACATATTCTATGGTACTCATCCATGCAAGGGGTTACATAGTTGTCTAGTTGTTCGGATTTTTATGATTTCCTTTGCACGATCCTTTCAAGGTTTTAGCTAGAGTATTTTGGAGAAAATTTGTTTGCAACCATTCATCCCCCTTCTGTTTGTTATCTCGATCCTTCAATTGGTATCAGAGCCAGTTTTGCTCTTCCATAGATCTTGACCGGTCTCGAGAGCCATGGCGACTGACAAGTATTCCATCAAGCCTCCCATCTTTTGCGGTGTCGATTTTCCTTTTTGAAGTCCCGGATGGAGTCATACATTACTGCCCAGGGCTTCCTGATATGGCAGAAGGTGAAGCTCCCATATGAGGTTCCTGCAGATGAGAATGTCACGGCCGGCAATATCGCTGACGTTGAGGCAAATGCTAAGGCGAGGAACATTCTCATACAAGGACTCAGCCGTAGTGAGTATGATCGGATCTCTCACCTGCGATCCACTCATGAGATTTGGGTGACCCTCGATGCATACCATGAGGGCACTACCCAAATCAAGACCGTGAGGCAGGATCAATACAAGCGTGAGTACAACATGTTTGAATAACATGCTGGTGAGAGTCTTGACGAGTGTTTCGGTCGATTTACTAAAATTTTGAGTGATCTCCGGGCAGTTGGTTGCACATACCCTGACTTAGATAATGCTCGTCACTTCTTGACCGCACTCGATCTTCGTGTTTGAGAAATGAAAGTGACCACCATCAAGGATACTACCGACTTGTCGACCTTGACTCTTGACGGGCTCTATTCCCGACTCAAAACTCATGAGATCGACGTCATCTCTCACAAGACGAAATCACAATCAATGGCCTTGGTCACCGATCCCATTGGATCTTCTCTTGATTCTTATGTTGGTTTTTCCCTCTCCACCCTTTGAGAGCTAAGCAATGACCAACTGGACAAGTTTCCAGAAACTAAACTTGCTCTTTTAGCTCGCAAGTTTTCTCACGCCTACAAGAGGGTGAGAGAGAGGAAGAGAGGTGGTGAGATCACCTGCTTCGAATGTGGTAGCACCAACCACATTCGAGCGAATTGTCTCAAACTAAAGAAGGGCAAGAATGACTTCGGCGGTTCCGGCAAGAACGACTACACCGACAAGAACCGCAATAAGAAGGCTCTAGTTCGCGAGCCGGCGCACGAGAAGAAATACCGCAACTTCTCCAAGAACATGAACCTCTTTCACCGCGTCCTCGCTGCCCTCGACGACATCAACCTCTCCAACACGGAGACATGGGGCGACGAAGGCGAGGATGATCCTCAAGAGAAGAAAGGTGGCGACGGCTTCTCCGGCATGTGCTTCATGGCGGACACCAACGGCATCAGCGACTCCGAGCTCTACGGCGACTCAGACGAGGTACCTTCCTATGACCAGCTTAATGAAGTTTTTTGCAAATTAGGAAAATTTCATGCTAGAGCTAGAGCTAGGTGTATGGAGCTTGACAAGGAAGTAGGTACTTTGACTCGAGAGTTAGCTTCTCTTAGATCTTCTCCCTCCTGAATCACTAATGATTGTTCTTTGTGTGATGCTCTGCTTGTGAAGCTTGAGAACCTAAGGACCTTGCATGATAGTGTGCAAACTGAACTAGAAAGTCTTAGGTCGAAGAATGCTAGCACTTGTACGGTTGATATTTCCTTTCTAGATGCTAGTTTTCTTCATGCTCATGCTACTCCTTCGTGTGAAAATTGCCCTAAGTTACTTGCTGAAATAGATGTCATGAGCGTTCACCTTAGGAAGCTTTCTTCTAGAAATAATGAACTTGAAATGTATGCTTCTAAAGTCCCTGTCAGCTCATGTGAGGGTTGTAAGCAACTAAAACTTGACAATGAAGCTTTAAATGTTAAGTGTGCTAAACTTGATAAGGACTTACTAGATAAGTCACTTAGGAGTTGCTTGCATTGTTCTATGATTGAGGGGGACTTGGATAAAATCTATGTCGAACTTAGGAAGAAATTAGAAGACCAAGCCCAAAGGATTAGGGAAGCACTGTGCAATTCTTGTGAGGCCCTCAAGATTGAGGCAGGCGTGCTGAGAGAGAGAAATGCATGTGCTGGTGTTTCTTCTTCTCTTTCTGGTTCTTCTTCTTCTTCTCACCCTTGTTCTTCATGTGCCTCTCTCTTTCGGAAGTGTGAGTATCTCATGAGCACTCTCGAGAAGTTTGTAGGAGGCAAGAAGAAGCTAAATCTCATTCTAGACCAATAAAAAATTAGCAGATTTAATCAGGGTCTAGGATTTGACTACTTGGAGTACGCTAGGACTCATCCTCCTACCATTATGCGTGGCTCCAAGAGTGGAGAGATTGTGGTAGCTCCCAGGGTGAGTACCACTGTGTTTAGGTCTGATGGGGTTGTCCATGGGACTTCTGAGCAGAAGGGTGCTTCTCCTGTCACTTCTGCCTCTAGCAAGGGCACCTTCTATAAGAAGGATGGTCATCTAGTAGATTTCTGTTTTAGACGTGCCAAGATCACCAGGCATGAGCGTGTTGCTGCTCTTAGGGGTATTGTGGTCATCCCGGACTCGAGTGCCTAAGGCACACCTCGCCTTCGAACGAGTTAGAGAGTTGCTGTTTTTGGGCAACGTCCAGGACTCGGGTTTCATGCTGTTCAGTCGAGTTTTAGTCCTGGAGCTGCTCGTGGTCAGTCTTTTCGCCGTCCTTTTGATATTCCTCGTTTTTCCCATCGAGGTAGATATCACGGCGTGAGGTGTTTTCAGATAGGAGATTTAGGCAGCCTCATTGGGATGGTCCAGCCTTTGCACCATGGCAGGGCAAACCGGTGTAGCTCCTACATCTTCTACTAGAGTTGCTTCTTCTGATCGTGTGAGAGTCGAGCGTCAGAGAGACACTAGAGTCCAGCCTTCTCCTTCTGTGGCTAGTACTTTGAGACGTCGTGTGATTCAGTATTGGGTTCCTAGGTCCTCACTTTATCCCAGTACTGAGTCTTCTCTCTCTTTTGACTTGATCAAGTTCGTCAGATGGGGAAGGGAGATGTTTGGATTGTTGACTCCGGCTGTTCTCACCATATGACCGGAGACTCCTGTTGGTTCTCTTCTCTAGTCCGAGCCCCCGGTGATGAGTTGATCACTTTTGGGGATGCTTCTTCAGGTAGAGTAATTGCTAAAGGTACCGTTTACATCAATGAAAATTTTATTCTTAAGGACGTTGCCTTAGTGAGTAAGCTGCAATATAATTTACTTTCTATTTCTCAACTTATCGATGACTCTTTCGAGGTAAGTTTTAAGAGTAATGCTTGTAGAATCCTTGATTCATCAGGAGAGTTAGTTTGCGGGATTTCTAGATTTGGGAGAGTTTTTCGTGCTAATTTTTCTATTTCTTCTAGAGACTCTCTTCGATGTTTGATTGCTTCTGAGTCCCGTGATCTCTCTTTTTGGCATAGGAGACTTGGTCACATTGGTTTTGATCATTTGACTAGAGTTAGCAGCCGCAATCTTATTCATGGCTTGCCTAAACTCAAGATGGTCAAAGATTTAGTTTGCTGTCCCTGCCGACATGGCAAGATGGTTACTGCTTCTCATCCTCTAGTCACCGTAGTGATGACTGATGCATCAGGACAGCTTTTACATATGGACACTATTGGTCCAGCTATAGTGTAGTCAGCAGGAGGGAAGTGATATGTCCTTGTTATTGTTGATGACTTTTCGAGGTATTCTTGGGTATTTTTCATGGCCTCGAAGGATAAGACTTTTCTCACTTCAAGGGATTTGTTAGTAGGTTGTCTATTGAGCTCCCAGGTGCATTATGAGCTATACGCAGTGATAATGGCACCGAGTTCAAGAATTCCTACTTTGAGAGTTTTTATGTAGAGTCTGGTTTAGAGCATCAGTTCTCTTCTCCCTACGTCCCTTAGCAAAATGGTGTAGTGGAAAGGAAGAACAAGACCCTGGTTGAGATGGCCAGGACGATGCTAGATGAGTACAGTACTCCTAAGAAGTTTTGGGCTGAGGCTATAGCTACTGCTTGTCATGTTTTCAATCGTGTTTTCTTGAGAGCACATTTACATCGCACTTCTTATGAGTTGAGGTATGGGCGAAAGCCCAGTGTTTCTCATTTTCGCGTTTTTGGTTGCAAATGTTTTATCTTGAAGTCTGGTAATCTAGATAAGTTTGAGTCTCGTTCTTATGATGATATCTTTCTGGGTTACTTGACTTCCTCTCGTAGCTATAGGGTCTAGAGTTGTGATACGAATAGGATCATAGAGAACTGTGACGTGACCTTTGATAAGGCTAGCCCAAGAGCTAGACCTGATATTTCATGCTCTTCTTATCCCTCCGAGACTATTTTTGTAGAGGATGAGGATGATGGAGATGATGGTGTTCCACCTGATCCAGTCTCCTCTACACCTGAGGTGCCTCCTGTTTCCATTTCTGCACCTCAGGGAGATCAGCCTTTGCCTTCAGACTCTCCTTCAGTGAGTGGCTCTGTTTCTTCCTCTTCTGCTCAAGAGGTAGAGGCCATTTCTGCTTATGGTCCTCCTCATCACATTCAGCGTTCTCATCCACCTAAGCAGATCATTGGTGATCTATTTGAGCATGTGACGCTCAAAATCAGCTTATCTTCTTTACGCTTTCACTCTGCCTTTGTTGCCTCTTTTCGAGCCAAAGGATGTTACTCATGTATTATCTGATGAATCATGGATTAATGCTATGCATGAGGAATTAGAAAACTTTGAGAGGAACAAAGTCTGGCAACTTGTAGAGCCCCCATCTGATCATAATGTCATTGGAACCAAGTGGGTGTTCAAAAACAAGCAGAGTGAGAATGGGAGCTAGACTAGTTGCATAGGGTTTCACTTAGGTTGAGAGTCTTGACTTTGAGGAGACCTTTGCCCCTGTAGCTAGACTAGAGGGATTAGAATCCTGCTTGCATTCTTTGCATTCCAGGGCTTCAAACTCTATCAAATGGATGTCAAGAGTGCATTCCTCAATAGCTTTGTCGCCGCTTTCAGATAACCAAGCAAGTGAATTTGTGTTGTAAGGGTTGCGTGTCCCTCTCCTCGAATGGTTAGACTCGAAGTCCGGATGTATCTTCGGTTCGGCGAACGCCCCTACTTCAGGTTTGTGGTGGCGATTTGTATTGCTCGCACCGAAGGTCACCGGAGATTACAAAGTGAGGTCGAGGACAGCACTCGGCGCATCGCTTGAAAGGAGGAGGTCGGGACGGCTCAGTATGCAGGCGAGCGGGAAGTGATCACGCGTGCGTGTGCTCGTGCAGGGGGGCGTGACCTTTCCCAGAGGACCCTGCCTCCCTTTATATAGGCGGAGGGGGCAGGTTACACGGGTTTTCCTGAAAAGAGTGGTAGGGATAGGCCATGCCCGGGTGTCCTGGTCCTTTGGTCTTGTTGATTCACAGTCTTCTGCTCACCCCATGCCGGGTTGGTAGTCACAACGGACGGCGCTCCGTTGGGAAGATGCACACCTGCCCTCTGTGCACTAGTCAGATGTTGACGGCATGAAGGGACGGGTGCTTTCGCTGAGGCCGCCTTCTGGTTGCCTCGGGAAGGGTCCATCCGTCCCAATACGGCCGTCGTGCCCGTACGACGGGTGACCAGCGCGGTGTAGACTGATGACGTGGCGGAGGTTGCGGTGCTAGAGCTCATTGGGGGCCCCGGCCATGACCCAGGTCCAAGCCTGCGGAGGCGTCGGTCCTGGGTCTCGTGCGACCCCTGCGGGGGCGTCTGGCGCAGGCCCTTGGTCGGCGTCGGAGCCTGCGGAGGCGCCGGTCCTGGGTCTCGGTCGGGGTCCCGGGGGCGCCTGTGCCGAAGTCGGATTGGAGAGAACAAAGGCAGGGATCTTGTGCAGCAGAGGAGGTCCTCTCCGCGCTCAGTATCAAGAATCCGGCTTTGAACCCAGATTGCTTGAGAGAGAGATACGCTCTTGATGATCAGATTCTTTTGCCGTGAGGTACCCCGGTATGAGTGTTCACAAGAGTCCGGGGCCATCCTGAAATGCAGGCGTTCCCGGATGGACCCCTCATCTCAGGCTGGCTCGATCTCCTCAATGGCACGGAGTGGTTTATCGAAGCAACGGGTCTCCTTTTCAAGCCGCCTTGTTGGCTCTAGCCCGACCAATTGGGTTGGTCGGTCTTGTCCGGGTGTAGCCCCTGAGCCCCCGAGCGGGTTGAAGAGCTGGTCGGGGGGTTACCTTAGTAGGCGCGTATCCACCGGGGCAGATTTAGTGGGCCTAGCCGGGTCCGAGCCCCCGAGCGGATCGGGGGGCTTATCCTGCTTGGCGGAGTCCGATCGGCTTGGTCTAGTTTAGTTTCACCGGGTGCGCGAAGCGCATCTGCGGCGCCGCCTCGAGCCCCCGGAGCGGTTGGAGGTCTGGTCGGTGGCTGCCTTTACCAAATGACCCCGACCGACTCGGTTGGTGCAGGTACCTGTGTGGCTTGCAACGAGGCTACGGTTCCTGAGTGCTCGTTTTTCGTTATGGCTAGACGCGTTAGTCGGGCTGGTTTAATGCCATGACTAAGGCGAGTTAGTCGGCCGGTTTAACGCCGCAGCTAAGCGAAGGGCATCCATCCCAGTCCTCGCCGGGCGAGGCTATCTGCGAGAGGAGAGGCATTGTCGGTCCCACGATACGCCCGTCGCGCAGTGTGGGACTCGAGGAGGTGAGTGCGTGTTTACCATACGCTGGCGAACACCGTGCTCGTGGAGCTACAAACGGTTATCCGAGTGGGCCCTGGGATCCCGGTAAGGGACCCCTTAGTGGATGATCCTCTGCGTCGGGCGTCCGGTCACTGGGGAGACCCATAAAACCTTTCTTTACTCAATCCGCCTCGGACCCCGAGCCGTTGCAGTAACTCGAGCGCAATGTGCAGCACTTCGAGGCTCGGCGAGAGTGTGAAGTATGGTCTCTGACACGAGTTGAGGCGATGGGTCGTCGCCAACCCAACATAAGACCCGCCGTGGGTTCGCCTTACCACCCGCCGCTCGATTCTCTTTGCTGGGCGGTCAGGGGTCCACTTGGTGGATTCTTACCTTACGCACCCGCAGCAAGAAGGTTTTAGTCGTGGGGCATTTAAGCCCTCTCGCCACCTTGAGGTCGTTACGGCTCGGTGGGCTTTTGATACCTGGTTTGAGCAGGTATGGAGGCGGAGATACTGGCGTCTCCTGCTAGTGTTTACTATGTACAAAATTAAACGTAAATTGAAATAGTTTGGGGGCGATACATCTCACCGGCGTCTGTCGCGGCGTGCAGTAACGGGAGCAAGTCTTTAATCAAAACGACGTCCGCTTGATCGGGCGAAGCGACGGTCGGTGCTTGTCCGGCCTGCGCGTGCTTTGGCAGTACTTTTTCTTTCGTGAGCGTAGACGTCGCGGCTATTGGATCTCCCGTGAGGAGGTGGAATTAATGGGCCTTCGCCGCCTTTGGTACTCGCGCGGCGCTTCGAGCTTTTCTTCGGCGGGCCTCCTTGGGGCCAAAACCGAAGAGTCGCGCCTCCTGACGAAAGCGGCGTCCTTCTTGTGTCGGCGATCGCGTCGTTTTTAATGCCGAGTGGGGGACGTGGATAGGGCGTGGTGTCGCTTCGCGGGCGTGGAGTTAACGTCGGCGCACGCGAGTACCTCTCGCCGATTGTTCGCCCGCCCCTATAAATATGGAGCGGGGGGGGGGGTGGCCCTGCATGGTCGTTCTCTTCATCTTCCTGCTCTCCCCTTTCCCCTCCGGCGAAAAGAAAAGGGAAAAGGTTTTTTGGGGGCGCAAGTCTTGATGGCGGCGGAGACGATGATCGAGTCTTGCACAACGGGAGGCGGCGGCGGACCCTCTAGGGGCGGACCTCAAGAGGTCCCGCACCGTCGCTCAGTTGCCCATGCGCCTGAGAAGAGGAGGGCTCATATTGCCCTCGTCGATCTTCTGTATCCGGGATCGGCGTCCGGAGTGAGTCCCTCTGCTCGTCTCGGCGACGGCCTTGGCTCTTTTTTCCGCATCGACGTCAAACCGCTTGCTTTTTGGGCCGCCGCCACTGCCGTTCTCGTGAGCCGCCGAGTGTCCGCGCCGCTCATCGCGGCGGGAGAGGTGAACACCACCGCTCCGGCGAGGGCGGGCGTCAAAGATGACGGCCGCGCTTAACGCTACGGATGCTTCCATAGTAGCTCGGTCGCGCGATGCCGCCGCCGAGGGGCGGGTGTTTGCTCGGCAAGCCCGCCGAGCAGCCGAGGAGGAGCCGACGAGGTCAAGGCCAAGAAGTGGCGGCGAGCGGGCTCGGCCGACGCCGAGGAGGAGCTTCGCCAAGGCGCGCGAAGAGGTGTCGTCGCAGCGAACTCAAGACGAGGCCATCGTGGAGGACCTCGGCTCGATGTACGCGGATCGCTTGGCCTCGCGCAAAGGCCTCCTCTCCCTGCTCCACCCAGCTTTCGAGAGCATGGGCAGGAGCCTGGAGGCTCTGGGGGTGAGGTTGGAGGAGCCTGTGGAGCCTACCCCGTCGGGGTACGCCTTCCGCCTCACGCAGGAGGCCGATGCCCTTGCCGGCCTGCCTCGCGCCCTACGCGAGCGCTCCGCTCGCGAGGGGCGGGCCGCCTCCGTTGCTGCGGCGGAGTATGTGCTGGCCTGCTGTGCCACTCGCGACGCCTCCTTCGATCCGATCGCGACGGTTGCCGAGATCGAGGGGGATGCCGAGGCAAGGGCTGGGCGGCGTCTTGGCAGAATGGAGAGGGTGGCCGAAATGGGCGATGTGTCCGAGAGCGGCGACAGCTCTGATGAGGACACCGTCGAGGGTGATGTCTGAGCTTAGCTTAGGAACATCGCAGGCGCCCGGCCCAACTTTTGCTTTTGTGTGGTGTAATATATGCACTTTGTTTGCTGCGACTATATCGCGCGTTTTCCCTCTTGTGACGAGCACTTCGCCAGATGACCATAGCCTTTAGGGACCGCTAGGGTCGCATGAGCCATGAGCATAGGCAGGGCGACATCTTTAAAGAAAAACGCGAACATAGCGGGCGTGAGGCGAATGCCCAAAAGCATGCCCCAAACCAGTAAGGACCGCCCGTATGGGCGCTTTTTTTGCTGCCAAGCGCCACTGCACCTTGGTCGCCAGTGGCGTGGGTCGTAGCACTTTCGGTAAAAGAGTTCTGCTATGGGGGGCGATGATACGATTGGCGTGCATGCCTGTGGTGATTATGTGAATGTGCGACCCCAAACGACGCAGGACGATCAGGGGTGATCAGTACACTGCGCTTCGGGCTTGGAGGGTCTACTATGAGTGTAGGAATAAAGAAGAGGTTTTAGGGGTAAAATCTCCTTAGCTTTTCAATATTCCACGTGTTGGGTACAATGTTGCCGTCGACGTCTTTGAGTCGAAAGGTGCCGGGCTGAAGGATCTCCACGACGGTGAAGGGCCCTTCCCATGGAGGGGATAGCTTGTGCCTCCCAACGTTGGACTGAACCTAGCGCAGGACCAGGTCACCGACGCTGAAGGACTGTCCGTGAACCTGACGATCATGATAGCACCGCAAGGTCTGTTGGTACTTGGCTGATCGTAGGACGGCCACATCACGCAGCGCCGAAAGGCTGGTCGATGGCGTCTTGTTGTGCCAGCGCCCTCGCGGCTGGCTCAAGCCTTGTAGTCTTGGGGCGCCATACTCCAGGTCGGTCGGCAGAATGGCTTCAGCGCCGAATACCAGGAAGAACGGTGTAAAGCCAGTCGATCTGGTCAGCGTAGTTCGCAAGCTCCAAAGGACGGAGGGCAATTCGGCTGCCCATTGTCCCGCGAATTTGTTCAGTCGACTGAAGATCCGCGACTTGAGCCCTTGGAGGATCATGCCGTTCATGCGCTCGGCTTGACCATTGGTCATGCGGATGGGCTCATACCGCCGATCGTAGCGATGTTGAAGTCGTCGCAGAACTCGAGGAATTCTTTCCCTGTGAACTGCATCCTGTTATCGGTGATGATGGAGTTCGGTACTCCAAACCGATAAACGATGTCGCGGAAGAAGTTGGCCACCTGCATCGAAGTGATGGTGGCAACCGGCTTAGCCTCTATCCATTTGGTGAATTTGTCCACTGCAACGAGTAGGTGAGTCAAGCCCCCGGGCGCCTTTTTGAAAGGTCCGACCAGGTCGAGCCCGCAAACGGCGAACGACCAAGTGATAGGGATCATCTGCAGGCTTGTCGGGAGATGCGCTCTGCCGAGCGAAGAATTGGCACCCTTCGCAGTCGAGTAACGATTTGCTCAAGATCGCCATCGCGGGTCGGCCAATAAAAACCTTGCCGAAGGCTTTGCCCATGAGGGATCGTGGTGCGGCGTGGTGACCGCAGATTCTAGCATGGATGTCCGAAGAAGATTTGCTTCCTTGGTCCGCCAGAATGCACTTCTGGTGGACACCGGAGGGGCTCCTTTTGTAGAGGTCTTCGCCGATCAGGATGGAGGATTTCGCCCGCCGAGCGAGGCGTCGGGCCTCGGTTGAGTCAGCGGGGAGTGATCCGTCAGTCAGCCGATCGACAAAGGGCTTCCGCCGGTCGAGTCGGCAATCAATGCGTTATGGCTCGACCGGAAGGTCCCGTCCGACGGTTGGTGGTCGGAGCGCGCACCGATGGGTCGGGGACCGCTGGAGGCGTGTCCAGACGACGAAAGGTGGTGAAGGTCGAGACGAAGATCCTGGCGGACCGCTCTCGGCCGGAGGCAAGATTGGCCATGTAATCGGCTTCACCGTTAAAGCGTCGGTAGCTGTGGTGAAGCTCGAAACCTTGAATCTTTCCTCGAGCTTGCGCACTTCGCGGCAATACGCCGCCATGCGGGCGTCACGAGGCTCCGAGGCCTTCATGACTTGGTCGACGACCAGCTTAGAGTCACCGTGTACGTAGAGCCGACGCGCACCGAGGTCGGCGGCGATCCAGAGACCGTTGACATGTGCTTTGTACTCGGTGACATTATTGGTCGCGTCAAAGTGCAAACGGATGGTGTACTGGAGCTTATTTCCAAGCGGGGAAACAAGGACGACCCCACCACCTGCTCCGTTCTTAGTGTAGGACCCATCGAAGTACATCGTCCAATACTCGGGGTCTTCAAGCTCCGGCGGCGCTTGGGCTTCGGTCCACTCGGCGACGAAGTCAGCTAGGACTTGTGACTTAATCACCGTCCGGGGGACGTACGATATATCGTGGCTGTTGAGCTGAAGAGCCCACTTGGCTATCCTCCCGGAAGTGTCGCGATTGTGTACGATTTCTCCGAGCGGCATGGAGGTCACCACAGAGACCGAATGCCGGTCGAAGTAGTGGACCAACTTCCTCTTCGCCATGAGAACCGCATAGAGCAGCTTCTGCACCTGCGAATATCGAGCCTTGGACTCAGTGAGCACTTCGCTGACGAAGTATATTGGCCGCTGAACCTTGAGTACCCGGCCCTCCTCGGCTCGCTCCACAACAAGCGCCGCGCTGACGACTTGGGTCGTGGCGGCGATGTAAAGGAGGAGCGATTCGTCTGCAGGTTGATGCACTCAAAGACCGGGTGTGGTCAGAATACCTTCAACCGGTTGAGGGTTTCGCGCGCTCCTCGCCCAAATTGAAGTGATCGGACTTCTTAAGCAGCTTGTAGAGTGGCATTCCGCGCTCGCCGAGGCGAGAGATGAAACGGCTCAAGGCCGCTAGGCATCCTGTCAGCTTTTGGACTCCTTTCAAGTTGCCGATCGGGCCCATCCTTATGATCGCAGAGATCTTTTCCCGATTGGCTTCGATGCCGCATTCGGAGACGATGAAACCGAGCAGCTTTCCCTTAGGGACCCCGAAAACACACTTCTTGGGGTTGAGCCTGATGCGGAACTGGCGAAGGTTTGCAAAAGTCTCCTCCAAGTCGGCGACGAGATCGTCAACCTTCTTGGTCTTGACGACAATGTCGTCCACGTACGCCTTGAGGTTACGCCCGATCTGGTCGTCGAAACACGTTTGCATACATCGCTGGTATGTAGCACCCGCATTTTTTAGACCGAACGGCATCGTTACGTAACAAAACGAGCCGAACGGGGTGATGAATGAAGTCGCGAGCTGGTCGGACTCTTTCATTGCTATCTGGTGATAAGCTGAATAGGCATCCAGGAAGGATAGGGACTCGCACCCCGCTGTGGAATCGACAACTTGGTCGATGCGGGGCAGTGGAAAAGGGTCCTTGGGACACGCCTTGTTGAGGCTCGTGTAATCAACACACATCCTCCATTGCCCCGACTTCTCCTTTACAAGTACAGGGTTAGCCAGCCACTTGGGGTGGCGGACCTCTTTATGAACCCCGCAAATGTAAGCTTGGCGATTTGCTCACTAATGACCTTGCGCTTCTTCTTCGCCGGCAATAAGAAGCGCTAAATGACCGCCGCGCCAGTCGGATATTCAAGGTGTGCTTGACGACTTCCCGCGGGATACCCGCATGTCAGAGGGTTTCCATGCGAAGACATCCCGGTTGGAGCGAAGGAAATCGACGAGCGCTTTTCTTATTTCAGCGAGGCGAGCGTGGTTCGACGCCAAGACGGTCTTGGTCGGGTCTTCCGGACGACCGCGAAGTTCTTCGTATCCTCGGCGGACTTGAAGGCGCCGGACCCCGACTTGCTGGAGTCAGGGATGGACTCCGAGGTTTCCCTCCGGAGATTTTCAAGTTCGGCGGACGCGATGATCGCCGACGCCAGCTCACAACTGCTTTGCTCGCAGTTGTAAGCAAGCTGAAAAGACGCGGCCACGGTGATGACCCCTCGGCCCCTAAGATCTTCACTTTTGAGGTAGGTGTAATTGGGACCGCCATGAACTTAGCGTAGCATGGTCTCCCCATGATGGCGTGATAGGAGCCGGGGAACCCCACGACCTCAAGGTGAGGGTCTCAGTCATGAAGTTGGCTCGGTCTCCGGCGAAGACAGTGATCGATCTGTCCGAGCGGATGGGCCTGCAGACCAGGGACGATGCCGTGAAAGGGCGCCTTGCTTGGTCGGAGACGCGAGCGAGGGATCCCTAGGGCGTCGTAGGTGTCAACATACAGGATGTTGAGGCTGCTGCCACCATCCATGAGCACCTTTGAGAGGCTTGGGTCTGACGATGGGTGCCACGACTGTGGATATCTTCCCGGTGTGGGACGTGGTCGGGTGGTCACCCGATCAAAGGTGATCGGGCGACTCCGACCATCTGAGGTACTTGGGCACGGCAGGGCCGCGCGTGGACTTCATGGAAGGTGAGCTTTTGCCGCCGCTTGTCGGCGAACTTCGCCGTCTCCGCCAAAGATCATGAGGCGCCATCGTTCCGGAACTTGTTTCGGCGCCTCCTCCGACTCGGCCGGTGCCGAAGTCGCGCTTTTTCCATTACCCGTCGCGGAGCTCCGGAGATGAAGCGCTTGTGGTTTATAATCCTGACTTGTATTTGACGGTATCGTGATGTGGACACGGGCTGTCCATCAATTTTTCGAAGTGGTCCGGGTCCTGACACGCTTGTTGTTGGCGGGCGGCCGGCGGTCACGACCACGTGGCCTCGCGCCCTCGCTTCCTTCCGCTTCTTCCTGTCGGAGTGGTCAGAGGTAGCGCCGACGTCGGGGACGGCCTCTCGCTTGGCCTTCCCCTTATCGAAGATGGCCCCGACGGCCTCCTCGCCGAGGCGTGGTCGATGGCGTCGAGAAGCTCCTTGGTGGTCCTGGGCTTGGCGCAGCCCAGCTTGTGCACCAGAGCCTTCGACAAGGTGCCGTAGATGAACGCCCCGACAACGTCGGCGTCGCAGATGTCGAGGAGCTCGTTGCATTGTTGGGAGAATCGCCGGATGTAATCCCGGAGAGACTCCCTCGGCTGCTGCTTGCAGCTTTTTAGGTCCCAGGAGTTCTCAGGGCGCTTGTAAGTGCCATGGAAGTTGACGACGAAGACGCTCTTCAGGTCGGCCCAGCTCCTGATGGTGTTCGCGGGTAAGTATTCGAGCCACGCTCGAGCAGAATCCATGAGATAGATGGGGAGGTATTGGATGATGAAGAGATCGTCCGCGGCGCCTCCCGCCTGGCACGCGAGCCGGAAGTCTTCCAACCAGACACTGGGGTTCGTGGCCCTAGTGTACTTGGTTATGTTGGCGGGGGCCCGGAATCTGACGGGGAAGTTCGCACGTCGGATCTCCCGGCCAAACGCCCGCGGCCCTGGACCATTGGGGCTCGGGCTGCGGTGGTGGCGCCGGCTACTGTCCGCAGCCTGAGACTGGGTCGCCACTGTGGGGAACATCCCCGGGACTCCACTAATTCACCCAAATGCACGGTGCATCTCAAGTAAATCAAGGGAACCTCGGGCGTTCCGCGATTATACCCGTGTTGGTCCCAGGAAAGTTCGCCAACACGAGCATTCTCATCCAACAGTTGACATCACAACACATACGCAATTATCGGAAGCATAAACGTTATTACATTTCAAAAGTAGGACTGCTGTCCATAACAACATATTTAAAGTGATTACATCAAGTAGCAGCGGAAATTATAAGATAAACGACAAAAGGGCCAGCATGGCATGCCCCCAAACCCTAGGGCAACCAACTGGGGAAAGAACGGCGACTAAACGTTAGAATTGTCGAAATCTGCCCGGTAAAAGTCCCCGGGCAGTGCATCATCCTTACCTGCAGCAAGTGGACAATCCGATTGAGTACAAAGAGTGTACTCGCACAATAATATACATTGCATGTTGATTTCTAGCTACATGTGGTTGCTACATCAAAGGAAGGCAAAATGGCAATTTCAGCATAAAGCAATATTTGGGATAAATCGTAAGCATGTATAGATTGATAAGAATTTGTATTTAGTAAAAATTAGCAAAATCTAATACATAATATAACATCATCATAATCACATTTGCATCATGCCTTCAAGCATTTTCCGAACCATGAGTTCCATCGCTCATGTTCGACTACACACACAACATGTACTCCAATACTTGTGTCTCTTTTCCCACTCCCATCCCATTCTTACCAAGTCCTTAATACTCGCCCAGTGACTGACATTTCAAGTGATCGTCCTTAAACATGGACGCGGCTATTCAAATAGTTTAAACTCTGCAGAGGTACGACTTTACCCACACGACACGTCACACTCGTAAGCCAAGGTATTAACACATTTCCTTTGATGTGTCAGCCGAGGTGAACGTGACAAACCATTTTCCAGTATGCATGGTAGTGTATCTAAACCATTCGGATGACTGTGACCCTCAATCCCGCGTGCCCAGTGCTCGATGTGTGTGAATCAAGGAGTACACCTGTTGTTGGACATCCCCAACTCAACAAAGTTCGAGGGACTCCCAGGATATTCCTTGGCGCTCCACTAAGCCCAAGGAATTCGTGATCATTCCTTGACGCTCCACTAAGCTCAAGGAATCCCGAGTGCACATGGTTTACATACCCTAGTCATACACAAGTACTTGGTTACGCCGTCCCATAAACGTGTGGTTCGCACGATAGTTACTCAAAGAGACGTCACCAGGATTTAATCCTTAGGGTCCTTAACCAACATCTCTACTCATGAACCAACGTTTGAAACCATCATAATCATAATAATTCTCAATCATTGCGACCAATGGACTAAGTCCATCTATCGCGGTTTCTAACGAGGTTCTAAGCATGGCTAAGCAATTTCGTACGAACCCATATACAATAGTAATAAACCAACCACCTAGGGCGACAATGGACATGGAAAGAACATGAGAAGGGAATAACATCACAATGTGGTAATAGCTAAGATTTCTACCCAATCATAATTGTAGTTGAAAGTAAGCATCCAATTGATAAAATAATTCCAAAAGTGTAAATTTCAAATAGTAGGAGCAATCATGGTCTAGGATTGAGGTAGTGCCTTGCTGCTCGTTCTTGATTTCGAAGGCGTAGTCGTACTCGGGAGTGCCTTCCGAAGCGTCAACACCTAACGAGAACATCCAAATCCATAAACACCAAATCAAGAATTCAAATGGTGCACATGATTAAAAAGATGCATGAAATGCTCATGATGTGTGATACTAATCACAATATGAAAGTAGTAATTGAGTTTTTGCGTCAAAAGTTCAAGTCTTAGGGCTTTTATTGAATTATGTTCGGAGTATCCGAGTGTCACTTCGGAAGGTCCGAGTGGACCCTCTCGGTCTGAAGTTTGAATTATGTTCGAGTATCCGAAAGTGTCACTGAATGTCCGAAAGGCATCTCTCGGTCAAGCCAAATCAGCCCTATTCGGACTATCCGAACCTTTATTCAGAGTATCCGAGTGGTTCGGAATGTCCGGGTGAAATCTCGGACTATCCGAGCAGACCCCCTCAGTATAGAGCTAAATTTCTACTCGGACTATCCAAAATTTTATTCGGAATGTCCGAAGGGTGTTCGGACTATCCGAGTGAAACTTCGGACTATCCGAAATGGCTTCTCTGTTTTAAAAACGACAATTCGTCCATTGGCTTCTATGCTTCATAGCAATGTACTAGGATCTCAAAAGGGTTGACTAGGGTGGGATCTTACCACTACAAGGTTGCTTTGGCACTCGGTGAAGGTTGGTTTCGGTGAGGGAATGACGAAAATGTCACAATGCCGACTTTTACGGTTCGTCTCCTCCAAGCTCGTATAGACGACAATGACCTCACTTGCGTGCGCTTGCAGCAACAACTAGCCCTCCTCCTCAAGCTTCTTTGCGACATGCACGACCCGAGTCAAGGTTTGATGATGGATTCCATGGAGAAGATAGAAAATGTATTACAAGGGGCAAAATTTCAGAACATGGGAAGAAGAAAAACGATTGCCACTCACCCAAAACTTGATGCCTCAAGAATCCATTTGGATGGATTGGAAGCTCTTGATCTTGGCTTCAAGGTGGTATAACATGCACAAGTTCAAACTCAAGCTTTGAGTGGATTTTGTGGGGGAGAATGGCAAGAGGTGAGGAAGGAGCTCCTGCTGTTTTTGCTGGTTTGGGATGAACAAATGAGCAGGAAAAGGGAGGAGAAACCAAGGTTTGGGCCTTATAAAGGCTGCCCACTCATGCCTTACATGTGGGGCTAGGTCCCACATGTCATAGGGTAAGGAAAAGGGTGGGTATGGGTGATGAAAGTGAGAAAAGACATGAAGAGGATGTGCAGCCCACAAGTTCCTAGGCAAGGTAGGTCCCATGTGTCATTGACTTGGGGTAGGGGTGAGTAATGCAACAACTAGTAGGGTAGGTATGTGCAGCCTTCACTCCTCTCTCTCATGAGTATGGCCCACATGTCATTGTCTAAGGTAAAATACTATGTGTGCAGTTTTGGAAAATGATTGTTAAGATTTTGTTACTCCCTCTATATGCAAGATGAATGTCCTAACACTTGTATGACCACAATTAAATGAGGATGTAATGACATTATGGAAGACATTAGTAGGTCAAGCCTTGCTTACCGGATTGATGAAAATTGGGCTGTTACAAGCCCTCCCTCTTAAAAGAATCTCGACCCCGAGATTACCCAGCTTCATTGAAGAGGTAGGGGTATTTAGCTCGAAGATGATCCTCCCTCTCCCATGTGGCCTCATCAGGGGTGTGATTACTCCATTGAACCTTGAGGAATTTGATGGTGTGGTTTCGAGTAACACGCTCCCTCTCGTCAAGAATACAAATGGGATGCTCCTCGTAGTATAGATCGGGTTGTAATTCGAGAGTATCCAATTCCGTGGCTTCAGTTGGGACACGGAGACATTTCTTCAATTGAGATACATGAAATACATCATGCACATCGGCTAGCGAAGGGGGAAGCTCCAATTGATACGCCACCGCTCCTCGCCTTGCTATAATCCGGAAAGGTCCGATATAACGAGGGGCTAGCTTTCCCTTCACATGAAACCGACGAATACCTTTCATTGGTGAGACCTTGAGATAGACATGATCATCAACGTCGAACTTGAGTTCACGACGGCGACGATCAGCGTAGCTCTTTTGACGAGACTGCGCGGTCCACAACCGTTCGCGAATAAATCGAACTTGCTCTTCCGCTTGGTGACTAGTTCGGGACCAAAGAGGGGTCTCTCTCGCACTCGCACCAGCTTAAGTGGAGTCCTACAAGATCTTCCATAGAGAGCCTCGAATGGACTCATTAGGAGACTAGCTTGATAGCTATTGTTGTAGGAGAATTCCTGAAGGGTAAGCATTTCTCCCAATTCTTGCCGTAAGTAAGGGCACAAGCTCTAAGCATATCCTCAAGAATTTGGTTCACCCGCTCAGTTTGTCCATCCGCTCATGGATGATATGCGGTGCCGAAGAGAGTTGAGTCCCCATGGCCTTGTGGAGGCAAAGCCAAAAATGCGAGGTAAACTGGGTACCCCCGATCTGAGACAATCCTTTTGGGAACACCATGAAGAGAGATAATTCGATGAAGATATAACTCAGCTAACTTGCTCCTTTGATCCGCTGCCTTGACAGAAGAAAATGAGCGATCTTCGTTAGTCGGTCAACGATTACCCATATAGAATCAAAACCTTTTTGTGTCTTGGGCAACCCGTGATGAAATCCATACCAATCTCTTCCCACTTCCACATAGGAATGGGCAGTGGTTGAAGTGTGCTCGCTTCACTAAATGGTCGGCTTTCACTTTCGTGACATACGCCGTGACTCGGCGACATACCGGGCGATCTCTCGTTTCATCTGGGTCCACCAAAGCCTTGGCTTAAGATCTTGATATATTTTTGTACTCCCGGGATGAATAGAGAATGTGGAATTATGAGCCTCATCAAGAATTAGTGCCTTCAACTCCTTACAATTTGGCACCACTAGCCGCTTGTCGAACCACAAGACACCTTGTGGGTCCTAGGTGAAACAATTGGCCTTGCCTTGCTTGATGCGGGCTCGGATGAGTACTATGCCCTTGTCTATCCTTTGAGCCTCTTTGATTTGGTCCAAGAGGTTAGACTTGACTTCCATGACAGCAAGGGATCCCTCCTTAACCACTTCTAAGTTGAGCTTCCGAAACTCGGCGCACATGGCGTCCGATTCCGGTTCTACTGAAATACGATTGCATTGAGACTTTCGGCTCAGAGCATCGGCAACAATATTGGCCTTTCCAGGATGATAATGGAGTCCCATATCATAATCTTTGATCAATTCAAGCCACCTTCTTTGCCTCAGGTTCAAATCGGCTTGGGTGAAGATATACTTCAGGCTCTTGTGATCGGTGTAGATTTCACAACAATTACCGATGAGGTAATGTCGCCAGATTTTTAGAGCATGCACTACTTCTGCCAGCTCTAAATCATGGGTGGGATAATTCATCTCATGAGGTCTCAATTGCCTTGATGCATACGCCACAACTCGGCCTCCTTGCATAAGTACACAACCCAGCCCGAGGCGGGATGCATCGCAATATATGTCGAAGCCCTTGTGAATATCCGGCAGGACTAAGACAGTCTGATGATTAAGTGAACTTTCAACAATTGAAAGCTTGCCTCACATTCTCGCTGACCATATCGAACTTGTTCTCCTTCTTCAAAAGTTCGATTCGTTGGTTTCGCGATTTTGGAGAAGTTCTCCACGAATCGGCGGTAATAACCCGAACCGAGAAAACTTGAACATCTGTGATGTTCTTAGGCTGCTCCATCAAGTACCGTCCTATCTTCTTTGGGATCAACTACAACTCCGCCTTCCGATAGCACATGGCCCAAGAAGGCAACCTCCTTTAGCCGTAATTCACACTTGCTGAATTTTGCGAGAGTTGGTGCACTCGCATGACTTTTCCAAGACTTTCCGAAGGTGTACTTCATGCTCCTCTTCAGACTTGGAGTAAATAAGAATATCATCGATGAAGATGACAACGAACTTGTCGAGATATTCCATGAAAACCGAATTCATAAGGCTCATGAAATATGCCGGTGCATTGGTCAAACCGAAAGACATGACGGTGTATTCATATAGACCATAACGGGTGGAGAATGCTGTTTTTGGAATGTCTCCCGATCTGATCTTAATTTGATGGTAGCCTAATCTCAGGTCAATCTTGGAGAAGATACAGGCTCCAGTCATTTGGTCGAACAAATCATCGATCCACGGAAGTGGATACTTGTTCTTCACCGTGACCGCATTCAAGGGACGGTAATCAACACACATCCGCAAGCTATCATCCTTCTTCTTCACAAATAGCGCCGGGCATCCCCAAGGTGAGGAGCTCGGTCGAATGAAGCCCTTCTCTTGCAACTCCGTAAGTTGTTTCTTTAACTCGATCAACTCATTTGGAGGCATACGGTAAGGTCGCTTTGAAATCGGGGCCGTTCCGGGTAGAAGCTCAATGACGAACTCAACCTCCCGGTCAGGTGGCATCCTCGCAATTCTTTCCGAAATACATCCGTAATCACATACCTGGTATGCAACTTATTCAAGGAATGGCTCACCCTTCAAGGCATAGAGGTGAGCATAATCTGGACTTGACGCAAACACGACTTGTTTGCCGCTTGCGCTAGTAAGTGAAATAGATGCTTGCACAATTGATGCATCCTTGGTGCTTGGATAGCCAATCCATCCCAAGAATGACTTCAATTCCTCCGTTTTAATTATTATCAAATCAGCTAGAACTCTACCCCATTGACTTCAATCTTTACTTCCCAGCCAGATTCGATCGGTCCTTAATTCGATCCGGGGTTTTAATGAGGAGTGGTGGATGCATAGGTTGTATAGGAACTCATGATGCATAGCAAACTTCTCTTTAATAAATGAATGAGATGCTCCGAATCGAATAATACTGTAGTCGGGTGTGAGTTGACGAAAGCGTACTCCAACACCACTTCCCAAGATTCTCGAGCTTCTTGGCAAATACATGGTTGATGCGACCACGCCGTGGGGTTGGCGCGGTCCTTGGAGGCGTTGGTCGAGGTGAAGGTGCTGCTGCCCCGGTGCAATAGTGGGTCGAATCCCTGACATTGCCTGGTTCTTTTGCGGGCATTGACGTGCAAAGTGGCCCGGCTGTTTGCACTGGAAGCAAACAAGAATTGGACAAACTTGAGTGTTGGCTCCTTGCTGATTTCCACCTACAGTTGGTGGAAGACTTGGCTTGTGGGCGAGCAATGAATGTGGGAGGCCTTGGCGGTGCCGGAGCTTGATAGCTTGGAAATGAGGGGCGACCATCTTGTGATGGCTCGCAAGTGGCTGCTTGCTGAATTTTGTGCAGCTTCGCTTGCTTGCGCCGAATCCTCCAATTTTCCCCACTTCTCTTCCACCACTATGGCCTTGTGGACCAAGTGCTAGAAATTTCGGAAGTCATGAGCAGCAAGCTCTAGCTGCAACTCCTCCGAAAGTCCCTCCATGAAGCGCTCTTGCTTGCGCTCATCGGTGGAGATTTCGTCCGGGGCATAACGAGCCAAATAGTTGAACTCGTGAAGGTAATCCATGACGGTCTTGCCACCTTACTTTAATGCGAGAAATTCACGCTTCTTCCTTGCCATAACGCCTGCGGGAACATGAGCCTCGCGGAAGGCCGCGCGAAACTCCGCCCAAGTGATGACATGTTCGGCAGGCTGCATGGCAGTATAGCTGTCCCACCATGCGCACGCCGCACCATCGAGTTGATGTGAGGCGAAGAGGACCTTTTCATGGTCCTGGCATTGGGCGATGGCCAACTTGCGCTCAATAGTCTGAAGCCAATCGTCGGCCTTGAGTGGATCCGCAGCACGGGAGAATGTTGGCGGCTTCGTGCGAAGAAATTCGCCGAGTCCACTAGCCGCGTGATGTCCTACCCCCTCGGCTCCTCGAAAAGGGGCTGGGGCATAGGCCGTGTTACGGGCGATCTATTGCAGGATCAAGGTTTGATCTTGTCAGTTTTGCTCAATCAGAGCGAGGACTTGAGCCATAGTAGGAGGGGGTGGAAGTTCCTCCTCCACGCGAGGGTGGTGCTGATTTTGGCGATGCGAGGACTCCGGGTGGTCAGGAGTGACCCCCTGAGTTGGATCCTCAGTTGCTTGAGAGCCGGTGGATTGTGGCCTCGCCTCACGCTGAGCTTGGGAATGAGTGGTGACTCCCGCCATCTGTTGCCAAAACCAAGTTAGCAACAAGTAGCAAAAGAGCCACAACCACGCCAAACTAGAATATCCGGACAGCAATTCACACAAATTAAACTCTACGTGTATGCAGCAAGAAAACATGCACCAAATCCAAAAGACATCAAAATAAGAAGGCTCTTAAGCCACAACATCACCCATGAAAGCAAATAACAAGATTCCGATACAATAGCACAAGTTCACAACCCGTAGGTCAAAAGCGATAACTAGGGGTGACAAGTCCAAATATAAGAGCTAGCATAGGTTCATAAGGTAGCCTATTACATCAATTAAATCAGTTCAGCTCATCTCTACTTGCCCTCCACGATGAGCTTGACTGGGACAACTCAAATGTCTCTAAGGAACCCTTGGAGAAACACATCCAAAAGATGGTATCCCGGTGATCCGGTGTCTTCGGGGTCCAAGGGGTTAGTGAGACGCTGTGGTGATCCTATATAGAACCTAGGTGCTCCCGAAGACTCTTGGACACGCCGACGCATCACATTTCCTGAGTTGATGCGCGCGTTGTTGCACACAACATCTTGGGTCTCTATCCCCGGCACATGTGGAAACTGAAAGGCGGGTGGGGCTACATCATGTGGCGTCGTGGAATTGCGCCCATACAATATGTCCCGTGGCACCAAGTTAATCTGAACAAATTGGTGAAGATGCCCTTGTGCCGCATGAAGACGGGCACGAGTCTCCCAGAGCTCATGGACGACGCAATGATTATCCCGGTCCAATGCACGGACCAAGCCCGACAACTGTCGAATAGAAGGGTCTTCTCCATCTCAATTTCAGCAACACCGTTGACTTCGTCTGCCGGTCCTCGCAGGGAAATATCGATACGGAGGTAAAGTCAGCCCCACAAATCATGACGGAGATGGCACATGGCAACATACGCCACCTCTTGATAGCCATTCTCACGGACGCCCCTCTCGCCGGAAGTGATAGGAATGCTCCCGTCACCATCCTAGCGATGATGTGAACCGTGGCGGTGTAGGTCTTCAAGCCGGGTCCTATGGCACGACCATAAACCGCAGACTCGGTGCATATGTGAAATTAGCTCTCCACAAAGATATCCCTCAGAGGGAAGGATAGCCTCCACATCTTCGCACGGGTGACTAAAACCAATGGCCCAAAACTCATCTCATCACGTTGAAAGGATAAGAGGGGTTAGAAACTTGTTTGCACAATCAAATGAACATAAGGGTAAGATATAGAACTAAGAGGGGTAAGCAATAAAAGAAATGCACAATGTTATCAGTTCTGAAATTACTTCATTAGCAAAATAATTTTTGACTCAAAACATCTTCTAACTAGTCGTAGCATGGCCGTTCTAACCTACAGTCAGTATGGCTCTGATACCAAGCCTGTGGGGAACCGTCCCCGGGACTCCACTGATTCACCCAAATGCACGGTGCATCTCAAGTAAATCAAGGGAACCTCGGGCGCTCATGATTATACCGTGTTGGTCCTGTGAAAGTTCGCCAACACGAGCATTCTCATCCAACAATTGACATCACAACACATACGCAATTATCGGAAGCATAAACGTTATTACATTCCAAAAGTAGGACTGCTGTCCATAACAACATATTTAAAGTGATTACATCAAGTAGCAGCGGAAATTATAAGATAAACGACAAAAGGGCCAGCATGGCATGCCCCCAAACCCTAGGGCAACCAACTGGGGAAAGAATGGCGACTAAACGTTAGAATTGTGAAATCGCCTTGAAAAGTCCCCGGCAAAGGCATCATCCTTACCGCAGCAAGTGGACAATCCGATTGAGTACAAAGAGTGTACTCAGCACAATAATATACATTGCATGTTGATTTCTAGCTACATGTGGTTGCTACATCAAAGGAAGGCAAAATGGCAATTTCAAAGATAAAGCAATATTTGGGATAAATCGTAAGCATGTATAGATTGATAAGAATTTGCATTTAGTAAAAATTAGCAAAATCTAATACATAATATAACATCATCATAATCACATTTGCATCATGCCTTCAAGCATTTTCCGAACCATGAGTTCCATCGCTCATGTTCGACTACACACACACAAGTACTCCAATACTTGTGTCTCTTTCCCACTCCCATCCCATTCTTACCAAGTCCTTAATACTCGCCAAAGGATCGACAGTTCAAGTGATCGCCCTAACCATGGACGCGCTATTCAATAGTTTAAACTCTGCAGAGGTGCGACTTTACCCACACGACACGCCACACTCAGTAAGCCAAGCTATTAACACATTTCCTTTGATGTGTCGGCCGAGGTGAACGTGACAAACCATTTTCTAGTATGCATGGTAGTGTATCTAAACCATCCGGATGATCGTGACCCTCGATCCCGTGCAGCTCAGTGCTCGGTGTGTGTGGATCAAGGAGTACACCCGCTGTTGGACATCCCCAACTCAACAAAGTTCGAGGGACTCCGTGATATTCCTTGGTGCTCCACTAAGCCCAAGGAATTCGGCGGTCATTCCTTGACGCCCACTAAGCTCAAGGAATCCCGAAAGCACATGGTTTACATACCCTAGTCATACACAAGTACTTGGTTACGCCGGTCCCATAAACGGCCGTGGTTCGCACGATAGTTACTCAAAGAGACGTCACCAGATTTAATCCTTAGGTCCTTAACCAACATCTCTACTCATGAACCAACGCTTGAAACCATCATAATCATAATAATTCTCAATCATTACACCAATGGACTAAGTCCATATATCGCGTTTCTAACGAGGTTCTAAGCATGGCTAAGCAATTTCGCATTTAACCCATATACAATAGTAATAAACCAACCACCTAGGGCGACAATGGACATGGAAAGAACATGAGAAGGGAATAACATCACAATGTGGTAATAGCTAAGATTTCTACCCAATCATAATTGTAGTTGAAAGTAAGCATCCAATTGATAAAATAATTCCAAAAGTGTAAATTTCAAATAGTAGGAGCAATCATGGTCTAGGATTGAGGTAGTGCCTTGTCGCTCGCTCTTGATTTCAAGGCGAGTCGCATTCTGGAGTGCCTTCCAAGGCCAACACCTAACGAGAACATCCAAATCCATAAACACCAAATCAAGAATTCAAATGGTGCACATGATTAAAAAGATGCATGAAATGCTCATGATGTGTGATACTAATCACAATATGAAAGTAGTAATTGAGTTTTTGCGTCAAAAGTTCAAGTCTTAGGGCTTTTATTGAATTATGTTCGGAGTATCCGAGTGTCACTTCGGAAGGTCCGAGTGGACCCTCTCGGTCTGAAGTTTGAATTATGTTCAGAGTATCCGAGTGTCACTTCGGAATGTCCGAGCAGACCCTCTCGGTCAAGCCAAATCAGTCCTATTCGGACTATCCGAACCTTTATTCAGAGTATCCGAGTGGTTCGGAATGTCCGGGTGAAATCTCGGACTATCCGAAAGCGCAACCTCAAGATAGAGCTAATTTCTACTCGGACTATCCGAAATTTTATTCGAATGCTCCAAGGGTGTTCTGACCGTCCGAGTGAAACTTCTGACTATCCAAATGGCTTCTCTGCTTTAAAACGATAATTCGTCCATTGGCTTCTATGCTTCATAGCAATGTACTAGGATCTCAAAAGGGTTGACTAGGGTGGATCTTACCACTACAAGGTTGCTTTGGCACTTGGTGAAGGTTGGTTTCGGTGAGGGAATGACTAAAATGTCACAATGTCGACTTTTTTACTGCTCGTCTCCTCCAAGCTCAGATAGACGACAATGACCTCACTTGCGGCGCTTGCAGCAACAACTAGCCCTCCTCCTCAAGCTTCTTTGCACATGCACGACCGAGTCAAGGTTTGATGATGGATTCCATGGAGAAGATAGAAAATGTGTTACAAGGGCAAAATTTCAGAATATGGGAAGAAGAAAAACGATTGCCACTCACCCAAAACTTGATGCCTCAATAATCCATTTGGATGGATTGGAAGCTCTTGATCTTGGCTTCAAGGTGGTATAACTTGCACAAGCTCAAACTCAAGCTTTGAGTGGATTTTGTGGGGGAGAATGGCAAGAGGTGAGGAAGGAGCTCCTGTTGTTTTTGCTGGTTTGGGATGAACAAATGAGCAGGAAAAGGGAGGAGAAACCAAGGTTTGGGCCTTATAAAGGCTGCCCACTCATGCCTTACATGTGGGGCTAGGTCCCACATGTCATAGGGTAAGGAAAAGGGTGGGTATGGGTGATGAAAGTGAGAAAAGACATGAAGAGGATGTGCAGCCCACAAGTTCCTAGGCAAGGTAGGTCCCATGTGTCATTGACTTGGGGTAGGGGTGAGTAATGAAACAACTAGTAGGGTAGGTATGTGCAGCCTTCACTCTCTCTCTTATGAGTATGGCCCACATGTCATTGTCTAAGGTAAAATACTATGTGTGCGCTTTGGAAAATGATTGTTAAGATTTTGTTACTCCTCTATATGCAAGATGAATGTCCTAACACTTGTATGACCACGATTAAATGAGGATGTAATGACATTATGAAAGACATTAGTAGGTCAAGCCCGCCACGGATTGATGAAAATTGGGTTACATGTACCACGCTGTTCGCCTCTTTAAGCTTGACGGTGCCGCTGAACGTCAGGGCTCTCGCCAGTGTCCACGCACCGGGTGCGGAGGCCGGGCGCCGCCGGGTGGCACCGCGCGCCGGACCCCAGCCGATCCAGAGCGGCAAGGCGCTTTGGTGGTCGAAGAGGCCCCAGCGGAGGTAGACGGAAGGTCTGACGCCTTGGACCGCTAGCGCCCACCAGATCCCCTGAGGTTCGTAGGTGGCCTGGCCCACGGATCCTCCGCTCGAATGCCATGAGCAAAGATTGCCGCCGCAATGAGCATTTTGGTCGGGCGAGGGAAGTACGGAAGACCGTGAGAACCCGCCGCCATCGTTGAACTGCCGCCTGCGACGCGCCAGCGCATGCGAAGACCCGGCTTGTTTTGCTCCAGTCACCGAGTTTGACAATCTCAGCCTCTTGAGCCTCCAATTTGCGTCGCGTTGCCGCTTGAGTTCGCGGCGCGGGCTTGAGACCTCTGGTGCGCTGGCTGGATTCGCCTCCAGGCCACGGGGCGGGCGGTTCCTGACCGATGGAGGTGGTAGCCGGGGCGTCCACCCCCGCCATGTTGCACTCGCGAGGCTATAACGCGCCGGAGGTGCGCTCCGTGTCGGAGCCGGAGTCGAGGCTGGAGGAGCTCTCCAGCAGGTCGTAAACGGAGGTTGGCAGATGGTCGACCATAGCCACGAGATGCGAGCCTACGGGAGGTGGCGCCGTCGTGCGCGCAGGCTCGCATGGGCCGCTGCCAAGGGCAGCGCGATGTTGGACGGACTCCAGCCATAGGGTCCGCACGGGGTCCCCAAGTCGGAGGTCGCCGAGAGTATGGGTGACGGAGTCCAGGCCCGAGGTGGATGCCCGAGCCCGAGGGCGGCAGGGATGAGCACGAACTCGCCCGCCGGGATGGTAATAAAGTCGAGGGAGCTGAAACGAATCCAACCCCTTGACGTAGACGCGTCATCGTCGGCGAAGAAGGCCATCGAGGAGGAAGGTGGGAATCCGGAGATCATGAAGATGACGCGCGAAGCCCCTACCTGGCGCGCCAACTATCGGCGTTTCATATAACCGGCAAGTGAATTTGTAAGTTGTAAGGGGTCGCGCGTCCCCTCTCCTCAAATGGTTAGACTTGAAGTCCCGATGTATATCGTTGGGCGAACGCCCTACTTCCAGCCAGGCGGCAATTTGTATTGCTCGCACCAAGGTCACCGGAGATTACAAGTGAGGTCGAGGACAGCCCCAAGGCCGCTTGAAAGGAGGAGGTCGGGACGGCCAAGAGTGCAAAGGAAGTGAAGTGATCACGCTGCGTCGTGTCGTCGCAGGGGGCGGACCTTTCCTAAAGGACCCCTGCCTCCCTTTATATAGGCGGAGGGGCAGGTTACACGGGTTTTCCTGAAAAGAGTGGTAGGGATAGGCCATGCCCGGGTGTCCTGGTCCTTTGGTCTTGTTGATTGACAGTCTTCTGCTCACCCCATGCCAGGTTGGTAGTCACAACGGACGGCGCTCCGTTGGGAAGATGTGCACCAGCCCTCTATGCACTAGTCAGATGTTGACGGCATGAAGGGACGGGTGCTTTCGTTGAGGCCGCCTTCTGGTTGCCTCGGGAAGGGTCCATCCGTCCCAATACGGCCGTCGTGCCCTTACGACGGGTGACCAGTGCGGCGTAGACTGATGACGTGGCGGAGGTTGCGGTGCTAGAGCTCATTGGGGGCCCCGGCCATGACCCAGTCCAAGCTCTGGAGGCGCGGTCCTGGTCTCGTCGACCCACGGGCGTTTGGCGCAGCCTTGGTCTGGCGTCGAGACTCATGAGGCGCCGGTCCTGGGTCTCGGTCGGGGTCCCGGGGGCGCCTGTGCCGAAGTCGGATTGGAGAGAACAAAGGCAGGGATCTTGTGCAGCAGAGGAGGTCCTCTCCGGCGCTCTGTAGTACTGTTGATCCGGGCTTTGAACCCAGATTGCTTGAGAGAGAGATACGCTCTTGAGATGAGTGTATTCTTTTGCCGTGAGGTACCCCTGGTATGAGTGTTCGTCAAGCTTCATTGAGGAAGAGGTTTATGTGGACGATATTATCTTTGGTGGCTCATTTCAGTCTTTTGTGTCTCATTTTTCTAAGGTGATGAGCACAGAATTTGAGATGAGTATGATGGGTGAGTTGAGCTACTTCCTCGGTTTCTAAATCAAGTAGACTCGGGAGGGTACTTTCCTGCACCAAGGTAAGTACACTCGGGACCTCCTGAGGCTACTTTCCTACATACACTTTGTTGTGTGTATGTGCTCTCACTTTCATACTTCTCGCGTCTCTCATCGCCAAGCGGTGAAGCGCATCTTTAGGTACCTTCGAGCTACCATTGATTATGATATCTAGTACTCTTCTTCCTCTTGTCTATCCCTTAGAGGCTTTTCCGATGCTGACTTTGCTAGCTGTATGATATATAGGAAGAGCACTTCTGGCACATGCCAATTCATTGGCACTTCTCTTGTTTCTTGGTATTTAAGAAGCAGTCCGGAGTTGCACAGTCCACCGCTGAGGCCGAGTATGTTGCTGCAGCTAGGTGCTCTGGATGAGATCGACCTTGTGGGACTTTGGGTTAGAGATAGAGAGTGCTCCACTTTTCTGTGATAACACTTCTGCTATTTGCATTGCCAAAAACCCAGTGCAGCACTCCCGGACCAAGCACATTGATGTTAGATATCACTTTCTTAGAGACCATGTAGAGAAAGGAGATATAGTGCTCCAGTTTGTGGAGAGTGACCACCAGTTGACCGATATCTTTTCCAAACCTTTGGATAGCTCTAGGTTTGTTGCCTTGAGGAGTGAGCTTGGAGTTGTGTACCCTTACGACATTCTGTGAGGGGGAGCTGATCAGATATTATGTATTATATTTTATTTCATTTCAGTTTTTCCTTTCTTTTGTTTGCTCTGGGTGCTTATGGGTTTTATTCCTTAGAGTTATGAGTTCACTGCACTTAGACTTCTGGCATGCTTTGCATGGATCTCTCATCTTGTGCTTTAGGTTGCTATCATGCTTAATTAGCTATACTCTCTTCTCTCTAGGTTGAGTTCCCTCACAGTCTTATAAGTCTAGCAGTGTTGGGCCCCCTGGGTAGACAGGGTCTGTGTGCACTCCTTAGTTTGGAATCTAGAGACAGCTTTTGTCGGGACCCGAATATGTAAATCTGGACCCTCTGTGTGTTCTGTACTAGTCCAGGATCACGCTAGTGCACACAGTCTCAACATAGATGAATATCACAATCATACTCAATGTTAACATAAATAAGACTTTATCAAGTTTAATATAACTGTGGAATGACCTTATGGTCCACCTTACATGAGTACGCCACGCAGGCTAAATCGAAAGTAAAAAATAAACTACAATGAAATAACGAAAACGTAGCAACCCTTCAATCGCCACAGTAACCGACAAGGCTCGCACCCTAATTGTTCGCTCTCCCGAATTCTCCTCGAATGCAGGCGTTGCTTCTTCCTCAACTGATGATGTTGGTGGCAAGGGGTGAGTACATAAAGCACTAACAAGCCGTGCACTAGAATGCAATTCTAAATTACTATATGCATGGCTTAGTACAAAGGAAGGCTACAAGGTTACTTTGCATAAATAGCATTAGGAAAGAATAGTATAAATAGATTGAAAGACAGTAAAACAATAATAACAATAATAACTTTGCATTTGTTTTCAATGTCAACCCATATCCTTATTTCCATTTTCCAACATTCTATCCCCACATTTATTTAATAAAAATCTAACCCTTGACTATAATCACCGAGTAATGCCCAATACCGTGAGCACGTCTATTCGAATAAGTTTTACACTATGTAGAGGTTATACACTTTACCCACAAGATATAATCAAACACCACAAAGGCGAGTGACCATAACAAAGCCTTTCCAATGCCTATCTAAACCCAGTACTATCCGCTATGGTTTCAACACTGGTGGGACTAGTTACCACATCCAAGGCCCCCCTCTTGCGCCATGTGAGCCAACCCGTGCGAGGACTGGTTACCACTACCCGGGCCTCACACCACCATGATAGTACTAAAGCTTAGAATCAACAAATTAATCAGCTAGGTCTGTTCCATTCCAGACTTGTGGCTGTATGAATGACTCAGTTCAAATTGTTGCAAGGTTAAGTACTTAATTGACCAAGGCAAGACTAACCAAAAATCATCACGTCATTAACATCATAAAAAGCAAATGCGACCGCCCACATGCTAACCTTGGCCCACCACAAAATCATGCCACGTGCCTCGGTCTAAATCATTTTACCACCTCGGTTGATTTACCATGCACCATGTGCCATCAACAATTCCAACATTGTGTGACAACCCGACACACAAAAAATAATCATGTTCCATAGTCATTAAGCAATATTCACATTTGATCATGAAGTAATGACTCGTTGCATGGCTAAGCTTCCTACTTGCGTTCTAACAACCCATATTGGCATTTATAGCTACCAATTACCATTAAACCATTCTAGGTTGACAAATGAATTACGACATACAACATAGCAAGGGTGAAAGTATCTCAAATGGACGGTTAACTACTCCCAACATATAGCGAACATTTGATAATTGAAATAAATGCAATACGTTAAAACAACATATCATTTGAATATGGGTGCAACATGGTCAAAGCACGACTTGCCTTCAAATGGATCTGAATCCTACTCTACAACCTTGATCAAGTGCTGGCTCCTCAATCACAAACTCTCCCGGCAACTCGACTTCTACGTGCAGCGAAGGGAAAAATAATAAATAACCAAAATAGAGAGTAAGATTAACTCCAAAAATTAAATAAAATTCACCAATAAATAGAGAACAATTTTAAAAATTTTTAGGAATTTGAATCATCTCAATCAGAGTTCGGACGCAAAAGATATGGCCTTTCGAAGTTTTAATTACTTAGAAAACCCTAAAAATCAGAAATTCCTATTTATCCGAATTATTTTTATACGGGAAATTCCTATTTATGACGTCAGCACCGAAATGAATTTTCGGCCGAATTATTTTTATTTGGGAAATTAATTATGATGTCACCGCTGACGTCAACATGACACGTGGCCCAATCACATCGCCGACACGCTGCCGCAACCGTGAGGTCGCCACGTGTCTCAACAGATGGACCTAGTCCACGGCATGGTTTCTGAGGCGACGGTGGAGCGGCGGCAGACTGCGGTTGTGTAACCGGCTGATGCAAGCGCTGGCGTCATCGGTACCGCTAGACCAATCACAGCACGACACGCGACACTCTTCTATTATCTGAAACTCAAATCGATCTCGTCCGTTCGATTCAAAATGAACGACCGGGATTGATCATCACGAAGTGACTCAAATCTACTGCAGACGCGAGACGCGGCGGCATGGCTACCCTCAGATCTAGATCGGATGGCACGGCAGGCGAAGCGGCGAGGCGACACACGGCACGATCAGAGACGACCGACGCGCATCCGACGACTACGGCGACTATGCAACGTGGCAGCGCTAGAACCCTAGGATTAAAATCTAGCGGCTACAATTGAATCAACACAGATCTATGCGATGAAATCTAGACCGTTCGATCTAATCCAATGGACGAGGAGTGAAGATGAGGTTTACTGGTGTGAGGGCGACGCGGCGAGATCCGGGGCGTCGATTGAAGATCCGACGGTGGACGGAGCTCGGCTGGCAGTGATGGCACGGTGGCGCGGTTCTTTTCTAAGGGGAAGAAGACGACGCGTGACACGGCGAGGCGAGGCTTCTCCGACGACAAGAAGTGGATGGGTCAACGCGGCACGGCGCAAGGAACACTCCGGTGGCCTTGACAACGGTGGAGATGGACCGGCGGCGGCGCAATGGACGACGGAATGTCTCGAGACTTCGGCGAGCTTGTGCAGGCGAACGGCGGTGTCTCGGCATGCGGGCTTTGGCCAGAGGGTGCGGCGCGATTAGGGCTACCCGACACAGTGGCGGCACAATAAATAGTGGGCTTGGAAGGCGTGCAACGAGCTCCGAAATCCTCGGGGATTTGGTGGTGTGGCGGAGTCTGTCGGCAGCACGGCTTGGGTGACGTGGCCGCATCTCGTGCGTACACACCGGTTGGATCCAACGGCGCAAGGCTCAGGCAACGCAGCTCGACGAGGACCCGACCAATTGAAATCGAATCTACTACGAAGGCATGCTTAGGGTTAGCGGCGGTCATACGCTATGAGGGAAACGGGCCGGACCGGTGGGAATTTGACCCAAACACTATTGAGGGATTTTAATACCTTTTTGAATTAAAATAAATTAGGAAATTAAATAAGGCCAAAAGAAATAGCAATAAAATCCTGAAAAATTCAGAAAAATTCCAAAAAATACCTTGAGACAAATAGAACCCAAATAAAATACTTCCAATAAAAGATCATCAACCAATTGCTCAGAACAAATTAAGAACTGCAAAGGCTCAATTAAATAAATGCAAAAAGAAATAAATAAAATCCCAGAAAATTAGATAAAATCAAGAAAAGAATAATAAATCTGAAGAAGCAAAATTTGGGATGTTACAAACCTACCCCCCTTAACGGAATCTCGACTCCGAGATTCAGGGCTGACTAAGGAATAGGTTTGGAAACTCTGACTTTAGATCATCTTCTTGCTCCCACGTAGCCCCGCTCTCTGAATGATTGCTTCACTGCACTCTGCAGAAATGCACTGACTTATTCCGGGTTCATCGTTCAGCCACATCCAAAATCTTTATTGGTTGCTCCTTGTAGGTTAGATCCTCCTGCACATCAATTGACTCCAATGGTGTCTGTTCTGCTGGCACTCGATGTAATACAGTGGATCCTTGCTCTAAGTTTTGGAATTTCAATCGGGTGAGCGTAGGTCCCTCTTGCAGGTAATTTCGGGGGTTTGTGGACCTATCTGTGAGGGTTAGGGTTAAAATTAGGTTGTGTGGAAGGGTTTTTCTAAAATTTCTCCCTCTCCACCTAATTTTTCCACCTAACCTTATCCTTTCTCCCCCTTTTCTTTTCCTGGCCTTCCTCATCCTGTCTGTGCGCCCCTACTCCTCCTTGCTTCTCCCCCCAAACCGAGCCAGGAGAGGAGCTCCTTCCCAGCCATGGCACCTCCTCCCCTGGCCTTGCATCCCTCCAGCCAATGACCTCCCCTCCGGTAGCTGCTCCTCCTCCCCTGGCTGGCGCCCTTCCTCCCTCCCCCTTGCGATTTCGCCCTTGAGCCAAGGTGCGAAAAAAATCTAGGATTTGAGTGTGGTTGGGTGACTGGGTTAGGTTTTTTGCCATAGAGTTTTATTGGTTGTTTGGATGTGTATGGAATGGATTAGAGGTGGAACCCTAGAAGTTGTGCAGTTCTATTTTTCGAGCAGATTCAACTGTAATTTTGTAACTTTTATTTTGGTAAGGTAAAATCATTTTCTGAATATTTAGCTATAGAGAAAGTTTTAGATCATCAAATTCCCTTTAATCAGAGATCAAGAACACTAAAATCCGATCAGCCAATTGAAAGTTATGCCATTTTTGGTGTTGACTGTCCAGAATTGGTTGTGAATTGCACCCGAAATGTTCAACTGAAGATTAGATATAGCTACAGGCCGAATTAAGATTTTTGGTTGACTAGAGAAAAGTAGAAAATTTCGAGTAGATTTAGAAAGTGTATTTGTTTCCTTGATTTGGAGTTAGGAATCAAAAGTTATGGCATGTTGAAGTTGCTGCTCAGAAATGAGATTTCTGCTGAAAGTTCAGAGTTGGTCCGAAGTTCAGAGGGTAGTTTGAGGACTTTACCTTTAGGTGTTGAGGAAAATCTGTAGGGTAACTGTAGGTTATCCTCTTGTAGTCATTTGGAGCCAAAGAATGCAAATTTTGACTTAGCCAATTAAAAGTTATGTTCATTTTAGTACCTGCTATTCAGAACTACTGTTAATGCATATAACCTCTGTTCATCTCTAATCTGGAAATTAGTAATGCATCTTCTTAATAAATGGCTATAATAGAGTTGTAGATTATCCTCTTGTAATTAATTAGAAATTGAGTTCACTCAATCTGGTTCAACCATTAAAAAGTTATGCAAGTTTTACCTTTTGCTGTCCAAATTGTGACTAGTAGCAGATTCTATTTTGTTCTGTGATTTAGGACAAGTTAGAGACCAAGTTGAAATTTGCAATTTCCTAGAGATAGATGGGAATTTCAGTGTAGATGCTTAAAATATCTTTGGTAGCTTAATGTGAAGTTGTATAGCAATAGTTGTGCTATGGCAAAGTGAGTTATCCAAGCAGTTTTGCCTGAAATTCAGAGTTTAAGGCAAATTTTGTTGCATTGAGTAGAAGGTGTGGTTTGTTATTGTTGTTGTCTATAGATTGTGTGAAATCGATTGCGTGATGCTTATTTCAAGAGGTGTGGCTTCGGAGGTGGCTTCAACCTCGCTCCAGCTCGCTTTGTGAGGTCAAAGGCAAGTGTATCATGTAGATTAAACATTAAATGGAATTGTGGCATGCTTTGCTTTGTGATTTTGATTATGTTGATATTATGAGTTGGATTACTTATTTATGTAAATGCTAAGTTCATGGATATATGAGTATGTCACATATGTGTGAATCGATTAGATGGATATGGATGTTAAGCAATGGATGTAAGTATTGTTGGTGATCATGTCTTTAAATCTGGCTATGTGAAGTGTTAGAAATGAATGTAGTTGCAATTTAATTGTGTTAATTGCATTTGTGCATTCATAATGGAAGAGGCGACCCATTCTGATGCGGGTCTCTGTGTTCACATGTAGTGAACACGAAAATCCTACCTCGTAGTCCCATTCATCGAGATGAATGGGAGCGAGACAGTAAGAGTAGGCACCTTCCACGAGATGGAAGGGACGTGAGGGTGCACACCAACGGGTGTGCACTCAGCAGTACCGGTACGTGCATCGAAAAGAGCATTCATGTCGCATTGCATCCTAACAATGAGTTGGAGTTGAATGGAAATGTGTAGGGTTGGGATCGAGTCGTGGACTCATCCAAAAAGATTTAAAGAGGTATGTGTAAAAGAAAATTAGGAATGATGTGAAGAGAGGTAAATGTGGTTGATATCAGTGTTTTGAATTTGTGCATTCGTATATCAAATATGCCCTTACTATTAAATTATTTGTGTTAATTGGCTTTTTTTTGTGATGCACTGTGCTGAGTCTTGGACTCATGCTTGTTTGTTTAATGTTTTTAGGTACCCGAGACCAACTGGCCGGGATGGGACTTAGCTGCACCTCTCTCACGCTCATGACATGTTAAAGGATTAGTTGGGTTACTCAGTTCATTCTGATAACTTGTTGAATTTATTATGTAATCATGTTGTAGTTGAATTTTAATTGATGTTTGATGATATTACGCTTAGATGGTCATGATGGTTGCTTGATTTTGTGTTGTTGTTGTTATTAGAATGTATATGATGAATATTCTCTTTTGTTTGCTGAGTGGATGTCCACTGTTTTAGGGAAGGTGTCGCCAAATTTTTAGTGGATTTGAGTACTATTAGAGTTTGATCTTCCTTATCTAGTTTTATTTTCTGTTTTGGTGACACTTAGGGCAATCGTGGGTGCCGGGTGTTACAGCTTGGTATCGTGAGCTGTTAGGTCCATTGCATGTGAAGTTAGCAAAATTCTCTAGAATAAACAAAAATTTTGCTGCGTGAAATTAGAAACATGGCATAGGTTTCCACTCTTGTTGAAAATTTGGCCTTAGGGCAACAACCTTAAAATTTGAAGTAGAGTGGTTAATTAATTTAAAACTTGACACATTCTGATGCATAGTAGGAAAGGGTACGGGTATCGTTGTTTTATGCTTAAATGTTGTATTTAAGCTTCAAGGTTGAATGCTAAATTTGATTATGCATGATGTCTATGAGTAATTGTGATTAAGTGAGTTGCAGCCAAGGGTTTGGCCACCTTCTTCATTGTAGGAGTGGCCATGGTAGTGGCCATGGTGGTGGTCTGGTCGGGTAAAGCCACGACCGAAGTTTGGAGTGGCTACAGCGTTGCCTCTCGCAGCCTCGGGACTCGGTAGCGCGCGAAGATGTACCTATCTGCACTCGCTTCGCTAAGCGCACGCCCGAGCCAAGCTCGGTAGGGACGCGCATCCCGACAACTCAAGGGTGCATCTCGAGCTGTCCAGAAACCTCCCGACGTAAGAGGTGACCTCCTCTCTCGTCACCTCAACTCCGATGGTCAGTCGAGAATATAAGCCGTGAAACTCCTTGTGATGATGGAGCATGACATCACTCTGCAAAATAAATTACTTAATTAGTTAGCAAAATAAATTACTTAATCACTAAGATTATATCGAAGGTATGACGAACGCATCAAAGCGCGCCGCCGAGTCCATATGGGCGGGGTACGTGTCTACCACCCTGCGAACGTGTCTAGGAGGATCGCGGTCGACATGTACCAAACGCAGATGAGTCCGGGGAGTGTACCACTTCGCAGACGCGACGCAGACGCTCCAGGTCGACGGGCGCAGCCTCGCCAGACGCCCTCCGTGGCTCCTCCCCACTCTCAACCCAAGGCACCAAACGAAGTGCTGTGGGTGGTCCTGTGTGCCCTTCCTACTTTGCCTGTGGGTAAGAAATAAATATAGTGTTGTTAGATGGCATTACACAGTAATTATTATAAAAACATCGATACAGGGAACTTACGAGTGGACTGCGGGTGGGACTGCACGATCGTTGCAGACCGGGAACGCCGCCAGAGACCAAACTACCTCATCACATGATGGACAGCCAGAGTCTCGACTCGACGCCGAACACGAGGAACCGACGGTGAGCCAAGATTCGCGCCTCGCGGTGCAAAGGGTGGACAGCCACCCGTCACATGAAGTTGCACCTCGGCGTCCGCGTAAGGCGCCCAACAGACATGGTCTCGGTGAGGTGGTTTAACGCAGCGATTTAATCGGCGGTAGGCTACCCGCATACCATGTGCGCCCACCTAGGTCAGAGTCACGATAGAACGAACCATTAGTACGTAAAAGCTAAATAAAAGTACCAAAATCGTGATTACAATATCTTACTCCGCCGCACCAGATAGTGCCCATGGTCGGACCGTCGACGCCACCGCCGCGCGATGCAGAGAGGTCGCAGTCGATCTAGGCCGCCTAACTGAACCTCTCATATGCCCCGCTTGTACCAGCGAAGGACATCCTCCGAAGGTCGCAAGATCGGCGATCCCGCACACCCGCCGAGAGTGCACGGTAGGTGGCGCGATAAGACGCCGAGCCCCAGAGTACTGTGGCACGCGCCAAGGTGCATCCGTGATCTCCCTTGCGACCGCACCAGTGCCCGCCCACGCTATCCCCATGGGACGCCGTGAACATGCACCACCAAGAGCCACAACAGTACGCCTGTGGTGGCCGAGGCTCGCTGCTCGCTAGCTCGACGATCTCCTCACGTTGTAAAATAAATCTCACTTGTTATTTTAAGTAGTATGTACACAATTTAGTTTTAAAGGCTACTTATGCACTCACAAACCTGCCGGCCAACCCAAGGTCGGTCTCAGGCGTGGTGCTCAAAGGTCCTCAGACACGCAGTGGTAGTACACCCACGAACCTCTCGCGAAGCAGCTCCCGGCGCCACCCGTGGATCGCCTCGGCACCACAGCCTCACCCCATGACGGGAGGCCGAGGAGGTAGGAGACGCCCCGCAAGTGATCGCCATCACCCGACAGGAGATGGAAGGTGTGCATCTTCGCCTCACCGATCCACCAGAGCGGTGATCACGATCGTCAGACGAGAACCCAAGATCCCAGAGCTCCACCATCCGCAGGCAAGAACGTCAAGCTCAAGCCTAAGAAACAGTAAACATGTAATTAATATCGGTCAAGGCGCTAGTCATGGTGCTAGAACAAACATGTTTACAAATTTAAATATCGATATGTTACTGGGATCCAGCCACGGATCGAGCATCCGTGTCTACTACATCGCCTAGGTCAAGGACGCTTAATCGCACAGGTCCCTCCTCTCTCGGGACAGAAGCATGGCGCGGCACGGTGATCACGGCCGACGATCGTCCAAGAACTCGAACGGCCACTGTCATCTCCATGCCGGTGAGCCATACCGCAATTTACAAAAATAAAAGTTAGAATCAAACACATATGTAAACAAAAGAGTACGAAACTACACAAGCATCACAACAATATATTGAAACAAGTACGCACATAAAAAACGGAGAAGCTCATTACAATATATCGAAACAGTTCCAACAATTTGTCAAGACACAACACTCGCAATAGCTAGGTACAAAACAGAGTTCATACAACACACGTTACATCGATGAAATATAAATTTGATATATGACATATGATAATGCAAACTGCTTGTCATCCTGCGCGATGGCGTTATGCGTTAGCCTCGCAGAGGACGATTCTTCCTCACCGTCGGTGACCATCTCCTCCTTCGCCTTCTTCGCTTTTGTGCTTCGCAGCTTCTTGAACGATGTCCTCGTTGGTTGCACAATGAGCATTTCTTCACGCTGCTTGCCGCCTTCTAACTCATCCATGTCATTTCTTATATGCCTTGTTTTTGACGCCTCGCTTTCCCTCTTCTCGCATCAAAATCAGGGACCTAGAACCTTTCATCAATACTAGGAGTTGTGGTGAAAGAACCCACAACCCCATAACCATAAAGCTCCTTGCTCCAAGTTGCCATCACCCTTTCCTTCATAAAATATTCAGATAGGTATGTACTAGGTTGCATTCCAAATAAAGCATATGCGGCTATGACATGAGAACATGGCCTATGCAAAAGGTATGGCTTGTTGCACAAGCATTTGCACTCACCAGAAGATGCACTCGGGTGACAACCTCCGTTGGTTCCACACCTTCCTTTATCCCCGCAGATCACCTCAAGCGCAAAGGTTCAGGCACCAATTTTGATAGCTCTATGTTTGGCCGCCTTCTGACTCTTCTCATCCATGTATTTAGTGATCATCGAAGAGTACAAGAACTTCTCATCTCTCATTACTATGTCAAGCCTGCATGCCTGGTCCACAAAGTAATTGGTTGTACCCTAAGACTCCTCGACAATTCCTACCAACTAAGATACCTCATCCCTCAGATACCCGCTTGTAAACTTCGCAGTTAGTAGTCATCACACCGTGATTCCGCACCATGTGTGTCATATAACAAAGGACCACTTTCTTTCGGCTCGTGCTTGATCCAAAGATGAGAAACATTTGATTGGCATTTGCCTCCGATTTACGCTTAATCGCCTCATCATCTATTGGGGGGGAAAAGAGGCTCACCGCTTCCCGTGTTTCATCGCACTAGTGTTGTTTGTCCGCTTCCTTGTGTTTCCTTGTCGTCATCAAGATTTTTCCACGAGTTCGAACTTGCTCTCCTGGTTGTGGTTACATAGTCTTTTGAACATGTTCATCAGTTGCTTGTCCCTGAATTGCTTATAGAAGTTAGCACCCAAATGCCTCATGCACCATCGACTCTGCAAGTTAGGCCATCGAAATGGCTCCTCTTCCCCTGTTTGCAGCTGGTTGATAGCACTAAGCAAGCCAGCATGCCTATCATGCAGCACGCACACATCTAGATGAGTTTTGACCACCCCGATCTTCAAGTTTTGTAGGAACCACAACCAACTCTCGTAGTTCTCGCTTTCTACGAAGCCAAAGGCAACAAGCAGAATCTGGTTGTTCCCATCGACGCCCACAACTGTTAGTATTTGCCCTCTATATTTTTCGGTCAAGAATGTGCCGTCCATGCACAACAATGGACGACAGTGATAGAACACCTTAATGCAAGCTCCGAATGCGAAGAACACTCTCCTCAGATGCCTTTTAGTTGGCCACTTGATTGACGGATAATCTTGATAATCATAGTAGGTCCCAGGATTTCTTCCCTGAATGCAACTGAGTAGTGTGGGCAGGTTATGGTACGAGTCTTCAAACTTCCCAAATCTCATTTCTAATACCTTATGTTTCGCCCTCCACGCCTTCCCATAGCTAATTGTGTATTGATAACTATTCTCGATCGCTCGGATAATAGCACAGGGCTCAAAACTCAGGTTCTCCACTATCTCTGCGTACATGATGTTCATGACATATCCAGATGACAGTTCCTCGTGAGCCATCACTGCTTCTCACCATACATGTATGTCGCTCAACCTTCAACATAGCCAACGGGTGCCCCATTTGGCTTGTACGCTGCACTCTCCACTTGACACCCATGGATCTCACACACCACGTCAGAAAGGTGTTGGGGTGGATTTCTTAACCCTAAAAGTCCTTCTTAATGATAGAGCCCAATCTTTCATGGCATCCCGCATACCTCTTTTGTCGGGTACATACCGTTAGGCCTAACCTCATTATCACTATACTACCAAGGTATATCGTTGTTTATTGACAACCAGCCTTATCAAATTGTCAAGGTTTCACTCTACGGGCACAAGCGATTCAGACTCCATCTTCCTCATCCGACTCATTGTCGCCCTCCTTTTCGCTTCGTTGTACTCACGGTCTTCCTCTTCCATCCTAGCTGTTATTTCATCAATTTGCTCACCTTCGTCTACCAGTCCCCGCGCTTCTTGGCCAACATTTTCATCATCCTCCCGAAACTCAACCAGTTCACCACTTTGGCAAATGATGTCATCGTTGTATTGCTGAACATGCTGCTCATGGCTAGATCCCCAATTTCGTGTCACCGAGATCGAGCTCATTTTGAGGCCGACTACACTCACCGGCGCCCAATCACGTCATTGGGGCAACGCCCTCTCATATGCTTGCACTAAAAGCACCCGATTTCATCCTCGCTGCTTTTGCCCTCACATATGATCTCCACGATGCGTTCCCTTTAGCTCAACTAGCTCCCCAAGAATAGGGTCGTTTCAAGATACTACATAGGCAAAATACCTTCAACTCGCACTTCTCTTGTTCCATCCGAAAAATATAATACAACCATTTCAACACAGAAGCAAATGTGCGCTCCTCGACCCTACACAAACTTCTGTCCACATAATACATGTTACTTAGATCTGCACCCTCCAAATCATGGATTACAACACCCACTCCATAATAGATTCTAAATGGAACTCGTTCTGTCATATCTGCAAATCCATTCATTCACCCACGAATTAATTATTTTCCATAAAAAATACTGTGACACCTAACATAACTATACCTGTCGGTGTTTCGCATAACCGGCAAGTAAATTTGTAAGTATAGGGGATCACGCGCCCCTCTCCTCGAATGGTTAGGCTAAAGAAGCCTCAGATGAACACTGAATCGGGCTGAGGAGTCTCAGATTTATACTGGTTCGGGCTAAACGTCCCTACTTCCAGTTTGTGGTGGTGGATCTCGTTGCTTAGAGTAGGGTAGATTACATGCGAGAGCTAAGGGCGTGCCCCTTAGCGCCGTCCAATGGGGAAGCTCGAGCCTCAAACGATCGCCTGCCTGGAGAGCAAGCGAGATGGGATATGGAGAAAGAGAGTTCGCCTCACAGGGGACCCTGCCTCCCTTTATATAGTCGGAGGGGGCAGGTTACACGAAAATTTGGAGAAAAGAGGTAGGGGTATGCTACGCCCTGGAGTCTTGGTCTTCGGTCCAAGTGATTGACGGGATGCTGTTTACCCATGCCGGGTTGGTAGACACAATGGACGATACTTTATTGGAAAGGCGCGCGCCTGCCCTGTGCTTGCTTGTCAGATGCTGACGCCGTCTATGCTGTGCCTTGGCTCCGCCTCGGGTTGGAGCGCGCTTCTCCACTGTACCTGGCGGGGCGAGTGGACAGGTGCTTGACTTAGCGGCCCCCTGGCCACCTTGGGAAAGAGCCACCGCCCGCATGGTCGCCGTGTCCATGGGGGTGACCGGCTTGAGCCGACCGGTGATGTGGCGGAGGCCGCCAAGCCGAGCTCTTGGGGCTCGACTCGGCTCGGTCGAGTTTCATGGGCGCCCGACCACGACAAGCCTGGAGCCCGAGGCCTGGTCAAGGCCGAGGGTCCTTCGTGACCCTTGGGACTAAGGCCGCCCAAGATGGTTTATTTGGTGATCCAATCAATATTCAATGATAATCCCATCTTTGTGGGGACGAGACTGTAATACCCTCTCCACCTTGCAAAGATCGCTGATTCGAGTTCTAAGCCCGGATGACTGAGAGAAATACGGTCATGTATACTTTGTTGTGGGGTACCCCTGGTATGAGTATTCGTCAAGAGCCCCTGTGGCCGCCCCGAACGCAGCGCTCCTAGATGGGCCCTTTGTCTGCCTCACATGTTCTCCTAAGAAGACGGGCGCCGCATGGCAAGGCCGCTGGTATTCTTGGGGACGATCGCTGGCTTATTGAGCCCACCAACTTGGTCGATCTGTCTTGATGGGGTAAGGCGAGCGCACCCGGTGGTGTAGCCCCGAGTAGCTCGGAGAGCCGGCCTGGGTTTGCATCCGACGGCGGAAGATCCGACTTGCTTAAAAGCGCAGACTTGATCGAGTCTAAGCCCCCGAGTGGGTCGAGCTGATGCCTCAGGAGGCGGAGTCCGTCCGGTTTGGTCGGCGGTTCCGACCGGATGCGAGCGAGCGCACCCGGTGGGTGTAGCCCCCGAGCCCCCGAGCAGGTCGGAGAGCTGGTCGGGGGGTTACCCGGGTCAGACTAGTCCGATCGACTTGGTCGGAGGGTTCTGGCTTGACGCTGAGCCGGTCGGTATAGACATCTAGTCGCCTTGCGCTGGGTCCCTGTTTTTTAAACGCTGGTTTTACGTAGTAGCTGGACGCGGCCGTGGTCGGCAAGGAGGTCCGGATGCCTTCGCGAGAGGTCCCGGTTCCCGAATGCTTGTTTAACGTCGTAGCTAGACGCGGCCGTGGTCGGCGGGGAGGTCCGGATGCTTCGTGAGAGGTTCCGGCTCCTCGAATGCTTGTTTAACGTCAGAAGCTAGACGCGCCGTGGTCGGCGGGAGGTTCGGATGCCTTCGCGAGAGGTCCTGCCTCGAATGCTTGTTTAACGTCAGAAGCTAGACGCTGCCGTGGTCGGCGGGAGGTCCGGATGCCTTCATGAGAGGTCCGTTCCCGAATGCTTGTTTAACGTCAGAAGCTAGACGCGCCGTGGTCGGGCGGGGAGGTCCAGATGCCTTCGCGAGAGGTCCTGCCTCAATGCTTGTTTAATGTCGAAGCTAGACACGGCCGTGGTCATGGGAGGTCCGGATGTTTCGCGAGAGGTTCCTGCTCTCAATGCTTGTTTAACGTCAGAAGCTAGACGCGTTAGTAGGGCTTGTTTTAACGCCTCACCGGGCGAAGTTAGTCGGGCCGGCTTAATGCCGCAGCCTAGGCAAGGGGCATTGTGAGGAGCCGCCTGCATCGCCTCGTTATTCGAATGTTCGGCCGCCTCATTGATTTGGAGGTTAGCAACGGATCACCGATGGTGCTCACAAGTATAACACCCAAGCCCAATTAGGACAACAACGAACCCATTCAAATAACTCGACAACAATCCCAGATTCCCCTAAGATATGTAATTCAAGCTCGCCCAGATCGCTTCAAGATACCGGTTTCCATTGCCATATCAATTCAATTCGCATAAAGGGGCAACGAACCCAAAACTTCACGTATCAGACACGAACGCGAAGCACAACAAAACAACTAAAACCAAAGCACAAAGACAAACCAGATAACCACACAACAGACTCACAACTAAGACAACACGCAAGACTCTACTTAGACTCATAAAATCTACAAAATTTCGGCATGACGCCCCTAGAAGTAAGGACATCCACTCAGCAGATAGAAGAACAAATAACATATCCACATATAGCACAAGCACAATATAGCAAAAGGATCATCAAGAGTAGAAGCAACCTACTAGACATGTGATGAGCATGGTCATACAACAAGTTCCACAACGGAAATAGTCAAGTAATTAAACACACCATAACAAGTTTTAAAGTTAACTTTACAACAAAATAAATGAACAACCACCAAATTCAACCCAAAAGTAAGATATATCCGAAGTGTCCTGCCTTGAACACTTCCCTGCTACATCGTTGAGCTAGCTTTTACTTGCCCCGCCCGACCACCGAGAAGCAAGACGACAGAACTCACACCGCTCGGGTCCTCACCGAAAACCACAAAGGTACATGAGTACTGTAGGTACTGAAGACTTACCCGTGGTCCATATATGACCGACTCAAGGCATATGCATTTGGATGTAGCAAGGAGTAAGCTTAAGGTAACAAGTGCATAAAAGCTTAACTTTGGTTCATATTCACAATCAACTACTCAATTTACAATTTTATAGCATTTATGGACAGCACCTACTACTAGAGTGAAATCTGAAATTTTACATGAAAGAGAGCAAGTAATGTCATAAAACAAGTATCAACATCAAGTACACCAACTAGTTTCAAGTTTAAGTTATTACTACGTTGAAGTGTCGGATGATACAAGCGTGCTCATATCCGAGAGCGCAATTCAATCGCTTATTCACCCCGCAGGGATCATCAATCGCACGACATGTGCCACAAGGAACCTCATGTCAACCCTCCTCCCATCCATATCTACTCGCTGAACCATCCTCATGCGGCCCGAGCACCTAGCAACCTCTCGAGCGGCTCAAGCCTCGCTTAGCCCTCGAGAGAGGCCTAGGCCTCGCCTCAACCACGCCCAATCGCATGAGGGCATGACCCATCGAGTAGTATGCCATGAAAGGGTGGCTTACTGCATCATTATATCGGGCATGCGGCGAACAAGGGTGCTCGATCAACATGGCAAACAACGGATCGGTCCTTAACCAACACAAAGTAGACTACAACATTTGAGTCTCCACACCCAAATGATCCAACCTCTCGCCCTGGTCTCAAATTTACATTTCGTAACATAACCATATCCATTGCAACCCAATAGTGTGAAGTAATAAATCTCAAGTGATGGAGCCGTCCACCACTTGGCCCATACCCGACCTCTAAGCATACTAAGCGTGGACACAATATAATTACCCATATACTGGCTCCAAGGGAGGTGTTCGACAATTATCAATGAGTGTATGTGCAGCAATTAGGATCTAGCCCTATCCCACATTTCAATTCCTAATGCAAGACGAATCATCCAATAAGCGCTTTATTCAAGAAAAATACAATTATATATAAGGTTGAAAAATGCTTAGCTGCTTGCCTTGAGCTTCGCTGATCCTCAAGAATACACGGCTCTCCGACACCCCTCGGTCACCTCCCGCTAACCTCCACAAGGCTCGTTTCTACATCGCTCGCCATGTATGAAAATGAGATGCATGCGATGCATATGAAATGAAAAATACTAAATGCATCCTCAAGACAAATCCAAAAGTACAAACATTCATCTCAATTGAAGAATGAAAATGTAATTGCAAGACTCCACTTCTACTCTAAAGCCAAAATCTGAAAATAACATGCATACACATCTAAACAGGCATAACTTTTGAATGCTTAATCGAAAAAATGATTTTTTTGACTCTAAAGGACCACAAGAGGGTGATCTAATTTTAACATACAACACAACATTCAGAATATAGATTGAAAGTTTTTAACTAAACTCTGAACTTCAGCCCCAAAAATCTGAATTTTCAGAAAAACTGGTTTCAGGACAGCATGTATACAAATGACCATAACTTTTTGATCACTTAGACAAATTGAGCAACTCAGAGCCTAAATGACCACAAGACATAGACCTACAAATTAGCTTTGGCCAATCACCCAGATTCTGCCCAGATAACTCCCAATTCGGCCAGGAACAGAGGGCAGTTTCAGAGTTCAGAATACTCAGAGCTTCAGAACAGCATGCACCAATTTCAACATAAAAATTTCTATTCTTAATGGAATTGAGTAAATGATAACATTTTTACAATCTACATGAAATTTCCTACAACTCCACAGGCAAAAATAATTTCTAATTCGGCCTCTAACTAATTTTTATTCACAGCTCAAGTTTCTACCCGAAATCTTCAGCATTTTCAGAGCAGCAAGCACTAAAATTGCCATAACTTTCAGCTGGGTTAACTAAATTGAGTGATTCCAGTTGGAGATGAAAGATAATTTCATTACTCACAACTTTCTCTACATCCTACCTAGCAGGAAATGCTCGGAACTTGCTCAAATCACCACGAAACAGCAGCTACAAAATCTGCTCGAATTTCAGAACTATGCTCCAAACCCTAGAATGGCTATTCCCCAACCAAATCTCCAAATCTCTACTCACCAAAGCTCCCAACTCCACCAATGCTGCCCCCAAAACCAGAAAACACAAACCCTAGATCAAGGGAGGGCCTCACCTCATGGGAGTGAAGGAGGAAGAGGAGGAGGGAGCAGCTGCCTTGGTGGAGAAGAAGGGAGGCGCCCAGGGAGCAGCAGGGAAGAGGGGCACGACCTAGAGGTGCTGGAATGGAGGCCGGCCAGGGGAGAGCTGGAATGATGCGCCGGTTTGGGGGAGCGGCTGGAGAGATGCCAACTTTGGGAGGAAATGGGAGGAGTCAAAATGAGGGGCTGGTGGAGACAGCTTGAGACTTGGGAGGAGAAACCAGGAAAGAATAAGGTGATGCTTCGGTTTGCTGCCCCCAAATTTTCTTTTGTTTGCTGCTCACTTGACCCACTAGTAAGCAATAGTTAAATTTGCTAAGCCCCAAAATTTTCAGCATGGGTTCAATTTTGAGGCTATGATTGAGATTAGCACTTGATGTTAGATTGGGCTCAAAACTCAACCATTGCATAGAGAAAATTTCCTAATTTGTAATCCACTAACATGCACACTGAAATTTCTAGCTCTAAAATTTTTGCTAAGTTGGAAATTCTTAAGTGGCAAATTTGAGATGGGTTCTGAAGTTTGCAGTGAATCTCAAATGCGGCCAAAACTTGGTTGGCACTAATGTTAGCCGCATGAGTCGAATTCGAATTTGGGGCCATGACAGGCATCCATCCCGAGTCCTCGTCGGGCGAGGCAATCTGCAGGTGGAGAGGTCACCGCCGGCCCCACGTATGCCCCGCCCGCAGTGTGGGACTGAGGGGTGAGCAGACGCGTGTTTGCCATGCGTCGGCCGAACACCGTGCTCGTGGAGCTACAAACGGGTTATCCGAGTGGGCCCTAGAGATCAAGCGATCTTCGAGTGGACGATCCTCGCGGTGTCCGACTACCGGGGCGCACTCCATAAAAACCTTTTTACTCGATCCCATACCGGACCCCAAGCCGCTCATAACTCGGGCGCACTGGCCGCGCCTTTCGGGCTCCATGGAGAGTCAAGTATGGTCTTGACATGAGTTAAGACGATTGGGTTGTCCGCCAACCCAACTAGAGACCCACCGAGGGTTCGCTTGAACTCACCCCTCACTCACCGGGCGGCTAGGGTTCCTCTTGGTGGAATTTAGACCCTGTGCTCCATACTGCTTCGCCATCCGGGAGCCGCAGCTGCCCAAAGGACTTTTCATATTCGCTTGGGCGGCCTCGAATGCCCGAGGCGAGACCAAGAGGTCGAGGGGAGTTTCGCCCGGAGCGATATCTCGACGTCCCTGCAGGTATTCAATGCGCGTGCGGGAATTAAATGCGAAACGAGATGCTTGGGGCGACACGTCTTACTGGGCCGCGCGGGCGTGGTGCCCCGGCGCGATGGACGACGCTCATACGAGGTCCCTTTGATCGGGCGCCACCCGGCCGGCACGCTGCTCGACAGTGCATGTTCGACGCCAATAAGATCGGGCGCGGAGAGGCGTTAGGGCATACTCGCTGCCGCCTTTGGCTTTGCTTTCCTCGTTCTCGCTTTCTCCCGACGAGAAAAAGGAACAAAGGAGTGGGAGAGAGTTGCTCACATTCTTTTCCTCCCACCGCTTGCTCGCGATTGAAGATGTCGTGGTCTGAGTGCACCGCCAACCCAAACAAGGCCGGCCGAGAAGAAAGGGTTCTTCTCCCGCATGGCGCTCGCAATGGCGGGTGCCGCGGGTCCGCGAACTCGTGACCGGAGGAGGGGAGATCGTGGTCCCCGCCTCGTTCTACGAGCCGGTTCGGCTCCCACTTCAACCCTTCGTCCATGGATGTCTGCACTTTACGGGTTAAGGTGCATCATCTCAACCCTAACGGCAGGCTCCACATAGCGATCTTCATAACGCTGTGAGGCGCCTCGGGATCGAGCCCCACCGGCCGCCAGGAAGTACCTCTTCTACGCCCGATCGTGGAGGAATAAGTCGCGGCCGCCACGGCCCATGGGGCGCGCCATCCAGCCTACGCCCGTCGCGGATGAGTATATCCTTGAAGCCGCCAACTTCAACCGGTGGCATTCGAGTGGTTCTATGTCTGAACTCGGGAGGCAGCGCCAGACCTTCACCGGCCGCCCCGAGTCAAGAGAAGAGGGGCCGGGCCTCGACAAGAAGGAGAAAAGAAGGTGGAGCCGATCTTGGAGCGGATCAAGCCACGAGCGGGCTCGACCAGTAGCGCTGCTAGGCGCGTGATTCGTGAAGATGCGCGTGCAACCCTTATGGACAAAGCCGCCCCATGTTCTCAGATATGGGCGTCCGACCCCATGAGGATGGCTACATGAGCTTGCTGCTGCCGGAGCTTGAGGCCGTGGTGGCCAATGTGCCGGTCGGGGCGCTTACACGGGCGGGTGGCGGCGCCTCAATATTTTTCAATGGAGAACCCCAAGCCTAGTTGGTCGAAGCGTTTTTTTTCCTTTTTATGTCCTGGCTTTTTGATATCTGAATTAACTAGTGATTTCGCACTATTCAGTGGATCGGGAAGATGGTGTCCCGCCGCCGCCAGGGGAGAAACAACAGAAGGCCCAGTCCATGAGACTACGCCTGAAGAACTGGTCTGCAAGAAGCGGAGAGAGGAGAGGAGGAGCAAGAAAAAGAGGGAGCGATGGGCAAGTCGCAGATGGCGAGGACGCCTGCGGACCACTGCCCAAGATCACGATCCGTGTCGTTTCGAACAACGGTGGTGGCGATACCGACGATCCAGATGAGGCCTTCTCTGCCACTGATTGCGGCGAAGCCCCGCGAGGGTACTGCAGACGAAGCGCCTATCGCCACGCCTGTGGAGGCTCCTCAAGAGGAGACGCCCCGGGGAAACGAAGGCGACACTCTCCACCAGGAGGCCAACAAGAAAATGTCGCTACTGCTCCATCGCCGACGGTGGAAAGCTCGGACGAGGTGGTGGTCCAGCGTGAACGGTGCCGTCTGCTTCCCAAAGAATGGTCGCAGCTGCCGAAGCGCCAACTCGCCACCGCTATAGACCGGGCCATCACGAGGCTCTCCAGAGTTAGCGCAGGAGATTCGGTGTTCGACGGTCACGGCCGAGGAGATGTGAGAGTTTCGCCCGCCACCAGGCTCACGCCACCGGCGCAATCTCGCGGCGCCGCGACCCTACCGTCACCGCCAGGACTCACGAGGGGATAGCCCAGATGTCGGAGTCTTGACGCTAAACGCAGATCGGGCGCATTTAATATCCTCCCACAAACCAGACACGCCACTGCGGCTAACTCGCCGGGATTTACCTTCCGACGAGCCGCAGTCATACCGGACGCCGAGGCAGAGGTCGAGTTGTGGGGACCTTCCAAGAGGGCGCAAGAAGCAGTGGAGGCTCATCCGAGCCAAATTGCTTGGGCTAAGCGGCTGCCCTGGGCTCTACCGATGAGGCATCAAGGTCATCAATGAGGTTACCCGTCCGCTTGCTGTGTAATCCCGACCGAATTCTTGATTTCAAACCTTCGACGAGCTTTAAGGCCGTCAAAGCAAATGATGTGCCCAAGCCGCAGAATTGAAAGCTCACGGGGAGATGTCGGTCCTCCACTCTATGCATGAATGTAAAATGACCGCCAAGAAGAGGGCGATCGCCAAGACTCGAGTTGCGCGAGGCTCGTAAAGCCTTGGCACAAGAACTAAGTGAGGCGAAGAGGTCCGAACGGAGCCGCTGAGAGGCGCCGACAACCGAGTCCTGTGGAGATGAGGATATCCGAGCTCGAGGCACTTTTGGCGGCGCCTTCGCGCCAGGACGCCGCTATTGCCGCAGTGCAGCCTGTGGTGAGCGATCAAGCTCTCAAGTGAGTCGATTCTACCAGAGGGACGACTTACTCGAGCGGAAGACGCGACCGAGGTCGAGTTAGAGCTCCAGCCGCCGTATGTCTCTTGCGGCCGGTGAGCGTAATAACCCTAATTCAGCCTTCGCGATTGCAAGCCGCCCACCTTCTTTTGATATCGCCGATCCGCAGCTGCAGCAGAGGAGCTCAGCCGATGCCATGGGGGCACGGAAGACGGCAATGGAGGAACGTGATGCAACGATCGCAAAGATGAGCGAGGCCTTCCGCTGGCGAGCCGGAGGAGCGGATCTATCCGAGCGAAGCCGGTGAGCTGTCGACCTCCACGAGGTCGGCCGGAGATCCGCGACGAGTGCTTCTTGAGCCTCCGAGCTGGGTTCGAAGTTCGCAGCCATGGCCGCCGTGCAGGTGTCGAGCATGTCTAGCGCTCGTGAGCGAGGGATAGAGTTTTGGCTTGTTTCGCACTAGTCTTCGCCTCTCCCATTATCGCAGATCGACTCGCTGTCGCAAGGGGGTTATGGTGAACCGTCCGACGGAGAGGTCGGCGGGTTCAGAGCAGCGCGCCTCACGCCGAGGAGATCGCCACCGTGATTCCGGCCAGAGAGCATCCTCCACCGGAAACAAGAAGAAAGTTGATCATTTTGGTTTTTATAATAATTTTGTCTTGTAATGAACTTACATTTTTAGCCAGTCGGGCCAATCCATAGGCCCTCCAACTTTTTCGTGCCTCCCAGGGATGATGAACATTTCGATGGCCATAGCTTCAGAAACCACAGAGGTTTATACAAGCATAGGTCGTCATGATGACACCTTTGAGGGGGACTCGAAATAGGAGTTAGCCTATGGAGCTAAATATTCGCTATACTTACCATGACAGAGTGTTCCCACCACTATGGGTTGTCTGTTATGTAATTTCGCTTTTCGCAGCACCACTGCAACCGTGAGCCACCGGGCGAGGCCGAGTGTTTGGGTCTAAAGGGTTACCACTATGGGAGAGACCGATAGCCGATCGGGCCATCTCGACCCGCGTGAGTGTGCGAACTTAGACGCAAATCGCTTATCTACACTTGCGCTGAAAGGAGTGTTCCCGACCAACTATGAGTCGCACCTCGTAGGTACTCCCTCCTTTCGCAAGGCACTACTGAACCGTGCACCGGGCGAGGCCGAAAAGCCGGGTCGAAGGGTTATCAAGAGGGAGGACCAAGATACCGATCGGGTCACCTGACCCGAAAAAGTATGTGAGCTCAAAGCCCCTGAGAGGGGCGTGAGGACCAAGCTTGTGGTTGCCTCACAAATACGGACTCGGCGGAAAACGAACGCGGAGAAATTTTTAAGGAAAATATTGCCTTAACTTTAGTTTTGGATGCCGGAGGTGTTGTGGCGGTCGGGTCCTTTACTTAACCTTCCGTCGGAGCAGCTTCAGCTTCCGGGCCCCGATCCATTCGAGGTCGCCGCGGCCCATCCAGACGCCGCTATAATCATTCACGACGCAATACCGAGCGTAACGGAAATTGAAGGGTCACATCATACTTCGCCGCAAGACAAATATTCTTTCGCTTCAACCGTCACATCGCATTTTAATGCGAGGCGAGGGGTGTAGACAGAGCACGTCCCGTCGCATGACATGCAAGCACGCGCAGCGATTCGCCACCGGATAACGCCCGCTTCGCTGCTTCCGCCAAGATATAAATATGGCGCAGAGGAGCAAACATGCGCGATTATTCTTTTCGCTTCCCATTCTCCTTTTGCCCTTACGCGACGCGAGAAGGAGCTAGCAAACTTTGAGCAGCGATGGCGAAGGGGTGACGACGCGGTCCGGAACGGAAGCTGGCGGACTCGGGTCGGACCCAAGAGATCCTGCTCGCCCCGCCGCCATCACGCGGAGAAGAGGGGGGCTCACGCTCTTGTCGACCTTCCGCATTAGGGACCCCATTATGAGTGAGCCTTTTTGCTCGATGTCGAGGTGGTTTCAGCCCGATCTTGCTAACGCCGAGCTTTTTCCTTCTCCATCCCAGGCCTCCACGGGATCAGTCGCTCGTTAGCGATATTCATGACGATCGCTTCCCTGGGGAAGCAGCACCGCCAGGCTACTCTCGATGCTCCTCCCTGCCCCGGTGGTCTTTCCGACTCGAGCCGCGTCTGCGGTGACGCGGCCGAGGCTTCTCGCAACCGCCGCAGCAGACGCCGCCAGTAAAGCGAGATGTTACTAGCAGCTGGCTCGATCCGAGCCCTAGAAGGAAGCTTCCAAGACGCACGAGGAGGTGCGGGCGCTGTGGTTCCGAGCCGGTGCCGCAGAGGAAGAACTGGCCAAGGTGCAGGAGGAACGCTGGAACTCGCGCTGATGATCTCATGAACGGCTGGTTCGCCTTTCGAGAGTATGGCCGTAAGCTTGTGCCATCAGGGGTGGAGCCGCAGGAGCCGCCGAGCACAACGAAGCTGCACTATGCCCTTGGCTTGTCCTGCGGCGGCTAACGCCCCGCCGACCTACCCCACATCTTACGCGAAAGCGTTTCGCTCGAGGGCGGAGGTCGCCAGATCCGCGGGCAGAGTATGTGCTGGCTCACAGCTACCAGAATGCCGCCTTTCGACCCGATCACCATTGGCGGGTCAAGGACGCGACCGCGCCAGCTAGAGGTCACGGCCATGGCCGAGATGGTGGCGAGGCTAGTCGCAATGAGGTGAGCAATGACACCGAGGACGCATTTACGACTTTCACGGATAAGCTTCCGATTGTTCGCAAGATACTTTTTGCTTCCGGGGCGTAATGCATGTACATATTCCATGCTATGAACTTTGGGGATTTTGCCGATACTTTGCATTTCTTCGCCAGAACTAACATTCATCAAGTTTACCATAGCTTTGTAGAAACCATCGGGTTGCCGGCGTGCGAGGTCTGAGTGTCAAGATCTCCCGACTCTTAGCATTCCACGCCGCCAACACAAAGGTTTCGTGGTCCGACCGGCCTATGGTCGAACGGTCGCGCCTGTGATTCGATTACGCTAAGTCGACGGGCCCACCGATCCAAGGTACGCAGAGGTCGAAGACGAATGCCCCGCCGGATATCGCCACGCTGGCGCTTATTAGGCTCCGAGGCCCGCATGATCGGGGCCTTGGTTCCTCGCCCAGGATGCCTCAAGCGTGCTGGCCTGGCAAAGAACACTCGCCTCGAGGAGAAGCGAGGAGGACCGTAGACCCTTGGCCTTAGGAACCCGACGCGGCGCGCAGGCGACGCCGTGCATGTGAAGGTCGGGCCGACGCTGCCCAGATCATCTTGAGTCCGCCAAACCTCGCCTTTTTGGGTTTCCACTGCCGCCGCCGCTAAAATCTCGCTGCAAGCCCGAGGAGTGGCGGGACGAGAGCAACCTCCCTCCCGGGAATGAAGTCGAGGAAGGCGGTTAACTCGCCTCGGTGCGAATCGCGCTGTTCGCACCGTCTGCAGAAGAAGACCATCGAGGAGGGAAACATGGGAATCGGAGATCACGGAGATGACGCGCAAAGGACCCCTACCGGGCGCGCTAACCGCTTGTTTCGTGATAACCCAAGTAAATTTATAAGTATAGGGATCACGCGCCTCTCCTCAATGGTTAGGCTAAGAAAGCCCTGATGAACACTGAATTGGGCCGAGGAGTCTCAGATTATATCGTTCGGCCTGAACGCCCCTACTTCAGCCAGGTGGTGGATCTCGCTGTTTAGAGTACGGTAGATTACATGCGAGAGCTAAGGGTAGGCCCCTAGTGCTCGTCCGAACGGGGAAGCTTTGGAGCCTCAAACGATCGCCCGTGTCGGGAGAGCAAGCGAGATGGGATATGGAGAAAAGAGAGTTCGCCCCGTTGCCGGGGACCCCGCCTCCCTTTATATAGCTCTGAGGGGCAAGTTACACAAAAATTTGGAGAAAAGAGGTAGGGTATACGCCTCGAGTCTTGGTCTTCGGTCCTAGTGACCGACGGTTGTCATACTCCATGCCGGGTTGGTAGACACAATGGACGATACTTTATTGGAAAGGCGCTACCGCCTGCAGGCTTGCTTGTCGATGCCGACGCCGCCTATGTTGTGGCCTTGGCTCCGCCGGGTTGGAGCGCTTTCCATCAGACCGGCGGGCGAGTGGATCTGGTGCTTGACTTAGCCCCTCGCCACCTTGGGAAAGAGCCACCGCCTCCCAAGATGGTCGCCGTGTCCATGGGGTGTGACCGGCTTGAGCCGACCGTGATGTGGCGAGGCCGCCAAGCTAGAGCTCTTTGGGCTCGACTCGGCTCGTCGAGCTCATGGGCGCCTCGACCAGCCGACCAAGCCGAGCGCCTGAGGCCTGGTCGAGGCCGAGGGTCCTCGTGACCCCTTGGGACTAAGGCCGGCCCAAGATGGTTTATTTGGTGATCCGATCAATATTCAATGATAATCCCATCTTGTCAGGGGGACGAGACTCGTAATACCTCTCCAGCCTTTCGGCAAAGATCGCTGATTTGGGTTCTAGTCTTGATGATCGAGAGAAATACGGTCATGTATACTTTGTTGTGGGGTACCCCTGGTATGAGTATTCGTCAATACCTACATGCTACAAAAATATATATCTAACCGTAAAAAACATCTAAATTCCTAAGAATATATATCGGCGTACTTCTATCTGTAAAAAACATCTAAATTCCTAAGAATATATATCGGCATACTTCTATCGGTAAAAAACATCTAAATTCCTAAAAATATATATCGATGTACTTCTATCCGTAAAAAACATCTACATTCCTAACAACATATGGATTACCTACATAACTACATTTCCATGAATCTATATCGACATACTCCTATCCGTAAAAAAATATCTAAATTCGCTAAATCTATCCGCAACATATCAAATTACCTAGATCTAAAACTATTTCTAATATACCATAATTTCATCGCTAAAAAAAGTAAACAATGTAAATTTACTCTCCAAACAACAACAGCAGAATCTCCCTCTTCCTCCTTTTTCTCTCTCTCTTCCTCTTCCTCTTCTCTCTCTCTTTCTCAAATTCTAAACCGAGCACAATAGCTACAAGTTCGGGCGACATATTTTTATAACGTTCTGCCGCCTTTGGTCGGGCGACAGGGCCCGCGCTTCGTCAACCCGACCATTTGTCGATGATTCTATCACCATTTCATCGGGCGACAGGTCAGCCACTTGCCGCCATTTGATCAGCGACAGGAGGTGGGTGACGTGGCCTCTGCTATCGGTTTTTTGTCGCCCATCCAATGGGCGCATAGGGTATATTTCGTAATTTTTTGGTGGTATATTTTTGAAATTTTGAATAAAAATGTATTATTTAAAAAAAATTCACAATAGAACTCCCCTGATTAAGTGGCATTTTTGTCAAGTTGCGGACCTGGCTTTAATGATTGAAAATGAAGATGAAAGACTAGTTTTGGAAGTAATAGGTTGATGGACTCTGGAATATTGTATTTCCTTGATCTATGCCAATCTTTGGTTTTGGCTAAGCTGGTTAGCTTATGTTATGAATAGGGGATTTGCACTCAAGAGTATATGAGTGGATCGCGCTTATTAGTGTGTAAACCAAATTATTCTTGGAATTAGTATTTAAAGAAAGCAAACATACATAATGGAATGTGTTGGACACTCTTGAGTTAGAAATATTTGTAACTCTAGTTTGACTAGAGTGGTTTTAATGGAAAAGGTGTGTGGTGTTTGCGAGTGTTTCAAAAGGGAGATCTTATGAATGTTTCATAAGTGATTTCTGCTAGTGAAGTGGTCTCTGCTGGGAATGAGCTTCCCTTTTCTCTTTGAGAGATTGTGTGGCGATTGTGGGTTCAGATGTCTGACTTGTGAATCGATTTTCTCTTCCAAAGTGTTGAGTATAATAAGGATTTATACTCTTGAGCTTGATTATTTGAGTGAAAGAATGTGAGGGCGAGACCCTCTTAAGAAAAGAACCGAGTGTGGTTTGGTATTGATTTTCAGTCCTAGCATGAGCTAGGCGTTGACCTCAAGTAGTTTAAAGGTGGATTATGATGGAGCCTTGTGATGTCAATTCAAAATCTTTTGGGAGTATCGTTGTTTGGAAAGAAGGTGGTAGCAAGTTGATGTAAAGTGTTCTGTGGTGAACCTTTAATTTAGCTAGTTGTCCCTGGGTGTGAGATATTCCTGTGAGAGGATAGGAAATTGTATATTGTGGACATGCGATTGGAAAAGGAAAATATCTATGTACTTAGATGACATTGGTTGGTTATGATCCTTTTGTTGAAAAGGTCAATCAATTAGAAAAGATGGGATTATGTGTATTTGAGTCTTTGGGGTTCAAGTTTGGAACACAAGATGATTAAACGGATAGTATGAATGGTTGGTTGAGAATTGGTTTAGAGGTATGATAGAATGAAAACCCTCGTGGCATTCTTATTGGCATGAATGCGATGAATGGTGATAGAAAGTTCAAGATGGGAGATTAAATTGAAGTTAAAGAGCGAATCTAAAGTTGAGTTGAGAGTATGGAACTATGTTTTCTTTTTCTCCAAGAATAAGGTCTTATCCGATAATACCAAAGGAAGTTTTTCTGAGTTGCATCAGATTATCTTGTGATAGTGGCATGATGTGCTGATGTGGGGATTTGGAATATTAATTAACGTGATTGAGCCTTTAGTGGGTGAAATTGAGGATTTCGGTTGAGAAAATTTGTCTGAGTTAAGACAAAACTCTTTTATTGATCGTTGGATTTAAGTCCATTTGAGTTTTGCGTGGGTATTTTGAGTTGTAAAAAAGTTTAAGTCCCTTATAGACTTTGTTTTTGTATCCGGCTGACGAATACTCATACCAAGGGTACCCCACAAAGAAAGTATACATCTATTTCAAGATCACTTCTCTACCATTTGGACGTGATTGCTGGCGGGCGGCAACGCAGAGCATCGGCGAAGTGCCGCCTATGTCGCCGCCCTCGCGATGGGATTATCGCCAAACATTGGTCAATTCTAATGGGCCGCCCTGGCCCACCTTAACCGAATGCTTCGTCTTGTCCCGAAGATCTCCGCCTCAATCAAGCCCGCCGAGAAGACTCGACCATTTTGGGTCCGGCGCCTCAGAGATCCGACTCGACCCGTCCGATGCCTCCGCAGTTCGACCTGCCTCAGCAGGCCCCAACGCTTCGACCGCGACCACCATGACTCAAGAAGCGACGGCAGCCGGGTCGCCCACCCCACTGACATGATGGTGTGATGGGATGGGAGGTCCTTCCTAGGCGGCCACGGCCGCCAAAGTCAAGCACTGCCTCTTCGCCTGCCGCCGCCCGACAGTTCGAGGGCAGCGCAAGACCTTCCCAACGGAGCACTACCCGCTGTGTTCATCGACCCAATGAGGGGCAATAGGGACCTCACACCACTAAGACCAAGACCGACTCCTGACGCAGGCAGACTCGCCTTTTTCTAAACTCCTGTAACTCCGCCTCCGCTTATATAAAGGGAGGCAGGCCTCCTGTATGGGCAGCTCTTCCACCTGATAACCAACCCAACTTCGCGATTGAGTCCTTCATCCGACTCAAAGTAACGACCTAGCTCCCGAGCCTCCGACCTCGCCTCTCACTGGACGGCGCCAAGGCCTGCTCTTGAGCCTCAAGAACCCTGCAGCCTCGCTGCACCACCATAGCAATACAAACACCACCACCGCGAATCGGACGAGGGATATTCGCCGAACCAAGATAAACCTTGACTCTCAAGGTCCGACCATTCGAGGAGATGGAACGCGTGGCCCCTTACACCTACAAATTTATTCGCCATTATACTTAAACAACCGGCAGCCATGCGCTAGGTAGGGGCTCCGTGGCGTTATCATCTCCGGATTCCCGCTGCCTCCTTGATGGCTTTTCACCAATGACGGCGATATGCGCTAAGGGGCCGGATCCGCTTTCGCCCTCGATTTGCCGCCACTCTGGCGGTGAGCTCGTGCTCGTCCTCACCTTCCAAGCCTAGGCCTCCAGAGCTCGACTCCATCGTCGACATCTTTGGCGACTTTCGGCTTGGGGGCCTCGCGCGACCCCGCGCCGAACCTGCTTCAACGCTGCGCCACGCCTGGTGGCGGTGCCCGTGGGCTTGTGTCGACGGCGATATCGCCCCCCGCAGGCTCACGGCTCATAGCGATGGCTAGCTACGCACCAGCCTCCGCTCACTTAATCGTTGGAGGTCTCGCCCGCCAGCGACTCCAGCTCTAACACTAACGATTTTCGACGCGTTGTGCTCTCACGATTGCAACATGGCGGGAACAGGCGACCTGGTCGGAACTCCCGTGACCCCGACAACCGCCGCTCGACGCGCTGCAGCGCTGGCGGCAGAAGAGGACCTCCAGGCTCGCCGCGTTGAGCTCCAACAAATAGCCATGAAAGCAACCGAGGCTCAAAGGCCCACCGATTTAACCTGCATCGACTGTGGCGCGCCACCGAAGCCCTCATACGCCGCTTAGCGCGAGAGGTTCAACATCAACTGGCCGAGGGATCCGACGGTCTCCCGTTCTTCCCCCACGCCATCCAAAATGTTGCCGCAGAAGAATACCGCTGTGGCATTCCCGAGCCAGAGGACCCAAGGCCAAGCTCAAGTACCGTAACCTCCGGTTGTTGGAGGAGCGGCCGCCAGACAAAGACGCCCAAGCTTCCGGCTCCCATCACTGGGACTCCTCGAGCCGCCTTGTCGTGCACTGCGGGACCAACGAGGTCCAATAAGACGGCGTTGCCTCGAGCGCCCCAGCCTCACAAGACTCGGCGCGCTAACGCTTGGGAGATAACGCGACGTCCGCGACACCATCGAGGCGCCAGAGGAGGATGATCGACGAGACGGCCCGATCAAGGACCGCCGACAATGGCCCGGCCACTGTATAGATTCAACCGTAACATTAAGGGTTCAAGGTTTAGTGAATGAGTTGAGTTCCAAGCAAATCATATTATGTTGGATATTTAAGTTGTTCTTGAAATTAGTTGGATACTCAAACATGAAGCTATTTGGGTAAAAAGAGTATATCAATTTAACACCCGGAATGTGAAGAAGGAAAGAAAGAAAAAAGGGGGTTTTCAAATGATGGTAGTTTGTGTTAACCAGCTGATGGATAAGAGTGTGGAATTTGCCAACTAAAAGATGCACCAGTTGTTAGAGAATACTTTGATATATTTTCCAAGAAATTGTCGGGTATGTCGTCATATCGAAGGATCGAGTTCGTGAGCAAATTAGTACCCGGTATAGCACCAATAGCAAAAAGACTATGTCAAATGTCTACTAAGGAATTAATGGAAGATGAAAAAGCATATCAAAGAATTATTAGGAAAAGTTTTAAGAAGACTTAGTGCATCAACATGGGACCTCTTGACTATCAAAAAGGAGAATAGAAGATCGGGAGAGTACACTAAATCATGATCTAAATGAAGAAAAGATCAAAAACAAGTATCAAATACCAGGATCGACAACATGGTTGGATAGTTGAGAAGAGAGTTGGAATTTCTCTAGGATAAAGCTTCGCTTAGGCTATCGTCAATAGAGGAGTCATGTGAAGAATGTTTCTAGTATTACGCTTTCACGCGATATGGACAAGACGTAGTTTTGACTATATTTCATGGATTGACCGATGCCCCCGATACTTAATGTACATGATAAGTAAGATGTTTATGGATTAATTGATAAATTCAGGTTGCCATATAAACGCACAATCTAGTATACCCTAAGACAAGAGAAGATCATGCGTAACATGTTAGATTGATCTAGAAAGATTGCAAGAACAAGAGTCGACGCTAAGTTCAAACTAGTGTGATTTCCTAAGAAAAGGGTTGAATTCTTTTGGTCATATAAGGATTGCCAAAGGAGTTGATGTCAAGTCAAATAAAGTAGAAGTTGTGTTACATTGGGAGCAACTAAAGCTCACATTTAGCATTGAAGTTTTAGGAGCTAGTTCATGGAAGAATCTCAGCGACAGCTAGACTTCTTATGTGATGGTTGATAAGAAATAGTTGTATGGACGCTAGAGTGCGAGAAGAATTTTCAGAAATCGAAGAAGCGGATAACATCAACACCTGTGTTAGTATTCCCGGCTGTACGAAGCAGTTTTGACATGTATGGCGATACTTCTAGACCTGATCTGAGATGCGAATCGGCGCAAAATGGCTAGGTGGTTGCCTATGTGATGAGGCAATTGAGATAGTATGAAGAGAATTACCCTACGTATGACTTGGAGTTAGCTATCGTAGTGCACGATTTGAAAATATGGTGTCACTATTTCAACAAAAATAGATGGGAATCATAAGAGTCCAAATTATATATTTACTCAGTCAGACCTTAATATGAAACAAACAAAATGGCTAGAAATGATCAAAGGTTCTAGTGTCGGAATCCATAGGCATTCTAGTAAGGCCAACGTGGTAGTCAACGTTGAGTTATGAGACCGCAATGCGAATATGTTGTTAATTAGCAGTTCACAAGGGTTATGCAAAGAATTCGAGAGGTCGAAATCTAGGATCGTTTGACATAGTTTCATAACTGCTTCGGAAGTAAAACCAACATTAAAAGATCAAATAACAGGAAGTTCGAAGGAAGAGAAGATACAAAATCAAGTCAAAGAAAGAAGGCTTAGCCTAAAAGGAGAAATTTGAGTGATTAGGATACCATAAGAATTTAAGGTCGAACCAATGTGCTGGATAGGAAGATCCTGAGCAGATAACACCTGAGGAAACCCATGATTTTAAGTATTCGATTCATCCGGAAGGTGCCAAGAGGTAATAAGGTCAAAGGAAAAAGTATTGGTGGTCTAAAATGAGGAGCGAAGCTATTAGATATGATACCCTAAGTGATGTGTATCAGAAAATAAGGGCAAGGCATTAGAGATTTAAAGGTTCGCAAGTAAATCATTGTAGACCCCTGAGTGGAAATAGGAGGCAAGTCATTAAAAGGATCTTTAGTGTGAATTGACCCTAAAGGGTATGAATTCAGAGGAATCGTTAATGATTGGTTGACCAAAATTGCTCGTCCCATACCACTGAAGATTATTTAGCAGATCTATATAGGTCAGGATTTAGTGACTGTATGAGGTGCCAGGACTGATAGTTAGAAAGAGTTAATCAGATTCTGAAAGATATGTTGAGGGCTTGTGCGTTAGCTTCCGCTATGTCTTGGGATAGATGCTTGACATAAGCGGAGTTCAGTTATAACAATAGTTACCAGGCTAGTTTGCAAATGTCACCATTTTTGAAGCCTTATATGGTCGTGCCTGTCATACCCCGTTAAACTGGAATGAAATGGGGAGTGTTCAGTGTTTGGGCCTGAAATGCTAAGAGAGGCCGAAGGACAGGTTGTCATGATTAGAGAAAGACTAAAAATAGCACAGTCAATGTAGAAAAGCTACACTGATAATCGCCACCGTGATTTGAGTTTTGAATCCAACGACTTCGAGTGTCTCAGAGTTATTCCCCTTAAATGTGCACAAAGATTTCATGTCAAAGGGAAGCTTGCACCGAGCTTTGCAGGACCATTCAAAATCCTGAGTCATCAAGGAGAGGTTACCTATCAGTTGGAATTGCCCTAGTCATTAGCCAAAGTCCATGACATATTTTAGGTGTCGCAGTTCGGGTAGTGCCTCAGAGTACTAGCAGAGCAGACGTCGTTAGAAGCTATAGAGTTGTAAGAGGACTTGACTTACAAAAAGCAGCTGATCAAAATGTTGGATGTAATGGAACGTAGGACCAGAAATAAGTCTACCCGCTTTTTGTAGAGTTCAATGGATCAATCATTCGGGGAGCGAAACGACCTAGAAAAACGAAGATGACGTGAAGGCAGAATTTCCAAACCTACTCTCTAGATAACCTTGAATCTCGGGGTCGAGATTCTGTTAAGGGGGGGGGGAGGTTTGTAACACCCCAAATTTTTGGTTTTTATTTAGTTAACAGTATTTTATTGTAATTTATGATTTTCATGAATTTTCTAAATTTAATTGGATTTTCCGAGATTTATCCTAATTATTTTAAATTAAAGTATATTGCTTTTGCCAAAGATTAATTATATATATATAATTTTAAAATAAAGTTTTTATAAAAATATTTTATTTGAGTCCGTAATGCCTCAAAGTATTTTTGAGATTTTTCTCGATTTTTCCCAGATTTTTAATGCCTTAAACTAATTGGTTAAATTAATAGAATTATTTTAATTGTAAAAGGCTAGAAAACCATGAATAGTATTGGGCCAAATTTCATCGTTATGCGCTGATTCGCCCGATCTAGTCCGCTTTTAGAAGGGCGAACGTCGCCGTTGGATCAAATCGATTTGGAGGTTGGCTAATGACGATGGAAACCTTAGCGTGCAGATAGCTTGGCCGTCCGATCCGCCAGTGTCGGCCATCCATGCGTCTGCCTCCGGCGCGCCTCCGAGCTGACTCTAGGAGCCCTACCAGAGCCGCCATGACACCTCGCCGAGAATTGCCTAATCCGCCATCATGGCCATATAAAGGGGAGCACCGTGCGCAATTCCTCAAGCCGGTTCCAAACCCTAGCCCCAGAGCTACCGCAGAGCCGCCACAATTTGAGCTTTTCCGGTTCCGCCGAAGTTTTCCGCCAATTGCCGCTTTTTCGACGCAGCAGAGCCTCTAAACCGAAGTTCATCCGCTTGCGGACCCGAGGCATCTCGTGGCGATCGAAGTCTCACCGAGCATCGCCAGAAGGAGGATTGCCGGAGGCCGCCGCCACGGAGAAGAAGGCCGGTCACCGATGAACCAAAGCTCGAACTCAAATCCGAAAGCGGTTATTAGAACGGCGACGCCAAGGTGAGTCCGGTGCCATCCGCCATCGCCGGCGACTTAGGGCCGCTACCGGGCCGAGGTGGCGGATAATTCATCGACACGCGGCGCCATGTGGATTGATTGCCGGTGTGGCGCCGAGGTGGCATCACGTTGGCGCCAGACGGCCAGAGACGCGCATGCACATCGCCAGCGCAGGCTCACCAAGTTAGTGACACACGCTCTATCGAGACACGGTCAACGCCAGACATCCGGGACAAAGGCTGACGCCACCGACGCATAAAAGTGATTTTCTTTTATACAAATAATTCGAATATTTTGATTTTCTGATTTTATGTATTTTCAGATTTTGAATTTTCCGAGAGCTCGTTCTCCCTCATGCGAACTCCGATTAAGGTGATTCAAATTTCTAAAAATTTATAAAATTAAGATCTATCTAATGGTAGCTTTTGTTTGAATTTTTGAGTTAATTTGTTCTTTGGTTTTGGTGTTTATTTGCTATTCTCTTCCGTTTCGCGTAGACGATAAATTGTGCGATGCATCCGAAGGAGATTCATCAACTCAAGACCAAGTTCCAGAGCATGAATAAGGGCTTTCTTAAGGCAAGTTGTGCTTTGATCATGTTGAACCCATGTTAGGAAAAATTGCTATTTTGTTTTACCTTATTGCATGTTATTTTATGTGTATAAATGATTTCAACTTAAATTTGGGATTAGCTAATGCACCCTTTGAATTATACCCTACTTTGTCATTTGTATGCCATGATCTATTGTCACCCTAGGATGGTTCACTATAGTTGGTTAATAATGAAATCAACATGGATGGTTAGATCGAATTAGAATTGCTTAGCCGTGCCACGTCATCACATGTACTTGAATCTTTGATAAATAATCTTGACCAATGGAATATGGAACAATGTTCTAAATTTGTGTGTCATGTGTGGTCACCCAATGAGATTGAGTTGTAGTAGCAATGGATGTCACGCAACGATATTGAATTGTTGATGGCATGTGGTGCTTGGTAATCAACTGGGGTGGTTATGATTTTGGATCGGAGCAAGTGGCAAGGGCAGGATGCCAGGGTGGGCCCGATGGGCAGAGGGTATGTGTATGTCTTGCTTTGATCAAACCATAAGGACACCTTTATGCAGCCTTTGACTCGAAGTCAATCATGCAACCACATGTTGTTATGGGGGCAGCCTAGCTGATTAATTTGTAATGTCTTAGCTTGTGTACTACCGTGGTGGTGTGGTTGACCTTGTTAATGAACCCAGATGGCGCAATAGGGGCCTCGCTGACAAAGTTGTCCTTCAAAGTTGAAACCTTAGCGGTAGTATCGAAGTTAAGACAGAGCATTGTAAAGGCTTTGTCATGATTCTCTCACGCATACCAAAGGAAGTGTGCTAATAGCTTGGCATCAAAGAGATTATCATGTCATGTGGGTAAAGTGCATAACCTCTCGCAGAGTGTACAAACTATTCGGATAGCCGTGTTTCACTAGATTGAGCAATGCTCGGGATTACATTCAAGGGTTTAGACTTTTGCAAAATAAAACTTGGGATGGATGGCAGGTTGCCATGGAAAGTAGAATCTTGACTTAGGATGAGAAAACTTGGTTTACTTGAGAAATGCTGAATCTATCTATTATTGTTATTTCAATCTATATATTGTACTTGTTTTTAAACGCTGCTTAGTTGCAAATGAAACACTTAACCTTCCTCTGGAATAAGCCTTGCATATAGCTATGTTAGAATTGCATCCTGTGCACAACTTGTTGAGTACGTGTTGGTGTACTCACCCTTGCCTACAAACATCATCCGTGCTGAAGAAGGAGTACCATGAAGAGACAAATGTTTAGGGTGCGAGCCTTGTCGGGCTTGTTCGTGGTATACCGAGGATTACCTATGTCTTCATTCCACAAGTAGCTCAATTTGTTGTTCAGCCTTGTGAGGCATTGTTAAGTAAGTTGACCATAAAGTCATACAACCGTAATATTTAATATATTATGTCTTTTATCTATTTACGCTTGTGTATGATTGTGATATTCACTAATGTTGAGCCTGTGCACTAGCGTGATCCCGACTAGTGCGGTATACACGAGGGTCCGGATTTAGATATTCGTCCCGGCTAAGATGCCAGACCGTGGGGAGTTATCACCGTGGGCGCGTTTTTTCACCACCTACAATCGCGAAGCAGTTAGCTATGAAGTCAAGGCCGACGCCATTAAGCGCCCGCCGAGCTCGAGAGCCTCCCGAGGGAAACCTTCGAGTTCCGCTCCCGACTCCAACAAGTCGGGCCGGATCCTTCAAGTCCGCCGAGGATACGAGGAGATCGTGGTCGATCCCGAGGACCCGACCAGATCAGGCGCGCGTGAGCCACGCCTCGCCAAATAGGAAGGCGACTCGCCGACTTCCTCCGCACTAATCGGATGTTCGCATGGAAGCCCTTTGACATGCCGCATCCCGAGGGAGGTCGCCAGACACTCCTTGAACATCCGACGGCCAAGGCTGGCCGTCCAAAGGTTTGCGCCGCTCGACGAGGAGAAGCACAAGGTTATAGGAGGAGATCGCTAAGCTTCGCCTGTGGTTTATAAAGAGGTACGCCACCCCGAGTGGCTAGCCAACCTCAGGTTTGTAAAAAGAAACCGCAATGGAGAATGTGTGTTGATTACACGACCAACAAGGCATGTCCTAAGGACCCTTTTCCATTGCCTCGATCGACTAAGTCGCCGACTCCATCAAGGGTGCGAGTCCCGCCCTTTCGACGCTTACTTAGGCTATCACCAGATAGCCATGAAAGAGTCTCGACCAGCTCGCGGACTCTTTTATCACTCCGCTTGGCTGCTTTTGTTACGTGATGATGCCATTCGGCTCAAGAACGCGGTGCTACATTCCAAATATGTATGCAAACGTGTTTCAGCCGATCAAATAGGCCGTGAACATCGAGGCGCACGCCGCATTTACATCGCTATTAAAACTAGGAAGGCCGATGACCTCGCCACCGACCCAGAAGAGACTTTTGCGAGGCTCGGTTTCAGATTAAGCTCAACCCCGAGAAGTGCGTCTTCGGGGTCCCCAAGGGAAAGCTACTCGGCTTCATCATCTCCGAGCGTGGCATCGAAGCTAACCGCGAGAAGATCTCAGCGATCATGAAGATGGAACCGATTAGCGACCTAAAAGGAGTCCGTGGTCGACAGATACCTTGCAGCCTTGAGCCGCTTGCGGTTCGCCGCGAACGCGAATGCCGCTCTACAAGCCGCCAAGAAGTTCGATCACTTCACCGACGCAGAAGCCTGTGAAGCCCTCAACCGATCAAGGTATTCTCGACTTCACCTCCGTGCTGGTCGCCCGACGCCGAGGAGCCGCCCCTATACATCGCCGCCACGACCTAGGTCGTTAGCGCGCGCCGCCGTGGAGTGAGCCAAGAAGGCTATGTGCTCAAAGTGCACCGACCGTGTACTTCATCATCGGCGTTTCCGAGTCCAAGACCTGTACCCGCAGTGCGTAAGCCGCCGGCGCGGTGCTCATCACGAAGAGGAAGTTGGTCCACTACTTCGACGCACTCGCCTCGGGTGACTTTTCACCGCCGGAGATCGCCCGCAACCGCGACGCCTCCGTAAGAATCGCCAAGTGGGCACTCGAGCTCAACGGCCACGACATATCATACGCCCCGCGAACGGCGATTGTCGCAGTTTTGCCGACTCGCCGCCGAATGGACCGGCTCAGAGCCGCCGGCCAAGACCCCGAGTATCGGATTTATGTACTTCGACGGGTCCTATACCAAGAACGGAGCGGTGCCGGGTCGCCCTTGTTTCTCCGCCGAACAAACTCGCACGCCATCCGACATTTTTCGACGAACCAACAATGTCGCCGAATACGGCGCACTTCGCCAACGGTCTCCGGATTGTTGCCGACTTTGCCATACAGATTTACGAGCATGGCGACTCCAAGCTCGCCGTCGACTAAGTCATGAAGGCTTCAAGCCTCGTGACACTCGCATGGCGCATATCACGGAGGTACGCAAACTCGAAGAAAGGTTTAAGGGTTTTGAGCTTCATCATAGCTACCGACGCTACAACGGAGAAGCCGACTACCTGGCCAACCTTGCCTCCAGCAGGGGACCGATCTCATCCGGGATCTTCATCTCCGACCTCCGTGAGCCCTACGTCCGATTGGACCCGCCGACCGAGCAGCCAACCGACACTCCGGGTCCATCGGCTCGATCACGGGCAATGGAGGCGAGACTTTCCGGTCGGCCACGGCGTTTCATGGTCGAAGTCGACCGAGGAGGCCCTTCATCGACCGGTTGACTGATGGATCACTCCCTGCCGACCCAACCGAGGCCTGACGCCTCGCTCGACGGGCGAAGTCCTTCGTCCTGGTTGAACGAGATCTCTATAAGAGAAGTCTCCGGATCCTCCGTGGCGCGTTCGGCTGACCAAGGAAGCAGCTGTCGCCGACATCCACGCCGATCTACGGCCACCATGCTGCACCGTGTTCCCTAGTGGGGAAAGCCTTCCGCCAAGGCTTTTATTGGCAAACCGCCGTGGCCGATGCCGAGCAAATTGTGCGCACCTGCGAAGGGTGCCAGTTCTTTGCTCGGCAGACGCATCTCCTAGCACAAGCCTTGCAGACGATCCCCATCACTTGGCCATTCGCCGTCTGGGACTTCGATCTGGTCTGCCCTTCAAAAGGCGCCGGCTTGACTCACCGCCGGTCGCGTGGACAAGTTCACCAAGTGGATAGAAGCTGCCGGTCCCCACCATCACTTTGCAGCGGCAAACTTCTTCCATGACCTCGCTTATCGGCTTGAGTCTCGAACTCCATCATCACCGATAACGGAGCGTAGTTAATGGAGAAGGGGTTCCTCGAGTTCTGCGACGACTTCAACATCCGCGGTCGATTAAGCACCAGAGTCCACCAATAACCAACGCCGTGTCGAAGCGGGCGAACGGCATGATCCTCCAGGCTTAAGCTAATCTTCACTACCGAGAAATTGGCGGACGATGGGCGGCCGAGCTGCCCTTCGCTCTCGAGCTCGCGGACTACACCGACCCGATCGACTGTGTTTACACCTTCTTCCTAGTGTTCGTGTCGGGCCGCCCCATCGACCGACCTAGAGTACGGCTACCTAAGATCGCAAGCTTCGACGAGACGCGAGGGCTCAGCGTGCAACAAGATGCCATCGACCAACTCGACGAGGCGTGCGACGTGGCCGTTCTGTGGTCGGGCAAGTACCAGCAGACGCTGCGACGCTACCATGGTCGTCAGGTCCACGGGAGGTCCTTCAACGCTGGCTTACATGGTCCCGCTTAGGTTCACCCAACATAGGCAGTGCATGTCGACCCTCCGTGGGAATGGCATTCACCGTTGTGGAGGTCCTCCGACCCGGTACCTTCCGACTCAAAGACACCGATGGCAACATTGTATCCAACGCCTGGAATATTGAGAAGTTAAGGAGGTTCTACCCTTAAATTCCATCTTTATCCTCACGCTCCCATCGAATTCCCCGGGCTCTGAGCGATGTGTGCCGACCGCACCCTGGTCCTCACGCACGGTCCGGACTTTCGCCAGATACCTACTTTGTCTCAGGCACCGATCGCCATTGATCCTCGCGAAAGCAAGAATCTCAATCGACCCAAAGGCTACGGCCTTCGCCCAAATGGCTATGCCATGTAAGTAGCACTTTGAGGAAGAAGGAGGTACCCACACGATGTGATCCGTGACCGATCCGGGACGCGTCTTTGGGCGGCAGAGTCCCTTGCTATTCTTGCATTTTCCTCGAAGCGTTGGCGCTGCGACCTACACCCTAAAAACCCTAGTGATCCCCAGAGGGCTACGGTTGCTCGGCGAGCGCTCATATCACGAGAAATGCAAAATGTCAAGCGAAGCCCCCAAGGTTCACAACATGAAATATACATGCATTGCATCCCACAAAAACCAAAGCGAGATCTGGCCGCCTGGAGGATCATCCGCGGTCGCTGCTTGTGAAGCGGAGCTGCTGCTATCGCGACAACCGCGCCTAGCCCCGCCACCGTCTCCACCGCCGCCCGCACTGGGCTGCACAGTTTCAGACGCCTCGATCCCGGTGATACCGCCATTGATCGAGGAGGCTGGCCGCCCAAAGAGGGGCCAGACATATTTCGCCACGCCGACAAGAACCTCCGCCCCTCTCGGGCGGAGCGCTCGCGCAAGGCACGGGGAAGGTCAGCCAAGGCATCCGCCGCCGAAAGGTCAAGGCGCGATCGCGACGCAAGATCCTCCAATGGGCCGGTTCACCAAGACCCCCAAGAGACCTCCAGCCCCGCCCATGCTTTCAAAGGTCATGGAGCATGGATGTTAGGTTCTCACGAGGTCCCAGCCCGTGTGCAAACTGCTAGCTCCTCCCGAGGTCCTCGCTCGAGCCCAGCCGCGCCACCTCAGGCGCATGAGCTCCTCCTCGCCACTCGCCGAGCCTGCAGCGCTAAAATCTCTCGCTGCCTTGGCGAAGCTCCTCCGCGACCGACATTGGGCCTGCCGCCACACCATCCACCTAGTGGGAAGCGGCCTCGTGGGCTCGACGCCGAAGGAGGCTTTTCACTGCCAAGACGGGCCGGATCCGCCGCCTGCCACCCCGCCGGGGGCCACCCGCAATGACTGTGGGCGCGGAGGTCCGGGCGATGCCTCGCCCCCCATCACAAGGGTCAGCGGCGGCGCCATGGATCTGGCGTGAGCACGAGCCAAGCACCGAGAGAAAAAGAAGCAACAAATGACAATAAGATGGTCAAAGCCGCATCGAGACCAAGCGAGAGGGACTCACTCCGCAGAGGGTTCCTCGACACGGAAGATCAACGAGGGCGAGTGATTCTCGCCGAGGCGGCGAGGAGGACCCCACCAGCTGGGCCCTTGGGGTCCGAACCCCGGGTCTGCTGCCGCCCCGCTTGCGGCCCGATCGCCACCGCCACCATTCGCCGATCCAGTGCAAGAGCCGCCCTTTTGCGCCAAAGGAGGGCGCAAAGACGCAAGAAGCAAGGCGGGTATGCCTGCCATGCCTCTCATGCTATATATATGTAGAGGCGGGATGGAGCGCTCCAAGCAGGCGTCGCCCCAGCCAGAGCGCCGGCGCATTAACTCCACATCCTACATTACGGGACGCATTCTCTCCACTCCCTCCACTTCACATTAAAATGCGATGGGACAAACAGGGACGGAAGGACTGCTGGGCGGCGCAGCATGACTCTTCTGCTTGCCTGGCCGACTGCCGCCGACGACACGAAAAGGCTCACACTCTCGCCACTGGTGGACAAATGAGCCATGGGTCCCAATAGCCACAATGTCTCCAACATGAGGAGTGAAAGTTAAGGTGATTCTATCCCTAAAACTTCTTCTTGTTTCCACACGATTCTCGAAGTTCTACTGTGGTGCCGACCACTAGCCTGGCCGCCACGCACCGCCGGGCCTAAGTTCACATGCTTATGCGAGTCGGCAACCTGACCGCCATGTGGTTTCAAGCGATAACCCTTGACCCAGTACCACGCCCACGCCTCGGGCGGCTACGGTCTCAAACAAGTGCTTTACAGAGAAGGAAGTGTCATAGAAGGTGACCCACTGGGTCGGGAATGTACCCAGCCACCAGATTCCGTGGCTTAAAAAGCGAGGGCAAGAAGGCGCCAATTGCAGAGGCAGGAGCATGCCCTAGCACTCTGCGCTCTAAGTCTACATGCACCAGACGGACAAGCGCCGACCGACGGACGTTATCAAGCGACAATACGGTTGAAGCACCGCGTCCCATCAGCCGCCACGCCATTACCGGTGAGACGAAGGCCCTAATCATTTTGTTTCAGATTTAAATTCGCGACGCGATTAAATGTCGCGTATACGCCAGGCATCGCCGGGCGAGACGCCCCGCAGCCTCTCGATCTCGGCCCGCCAAAACAGTATGAAGTCCACTGGGCCGCAACGGCCTTGAGGTGGTGAGAAAGCTCTACAGCTCGCGCTTGGACCCAATCCGGCACCGCGGGTTCCGAAGCCCTAATCCACTGAATGGATTCGGGGTCGCCCGGCACAAAATCGAGTGAGGGGCAAGGATAAGGCGAGCCCCCAGCGGGCCCCTGATTGAGTTGGCAGACGACTTAATCGCCTTAGCTCGTGTCTGAGACCATACTTCACGCTCTCCCACGGAGCCCTCGAAGGGTAGCAACCACCGCAAGGCCCGAAGTTACAAACGGCTCGGGGTCCGATACGGGATCGAGTAAAGAAAGGTTCTTATGGGTCGCCCCCAGAGGGTCGGACAACCCGACGCAGGAATCGCCCGCCGAGGTCACGTGATCTCTGTGGCCCACTCGGATAACCCGTTAGTAGCTCCACGAGCACGGTGTTCAAACCCACGCTTGGTAAACACGCCGCTTGCTCACCCTCCAGTCCCACACCGCGACGGGCGATACGTGATAGACAATGCTACTCCACCCGCAGATATCCTTGCCGACGAGGACTCGATGACACTTTTCACCTAGCTTCGGCGTTAAACCAGCCCTGCTAAACTCGCCTAGCTCCGGCGTTAAACCAGCCCTACTAAACTCGCCTAGCTCCGGCAAGCAAACTAGCCCTACTAACTCGCCCAGCTATGACGAAAACGAGCACTTGGGAACCGAACTCACCGAGGCATTCGACACCGCCGCCGCAAGGCCGCTTCTAGCTACGACGAAACCAGACTCGAACCGAACCTCACCGAGGCATTCGACACCTCGCCGCAAGGCCGCGCCCAGCTATGACGAAAAATAAGCACTCAGAACCGAACCTCGCCGAGGCATTCAGACACCTCGCCGCAAGGCCCGCCCACTAAGACGAAACTAGCGTTCGACCAATATAACCCCCAACCAACTCTCCGACCCGCCGGGGCTTGGGGTTACATCCATCGGATGCGCCAAGATCTAGTCGCGATCGATCGACCAAATTGGTCAGTTTCACCGACCGACCACCTCCCGATCCGACGGGGCTCGGAGTCGATTAATCACTGCACATACCAACAAATTCGCCGACTAAGGTAACCTCGACCAGCCTCCGACCGTCAGGCTTGGGCTACACCCACCGGTTATGGCCACAGGCACCGGCGAATCCAGCCGACCGGCGATTCTTCATCGCCTCGAAGCCCGTGGGCCATGCTACACAATACGGAGGATAGTCCCCAAGAAGATCACGCTTATCGAGCAATGGGCCATTCAGAATGCTGCTCGATGGCCCCGGCCATCGACGAATACTGCACTAAGGGTACCCCACAAGAAAGTATACATCTATTTCCAAATCACTTCTCTACCATTCGGACGTGATTTGCCGTGGCCACGCAACGCAGAGCATCGGCGAAGTGCTGCCAAGTCGCCGTCCTCGCGGATGGGATTATCGCCAAACATTGGCCGAATTCCTAATGGGCCGCCCTAGGCCCAGCCTTAACCGAATGCTTGCTGGTCCCGAAGATCTCCGCCTCAATCAAGCTTCCACCGAGAAGACTCTCACCGCCTCGAGTCCGGCGCCAGCAGATCCGACCCAGACCCGAGTCCCGGCCCAGAGGCTCGACCGCCTCGTGCAGGCCCCAATGCACTTCGACCGCGACCGCCACGGCAAGGCGACGGAAGTTAGTCGCCCGCCCACCTGACATGACGGCCAGGATGGGATGGGAGGTCCTTCCTAGGCGGTCACGGGCCGCCAAAGTCAAGCACTGCCTCTTCACACCGCCGCCGCTCGACAGTTCGAGGGCAGCGCGCGACCTTCCCAACGGAGCACTATCCGTTGTGTCTCATCGACCCAACGTGGGCAAATAGGGACCCGCTCAATACTAAGACCAAGACCGGACTCCGGACGCCGGTACTCGCCTTTTTCTAAACTCCCGTAACCCGCCTCTCGCTTATATAAAGGAGGCAGGTTCTCGAAGGGCAGTTCTCCACCGATAACCAACCCACATTTCGCGATTGAGTCCTTCATCCGACTCAGCGAACGCACTTAGCTCCCGAGCCTCCGACTCTTGCTCCTTCACGGACGAGCGCCAAGGCCTGTTTTGAGCCCTTTTTTGTAACCCCTGCAGTACTGGCCGCACCACCATAGCAATACAAACACCACCACCGCGAATCGACGAGGGATATTCGCCCAACCAAGATAAACCTTGGACTCTCAAGGTCTCGACCATTCGAGGAGAGGAAACGCTACGCCCTCACACTCTACAAATTTATCTGCCGGTTATACGAAACACCGACACCGACATTCTTCGAATTCAGGGTCGAATTCTTTTAAGGGGGGCAGAGTGTAATACTGCAGATCCTTGCTCCAAGTTTTGGAATTTCAATCGGGTGAGCATAGGTCCCTCTTGCAGGCAATTTTGGGGGTTTGTGGACCTATCTGTGAGAGTTAAGGTTAAAATTAGGTTGTGTGGGAGGGGTTTTCTGAAATTTCTCCCTCTCCACCTAATTTTTCCACCTAACCTTATCCTTTCTCCCCCTTTTCTTTTCCTAGCCTTCCTCTTCCTGTCCGTGCGCCCCTACTCCTCCTTGCTTCTCCCCCCAAACCGAGCTAGGAGAGGAGCTTCTTTCCAGCCATGGCGCCTCCTCCCATGGCCTTGCGCCCCTCCAACCGGCGACCTCCCCTCCGGCAGTTGCTTCTCCTCCCCCGGCCGGCGCCCTTCCTCCCTCCCCCTTGCGGTTTCTCCCTTGACCCAAGGTGAGAAAAAAATCTAGGGTTTGGGTGTGGTTTGGTGGTTGGGTTAGGGTTCTTGCTATGGAGTTTTATTGGTTGTTTGGTTTGTATGGAATGGATTAGAGGTGGAACCCTAGAAGTTGTGCAGTTTTGTTTTTCGAGCAGATTCAACAGCAGTTTTGTAGCTTCGATTTGGGTAAGTTAAAATCATTTCCTGAATATTTGGATGTAGATAAAGTTATAGATCGTCGAATCCCCTTTAATCTGAGACCAAGAACACTAAAATCCGATCACCCAATTGAAAGTTATGCCATTTTTGGTGTTGACTGTCCAGATTTGGTTGTGGATTGCACTCGAAATGTTCAACTGAAGATTAGATATAGCTACAGGCCGAATTAGGATTTTTGGTTGCCTAGAGAAATGTAGGAAATTTCCTGTAAATTTCAAAACTGTATTTTTTTTGCTTGATTTGGAGTTACGAATCAAACGTTATGACATGTTGAAGTTGCTGTCCAGAACTAAGATTTTTGCTGAAAGTTCAGAGTTGGTCCGAAGTTCAGAGGGCAGTTTGAAGACTTCACCTTCAGGTGTTGAGTAAATGTCTATAGGGTAACTATAGGTTATCCTCTTGTGGTCCTTTGGAGCCCAAGAATGCAAATTTTTACTTAGCCAATTAAAAGTTATGTTCATTTTAGTACCTGTTGTTCAGAACTACTGTTAATGCATATAACCTCTGTTCATCTCTAATCTGGGAATTAGTAATGCAACTTCTTAATAAATGGTTGTAATAGAGTTGTATATTATCCTCTTGTGATTAATTAGAAACTGAGTTCACTCAATCTGGTTCAACCATTAAAAAGTTATGCAAGTTTTACCTTTTGCTGTCCAAATTGTGACTAGTGGCAGATTCAATTTCGTTCTGTGATTTAGGACAAGTTAGAGGCCGAGTTGGAATTTGCAATTTCCTAGAGATAGATGAGAATTTCAGTGTAGATGCTTAAAATGTCTTTGGTTGCTTAATGTGAAGTTGTATAGCAATAGTTGTGCTATGGCAAAGTGAGCTATCCAAGCAGTTTTGCCTGAAATTCAGAGTTTGGGGCAAATTTTGTTGCATTGAGTAGGTGTGGTTTGTTATTGTTGTTGTCTATAGATTGTGTGAAATCAATTGCATGATGCTTATTTCAGAAGGTGTGGCTTTGGAGGTGGCCTCAACCTCGCTCCACCTCGCTTTGTGAGGTCAAAGGCAAGTGTATCATGTAGATTAAACATTAAATGGAATTGTGGCATGCTTTGCTTTGTGATTTTGATTATGTTGATATTATGAGTTGGATTACGATGATGTAAATGCTAAGTTCATGGATATATGAGTATGTCACATATGTGTGAATCGATTAGATGGATATGGATGTTAAGCAATGGATGTAAGTATTGTTGGTGATCATGTCTTTAAATCTGGCTATGTGAAGTGTTAGAAATGAATGTAGTTGCAATTTAATTCTGTTAATTGCATTTGTGCATTCATAATGGAAGAGGCGACCCATTCTGATGCGGGCCTCTGTGTTCACATGTAGTAAACACGAAAGTCCTACCTCGTAGTCCCATTCATCGAGATGAATGAGAGCGAGACAGTAAGAGTAGGCACCTTCCACGGGATGGAAGGGACGTGAGGGTGCACACCGACTAGTGTGCACTCTAAAGACTCGCAGACGCAGCATCGAAAAGAGCATTCACGCCGCATTGCATCCTAACAATGAGTTGGAGTTGAATGAAAATGTGTAGGGTTGGGATCGAGTCGTGGACTCATCCAAAAAGATTTAAAGAGGTATGTGTAAAAAAATTAGGAATGATGTGAAGAGAGGTAAATGTGGTTGATATCAGTGTTATCAATTTGTGCATTCAGATATCAAACATGCCCTTACTATTAAATTATTTCTGTTAATTGGCTTTTTTTTTGTGATGCACTGTGCTGAGTCTTGGACTCACGCTTGTTTGTTTAATGTTTTTAGGTACCCAAGAGCGACTGGCCGGGATGGGACTTAGCTACACCTCTCTCACACTCATGACATGTTAAAGGATTAGTTGGGTTACTCGGTTCATTCTGATAACTAGTTGAATTTATCGTGTAATCATGTTGTAGTTGAGTTTTAATTGATGTTTGATGATATTACGCTTAGGTGGTCATGATGGTTGCTTGATTTCGTGTTGTTGTTGTTATTAGAATGTATATGATGAATATTCTTTTTGTCTGCTGAGTGGATGTCCACTGTTTTAGGGAAGGTGCTGCCGAAATTTTTAGTGGATTTCGGAGTACTATTAGAGTTTGATCTTTCTTATGTAGTTTTATTTTCTGTTTTGGTGACATTCAGGGCACTGTGGGTACCGGGGTGTTACACTCGAAGACACCTCTTCAACTAAGAAACATGAAATACATCATGGACACCTGCCAACGACTGCGGCAACTCCGACTAGTAAGCAACCTCTCCTGTGCGACTCAAGATCTTGAACGGACCTACATATCTCGGTGCAAGCTTCCCTTTAGCATGGAATCTCTTCCCTCCTTTGAGCGGGGTTACTCTAAGATATACAAAATCTTCAGGCTCGAAGCTTAGTTCACGGCGACGGTTATCAGCATAGCTCTTTTGCCTTGATCGAAAGCTTCAACCTTTCTCTCGATCATAGCAATTTGCTCTTCACTTCTTTTTAAGATATCTCGCCCAAAAATCAACCTCTCCCCTGCCTCATTCCAATTCAATGGTACGATAAGAACGACCATATAAGGCTTCATATGGCGACATTTGCAAACAGGCTTGATAGCTGTTGTTGTAGCTGAACTCAGCATATGGCAGGCATTTATCCCATGTAGTGGCATAGGCTAAGGCACAAGCTCTCAACATATCCTCCAAAATCTGATTAACTCTCTCAGTCTGACCATCTGTTTGAGGATGATAAGCGGCACTGAAATTTAGACGAGTTCCCATCGCTTCATGCAACTTATTCCAAAATCTCGAGGTAAATTGGGTACCTCTGTCTGATACTATCTTCTTGGGCACACCATGCAAACATACAATTCTTGACATGTACAACTCTGCCAAATGGTCTCCTGAGTAAGTAGTCTTCACTGGTATAAAATGTGCAACTTTAGTCAGACGATCAATTATGACCCATATGGAATCATAACCACTCTGAGTCCTCGATAATCCTGTGATAAAGTCCATACCAATCTTCTCCCATTTCCATTCAGGCACGTTTAAAGGTTGCAACAATCTTGCTGGCTTTTGATGCATTGCCTTCACTCTCTGACATATATCACACAAAGCGACATGCTCAGCAACTTCACGCTTCATATTCGGCTACCAAAATCTCAATTTCAAATCCTGATACATCTTTGCACTTCCTGGATGAATAGAATACTTTGAATCATGTGCTTCTTCGAGAATCAACTGCTTCAATTCCTTTTTATGCGGCACGCAGATTCAACTTCCCATCCTTAAAGTTCCTTGTGCATCCACGGTGAAATTCTTAGCCTTTCCTTCTTCCATTTTAGATTTAATCCTCTTCACTTTGGCATCATCCTTCTGCCCTTGTCGGATTTGATCCTCCAACGTAGGCTTTACCTCCAAGGTAGCTAGAAACCCTTTTGGTATTACCTCCAATCTTAGCTTCTGAAATTCCTTACATAACTCAGATTGACTTCCTTGAATCATCATATTAACACTGTAACTCTTCCTACTTAATGCATCGGCTACCACATTAGCCTTTCCAGGTGATAATGAATTCCCAGATTATAATCTTTAATTAATTCCAACCACCTTCTTTGCCTCATATTCAGATCTGACTGAGTGAAAATATACTTTAAACTTTTATGATCCGTGTATATTTCACAACGGTTTCCAATAAGATAGTGGCGCCGTAACTTTAAGGCATGCACTACTGCTGCTAATTCCATGTCATGCGTTGGATAATTATCCTCTTGTGGCCTCAACTGCCTTGACGCATATGCGACCACTTTGCCATTCTGCATCAGCACACATCCAAGACCTTGACGCGAAGCATCACAATAAATATCAAAATCGCTCAATATCCCAAGAACACTAACATCGCATGATGTCAACCTTTTCTTCAATTCTTGAAAACTCCTCTCACAATCTGGTGTCCATGCAAATTTCTTTTGTTTCTTCAACAATTGTGTAAGGAGTCTGGCGATTGATGAAAATCCTTCTATGAATCGACGATAATATCCTACCATTCCAAGAAAACTCTGAATTTGGGTTACCAACTTTGGCTGCTCCCAATGCAACACTGCTTCGACCTTACTAGGGTCAACTGCAATACCTTTAGCAGTCATCACATGACCAAGGAACTCTACTTTCTTCTTCTAGAAATCACATTTACTAAACTTGGTATACAATTGTTGCGCTCGAAGCTTCTCCATAACCAGCCTCAAGTGTTCTGCATGATCTTCTTCTATCTTAGAGTAGATAAGAATGTCATCTATGAAAACGACAACAAACTTATCTAAGTATTCCATGAAAACTTTATTCATCAGGTTCATGAAATACGCAGGGGCATTGGTCAATCCAAATGACATCACTGTGAACTCATAATGACCATATCTGGTGGAAAATGCTGTCTTTGGTATGTCTTCGTCAATCTTCACCGATGATATCCCGATCGAAGATCTATTTTGGAGAAGATTCTAGCTCCTCTTAACTGATCAAACAAGTCATCAATCCTAAGCAATGGATACTTATTCTTTATGGTTACCTCGTTTAAGGCTCGGTAATCAATGCACATCCTCATGCTCCCATCCTTCTTCCGAACAAACAAAATAGGCATTCCCCATGGCGATGAACTTGGCCTCACGAACCCTTTTTCCAGCAACTCCTCAAGCTGCTTCTTCATTTCTACCAACTCATCTGTCGGCATCTGATATGGTCTCTTAGCTATTGGGGGTTGTACCAGGCATTAATTCAATTACAAATTCAACATCTCGATCAGGTGGCATTCCAGGTAACTCCTCGGGAAAAATATCCGGATATTCATTCACCACCGGTACTTCCTTAAGGCTGATTGCCTTTACGCTATTAACCATCATTTGACCATTAAGAACTGCAGTTGCTTGAACTTCCACCTTTTCGCCTTTTGGGCTCTCAATGGACACTACTCTTCTACCACAGTTTAGCACGGCCTGGTGCTTAGATAGCCAATCCATCCCAAGAATAACATCTAAGGTTTGAGTATCCAAGATAATAAGGTTCGCTAGGAATTCTATTCCATTCATGAGCATCCTTACTCCCATGCATCCTAGGTTAGAAAGCAACTCTGATCCAGGAGATCGGATCAAAAGCATGCACTTAAGATTCTTAACTTCTAACCCATGACCAACACCAAAATCTCGAGAAACAAAAGAATGCGAAGCTCCAGAATCAAATAAAACTGTAGCAGGTACTGAATTAACCAGAAACTTACCCAGTACGACATCTGTTGCTCCTTGGGCCTCATCAGCCACGATATGGTTGACACAACCTCTCACCGTGGCCTGAGTAGTGGCTCCAGACCGAATACCCACGGTTTCTCCTCGGTGCAAAGGCCTTGGTCGGCGTTGATCCAAGGTTGAAACGCATGTGTATGACACCTCCTCTCTTAGGACAATTATTGGCAAAATGTCCAGCTCATTGCAATCAAATAAATACCATCACGATCACGACCTCCTCACGGGCATTATTAATGAACAAAGGCCCGAAGTTTTGCCCATTAGGACGGGCACCGTGAAGGCATTTTAAAGACCGCCTTTGGCTGAAACTCGACAAACCGCAAGGTGCAACCTCATCTTTTGCTGCCCTTGGCGAAGCTCCTTGCTATGCCATTCAAGGCTATGATTGTCATCCAACTCCTTGCGCTTATCCTCCAGAATAAGGGCCTTATTCACCAGCTCTTGAAAATCAGGAAAAGTGTGAGTGATTAGCCAAAATTTAGTCCTTTCATGAAGCGAGACTGCCTTGCTTTATCAGTCGCTACATCCTCAGGTGCGTAGCGAGCAAGTTGGGTGAACCGGTTCAAATATTCTGCCACTGACTGGTTCCCTTGCTTGATGGCTCTGAATTTCTCCTTCAAATCCATGACACCTTCAGGAACATGGTACTAACGGAAAGCAGCAGAAAATTCCTCCCAAGTAATCTCCTATGGGTTCTCTTGTGATGCATGCATTCTCCCACCATTTAGCAAATGTTCTCCACCGATGAGAAGCATAAAGCACCTTCTCATTCCCTTCACATCGAAAGTGATATGCAATTTTCTCAATGGTCCTCAACTAGTCATCAGCCTCAATTGGGTTAGCATTCCCAGAAAATGTGGGTGGACGAGTCCTCATAAAATCAGACAGCTTTGAGTACGGACGGTTCCCATTGCCAGCTGCTTGATTAGCATTGTTGATCGCTGCCTGATTAGCAAAGTGTTGCATCATAGTCTGCATAAGATGGGTTTGTGCAACAAGACAAGCTCCAAAGTTGTTTATATCCACTTGGGGTGCGGCCTGAGGAATTGGCGACGAATTCCTATTATCCTCGTGACGGCTTCTACTTCCTTGACCTCCATTGTTTCCATGAGTGTTCACCATCTGCAGATCACTCCAAGGTTTAGAGAAAAGAGGGAAAATAGCATAGACAAGTAATATAAGAACTTAGGCGGGGGCAAAAGGTTCTTATCCCAAACTCCAACTTTATTATATTTATTTAGGGTGTGTTTGGTTGGGTGAATGAGGATGAATGGGATGTGATGGTACATGATGGATGGGATGATCTTGGATGAGATGGTACAGGGGAGGTGTTTGGTTGTCTGAATGGAATGATACAAGATTTTGTTTGGTTACTTGGATGGAATGGTACATAGAATGGTACGAGATGATGTTTGGTTGCTTGAATGAAATAATACAGGATGATATGAGATGATGTTTGGTCGGAGGGATGAAGTTGGATTGAAGGATGAGGTTGGTTTGAGAGATAAAGCTTGATTGACCGAGCTACCGATACAACGAGTAGTCTCTACCGCGATCTCAACTGCATACAATAACACAAGACAAATAACGACAGTCTCAAAAGCTCGAACGGTGCGCTACGGGATGACGGCTTCGGCAGAGAGAAAAAGGAACATCCATCGCTTAATCAAACGACAAATTCAAGTTGCAGACAAGTACTTTCCTCACCCAAGATTCAGCGATACTAGTATAATCTATTCATGTCCATGTCAAAACCTCACGCCATAGGCGACAAGACAATTTTCTACAAGCACAAAGATAATAGCCAGTAATTATGGAAATGATTTTAGGACCCTTAGCAATATGTCATGGGTACAAACATGGAACCTACTATGAAAATTGTCTTGTAGCAGTCTTGTGAGCACATCATTCATGATACTTCCGAGTCCCATACCCTTTGGAACAAATCTAAAAGCTATAAACATAAACACCAACACCCATCAACAAAACAAGCTCATCCACCATATGTTTAGTTCGCCTGCCTGTTCTTCTTCTTGACAGCAAACTTGGCAACCTGGAGGCTGCGGTAGACTACGCTCAGTCTTGCGAGAGCTGGCTTGGTCAGATCAGGCCTGTAGTAGTTGTCACCGACCTGTTGAAGGAACAAGCAAAACTATTAGATCAATGGCACCAACTTGGTCTGCAAAAAACAAAGGTAACTAAAACAATTCACCTATTCAAAACAAGCAGTAACCGGTAAAAGCAAGAAATAGATAAGTTCCTAGTCAAGCAAAATCTAGAAGGGTAGCTTGGAAGCCAAGCATAATAAATATATTGCATCGAAGATCCAATCTTTACTGAGTGAATCTTCATACACGTTAAGGCTCATCACAACAATTATACCAGAGAACCCAAACAACAAATAGCAGATATTCCCCAAAAACGTTTTCATGTGCTACCATATAGTTTCAAAAATTGTCAATATTTCTGCATTAGAGCTGATTTAGTGTTGATTCAAAGGAAAATATAAAAGAAACTCTGACAATAATATCAGAGAGGCACCACCAGCAACTACATGCATTTCGCCATTGGAATTACAACTACATGTATGATATATACCTGGTACTTGACTACAAACTTAAGCCATTCACAAATGGAAGCTAGGAGAGTTATTTCTCATGGTAGCCCTGTGTGTATATATATGCACGTGTCGGTTCACTTGAAGCATTGCAACCATTGTATACAGAGAGAACAGCATTGCAAAAAGAATGAATCTAGATAAAGAAAGAAATGTACTGATCATGTGCCTACCTGCTGCATCGCTGCACAAGAAAATTGTAGACATAACCACAAATGCTACCAAACACACAACTCTTGTGTTGTTCTTGGCAAGCGCCATGAAGAGATCGAAGCTAGCTAGCTAGTTTGTTTTCCTGTAGCTGTTCTTATGGCCTATTTGTAACTTTTGTTTCTGATGGTGTTTATATAGAGCACATGAGCAAATCACCACCAATAAGGGATAGTTAACCCCAAAAGACATTAACTATCATTTGGTGGTTGACTAGTATTTTTGGACAAATATTACTACCATCACTCAAATCAAAGCCGGCCCTGCTGCCAAGATTAGCCTAAGCCCAAATATTACTACCATCACTCAAATCATCCTTTCCTTTTCTGAATTGTTACAAGCAGTATTTTTGGACAGTTAAAATGCTAATATTTGCTATGTTAGCTGTTACGTAGTAGTAGCTATTACGCTAATCTTTTCTCTTTCATTTTCTGAACTACTACTAGTTTCTTTGCAGGAATCATCTACGAGCAGCCACTGGCCAGCATTTCAAGCTCAAGGGCATGGAGTCCTAAATAAACAGACGGCAAAATTTGACCTGAGGAATGCAGAGCCTGGTACTAATAAAGTTTCTGTCCTGATTGACTGCGCATCAAAAAAAAAGTGACCTCACATCTAGGCTTCAATAATTCCACTGATCCATTCATTTTGGTATACGTCGACCAGCCGTTTTGGCTACACCGGATAGCAAAGCATATTCTTTCTTTATCCTCAAAAATCAGAGAAGTAATGGACAAGAAAAATCATACAATTTTGCATAGTTGGGCTTTCTACTACAGCATTGAATACAACATCTACATTGAATTGTCTTTCCAACAAAAAAAACAAAGAAGCGTACAAAACTATCATTCCAAGATAAGAAAACTTTTAGGGGATAGCCATAGAAAACCCATGAGAACTGAATGGGCCACTAGCACAGTAGAATCAAGGAAGGAAGCAATGCTCTACAACTTTTACTCATTTATTGCCAGATTTTCGGTAGAAGACTGGAAATTATCAGACACAAAGTAGGACAAGGGCAGTAGAAGTGACAAATCTAACAAGAAATTATAGGCTTCACATTATGCAGTACTGGCATCATTGTTCATTGTCTTCATTGTCAGAATATTCATTGACAGAAGCTACAATAAGCAAGAAATGGATGCATGACTGCACTCCTACTCAAGAAATGGATGCATGACTGCACTCCTACTCAAGAAAATAATCATTGACAGAAGCTACAATAAGCAAGAAGTAAGGTTTTCACAGATTTGGCCGAGAAGAGGAGAAAGAAGGAGAAGGAGAGGCGGCACCTTGGGAGCTGAAGCAGGAGTGGATCCAATGGTGTCGTGGCAGCCGCAATAGAGGTTCATGTCTGTATGCATATGAACACCACTGACCATATGATGTGCCATATATGAAATAGAAGGAAGCTTGACTGAAAAATCTAAGCTTGCCTATTCCAGAAAGGATCATCTAGTGATAAAGTCCATGGCAGAACTTTTGACATGGTATTTGTATTTCAAGATTTGAAGCTATGTTATCCGCGTAAGGTCCTAAAGACGATCATGGATGATCCAGAGTCTGACAAGATTGATAAAGAAAATTTACAATCAAGGGTAGTATGGTCTATTTGTCTTTATTCCTCTCTTTAAGATCTCTGAAGCTAATCTCCTAGCCAAACGCTTTTATCGACTCGATCCAGCTTCTCGAGAAGTAGATCCTTCAAGTAGATCCAGATCTGGATCTGAATGATCCTGAGCCCTACCAAAATATACCAGTGAATCTTCATATACACGTAGGCTCATCACAACAATTATACCAGAGAACCCAAACAACAAATAGCAGATATTCCCCAAAAACGTTTTCATGTGCTACCATATAGTTTCAAAAATTGTCAATATTTCTGCATTAGAGCTGATTTAGTGTTGATTCAAAGGAAAATATAAAAGAAACTCTGACAATAATATCAGAGAGGCACCACCAGCAACTACATGCATTTCGCCATTGGAATTACAACTACATGTATGATATATACCTGGTACTTGACTACAAACTTAAGCCATTCACAAATGGAAGCTAGGAGAGTTATTTCTCATGGTAGCCCTGTGTGTATATATATGCACGTGTCGGTTCACTTGAAGCATTGCAACCATTGTATACAGAGAGAACAGCATTGCAAAAAAGAATGAATCTAGATAAAGAAAGAAATGTACTGATCATGTGCCTACCTGCTGCATCGCTGCACAAGAAAATTGTAGACATAACCACAAATGCTACCAAACACACAACTCTTGTGTTGTTCTTGGCAAGCGCCATGAAGAGATCGAAGCTAGCTAGCTAGTTTGTTTTCCTATAGCTGTTCTTATGGCCGATTTGTAACTTTTGTTTCTGATGGTGTTTATATAAAGCACATGAGCAAATCACCACCAATAAGGGATAGTTAACCCCAAAAGACATAACTATCATTTGGTGGTTGACTAGTATTTTTGGACAAATATTACTACCATCACTCAAATCAAAGCCGGCCCTGCTGCCAAGATTAGCCTAAGCCCAAATATTACTACCATCACTCAAATCATCCTTTCCTTTTCTGAATTGTTACAAGCAGTATTTTTGGACAGTTAAAATGCTAATATTTGCTATGTTAGCTGTTACGTAGTAGTAGCTATTACGCTAATCTTTTCTCTTTCATTTTCTGAACTATTACTAGTTTCTTTGCAGGAATCATCTACGAGCAGCCACTGGCCAGCATTTCAAGCTCAAGGGCATGGAGTCCTAAATAAACAGACGGCAAAATTTGACCTGAGGAATGCAGACCCTGGTACTAATAAAGTTTCTGTCCTGATTGACTGCGCATCAAAAAAAAAGTGACCTCACATCTAGGCTTCAATAATTCCACTGATCCATTCATTTTGGTATACGCCGACCAGCCGTTTTACTACACCGATAGCAAAGCATATTCTTTCTTTATCCTCAAAAATCAGAGAAGTAATGGACAAGAAAAATCATACAATTTTTGCATAGTTGGGCTTTCTACTACAGCATTGAATACAACATCTACATTGAATTGTCTTTCCAACAAAAAAAACAAAGAAGCGTACAAAACTATCATTCCAAGATAAGAAAACTTTTAGGGATAGCCATAGAAAACCCATGAGAACTGAATGGGCCACTAGCACAGTAGAATCAAGGAAGGAAGCAATGCTCTACAACTTTTACTCATTTATTGCCAGATTTTCGGTAGAAGACTGGAAATTATCAGACACAAAGTAGGAAAAGGGCGGTAGAAGTGACAAATCTAACAAGAAATTATAGGCTTCACATTATGCAGTACTGGCATCATTGTTCATTGTCTTCATTGTCAGAATATTCATTGACAGAAGCTACAATAAGCAAGAAATGGATGCATGACTGCACTCCTACTCAAGAAATGGATGCATGACTGCACTCCTACTCAAGAAAATAATCATTGACAGAAGCTACAATAAGCAAGAAGTAAGGTTTTCACAGATTTGGCTGGGAGAAGAGGAGAAAGAAGGGAGAAGGAGAGGCGGCACCTTGGGAGCTGAAGCAGGAGTGGATCCAACGGTGTCGGCGTGCAGCGGCAATAGAGGTTGCAGCTAAGGGCGGCGCCAGTGCAGATCTCCTATGTCACCGCCGCAAATGGTCAGATCTGACCGGGAGAAGAGGAGAGGGAAGGGAGAAGAAGAGGCGGCACCTTGGGAGAAGGAGAGCTATGGCGCTGGCGTGAGATCACCGGAGGGAGACGACACGGATCTGTCGTGGCGAGGATCTCCCCCTTGACGATGCAGCCGGAGAAGGAGCGATGGTGAAGAGCGGGTTGACGGTGGGAGACGGCAAGGACGGCAATCCCCACTCGTGAGAGCGACGACGGGTGGGAAGCATGAGGGGCGAGGAATCCCCACTTGGGTGAGGCGACGGCGAGGAATCCCACTCGGGTGAGGCGACAGCGACTAGGGCGACAACGAGTGGGGCGAGGAATCCCCACTTGGATGAACGACGCAGTCCTCTAGCCACGTGCAAGTGGACAAGGAGACCCGAAGCTGAACGACGCGGTCCTGTACCGATCGATTCAACAGAATTTGCCAAATGAAACGGTACAGCATCTTCAAGGAATATTCCAGGAATCTGTACCACCTCATCCCGTATCGGATGGTTCCGTTCAGCCAACCAAACACGAGAATGAAATCAAATCCTGTACGGAATGGTTCCGTTCACCCTTGTACAGCGAACCAATTCAAGCTCCTCTCCGGAGCTGTGAAAAGCCCTTTTGTAGAAGTCTCTTCCACCATGATTTCCAACTCTTGCTTTGCGCTCATCGAGCCGTCTTCTTTGAAGGAGTGCTGGAATTCTGTTCTGTTCCAGCAGAGGTTTTCATCTGGAAAGTTGTTTCAGCTATTCACGGTAAGTTGCGAGCGAGTGTTCCGCACTTACACTACTGTGTTGCTCCTATTTTATTGATAACTACTGTATATACTATATACACTTCACATTAATCAAAACAAAATGAAAGAATTCCGAACCAAATCCGAGTCTATGCAGATCAACCAAATTTGTTGCAAATTTCGTTCAGATTATCCAGTTTAACTACAGCTTTCACAATAAAGACATCGAGCAGTTGAAAGAGGAAGGAAATTGTGAACTACAATGGAAAGTTGTACTGAGGTCAGCTGACAATCAAACCATGTAATATAGACACGCTGGATCTACTAAGATCCGCAAGATCTACACTATATAACAGTTATGGTAGTTTGGTTTAACAACTATATGCATGACCATGATTTTGATCTATAGACCAAATAATGCGCGGCTCCTTGTTGCTGCCTCACCCTCTGTTGAAGAAGTCAATCCAGATGGCGGCGAGGATCTTGCGGAGGACTGAACCAGTTGTTGCCGAACCATGGCAGCATGCTTCATCATCACACTCCCCTGTGATTTGTCATGGTTGGAACCGGCAGCACCTACATGGATAATGCCCATCTTGGGTATGCCACTTCCAGGCATAGCTGAAATGGCGACAGCTTCACTGGGGATACCAGGTGGCTCCAGCGTGCTCTTTGCCTTCTTAGCCCGACGCTTTGGCAGTGCTGCTGGAAGCATTTCATGGGCAGAATCACTGCCACTCAATAAACTCTTCCTGTGCATAGAGCAAAAGTCCATTCCCCATTTTGCACTCGTGCTACATCCTTGAAACTTGCAGCGTCTGCCGCCACCATGTTTGATACAGTAATCACTCCGCCCTTGTGCACTCTTCCCACATCCTTCAAACTTGCACCGCCTCCCCCCACCATGTGCAATGCAAAAATCTGTGTTCCCTTGAGCACCCTTCCCACACACATCAAATTTACACCTCCTGCCACCACCATGCCTCACGCAGAGGTCAGTGCGGCCTTGACTGCTTCCACATGCTGCGTTGGGGCATCCAGTGACTGCACAGCGCTTGCCTCCTCCATGACCAATGCACAGAGATGTGCCTCCATGTGCACCCTTTGTACAACCTTGAACCATGCAGCCCTTTGAACCACCACTGTGGACCTTGCAATACATTGTATTTCCCTGGGCTCGCTTGCTGCATCCTTGATACTTGCACATCACAACATCACCATCAAGATTATAGATTGCTGTGCTGCCCAGAGCATTCCCAGCATTTCCCATTACTCTGAATCCACTATCTCCTTCGTAGTTGATTGATACCTCTGATTTGATGCATGCTACCGCACTGGAACAAGGTTCACCGTGTGGGCGGCCTCCATCATGGGGGCCCATGCATGAAGTTGGGCCATCTGATACAATACGAGGGCAGCCAAGCATCTGGCATCGCTGGCCTACACACTGATTTTTGCAGAACACCGTCTGGCTTTCAGTAACTTCATTACACCCAAGTTGCTGGCATCGTTGTCCAACTGTTTAATAAGAAAAGAAAATAGAGCCTAAGAAAGATAATTCAAAACAAATTCAATTTTATCCCTGAATGAAATCTAATTTGCGGACAAGGAGTGCCTGTGTATACAATCTGATCTTTTTCCAGTCTAAATTACATTGACCTAAGTACCAATATATATATATATATATATATATAACTGGTTCACTTACAATGACAACAGATTCATATAACAAGCTTATCCTTAGCTCCATCTTGAGCAATAACTAAGAGCAAATAGAAAATTGCAAGAGAAAGGGTGAAAGTATTCAAATAACATTGCACAAAGGACTAATGCCCCTTTTCTTTCCGGGGATACTGGACTTTGCAACAAAGATGAATGTTAGCAAAAATGCATGGGCTTTGGAAAGAGAGGTAGCGAAGAAAACATACCAAGGGAAGAATCATATTCCATACAATTCTGAATGCAAAAATAAACCATGAAAATGTCAGAAAATGTTTATTAGACTGGATAACATTAATTATAAGTCAGGATAGCTTACGTTTAGCTGAGTCATATTGCCACGCTCCACAAAGCTGTTTTGTTTATCAACATCAGTGCCTAGACCAAGTCTCATGGTCAGAGACCAGATAAAGCAATTTATAAAATCAGAAATTTATGACAGTGGTTGTGCACAATACCACGGTGAAAAGAAGAATCCATGACATACACCTGCAAGGAGAGTTTAACATGTTACATCAACAAAAAAGTAATTTGTGAAGATCAAATGATCTATAGACCATCACACATTACCCCTTGCTGAGAAGGATGACCATGTCCAAACATTGGTTGCCCTAAACGATATATGCATAGAAATATTTAGCAAATTATTTGTCGAAAACCATAAATTTCAGTTTCAATGCTGAGAGAAGGCTCAGAAATAGCAAAATTTTACCAACCTTTTAGGCTAGGAGTTGGATTGCTGGCCTGTAACACAGAAAAAACAGGTGGACCAGACATATCAGTTATATCATGAGAAATGAGAGGTTCATTAATAAACTCCAGTTGTTCCTCATTGCAATCAAATGCTGGCATCTCTATCGTAAACTCCCACACACTTATCAAAGCTTGGCAGCTCATTAAATCTATATAGATTGCATTCTTTTAATTAGCAATACATACTGCAAGACAGGACAAAACAACAAACATTTAAACAAAACAAAAGGTAGATAATATTTTAAACCTCAGTTAAGTACCTTGGAACCAAAATAATGTGTTGTCGAAGCATTGCATGTATCATCACTTCCAAGAGTTACAAAATCCATTTTTCTCTTCCTATGCCAAGCAGAGAAGAAGCTTCCTACAACAAAAACCAACAGAACAAATATTAACATTTACATGCACATTCTTCCTAGAGAAAAAAAAAAAAAGATAAACAATGAACAGTTATTACACAGTAACAGCCTGTATTTTATGTTCTCCTAGTATGTTGAGTAGAGCAGATAATGAGCCACATTCCTATATCAAGTCGCTTTGGCAGCTTTCAGAAGGTGTAATAGGGCATGGTTATCAAGGCAAGGCGAGACGCCAGACCACCACCTGGATGCCTAGGCGTGTAAGGCGTGTTCTGAGGTGATGCCGTACAAAGCAGAATATAGCAGCAATAGAGGAAGAAACAGGCAAAGATAACAAGAAAAAGGAAAAAGAATGAACCAGACCATGTAGCCCACAAAGCCCAACATGCCCAACATCCTAATACACCTCCTCACGCAAGCTATGCGCCGTAAAGAGAGCCAACAACCAACCACGAGAAGAGTCACAGCCGCAGAAAAGTAACAAGCCTGCAGAGCACTAGCCACCGCAGCCTGAGATCGACCTCTCCGCTCGCTGGCCACTGCCATCAGAGATCTACCTCACCACTCTGAAGATGGCGACAACTACAGGGAGCAACAACAATGGCGGCGACAATGATCTGCAACCAAATCCGATGGCAACGGGCAAAGATCCAACGGCAGCAATGCGGACTTCGTGGCAGCAAGTTGGTAGCAACAGCAAAGAGGTGGCTTGGAGTCAGACCTGCACTTCCTGACCTCGGATCGACGCGCCGCCACCTATGATCACCTTTTTCCTAGCTTCTTCCCCCCTCCCTCATTCATAAGCCGAGGCGACAGGCCAACAGCCGTGGTGACAGCCCTCGAGCGCCTCGACACTTAATCGATTTATTGCATGATTAGGCATGGTTATTAAAACGCCGTAAACGAGAGACGTGAAGCCGGAACGTCAGCGTTTATCGGGAGAAGCAGGAGGCGGAGAGAGGGCGAGCTAACCTAGCTATCCGCCGTCTGCAAGCGCTGCGCCGCCGCGATGATCCGCTTGCCGCCAATGCCGCGCCGCCATGATCACGCCGTTGCCAAGAAGCGCCTGGTCGCGGTCTGGTTGCCGCCGCAGCGCCGCTGCCGCCAGCAGCCGCCGCTTTCACAGAAGCTCTCGGCCGTTTTCCATCATCGCAGTCGCCGGCGCCCTCCTCACCGAAGTTGCGCCGATGCCCCTTGGCCCTTTTCCACTTCTCCTCCGAAGTCTTTTTTTCCACTTCCTTCCGCTCGACCTCCTTCGTCAGAGGAAGAAGAATCTTTGAGCATGGTCGAGCCTGCTTGTTTGATCGACTCCGTCAGAGGCAAGCAAAGAACCTGGGGTTCGGCTTCGCAGGCTCGCTGAATATAGAGGAAGTAACAAGATGGCAAGTGAATCAAGGTACATATGTGATATATCTTGCCCCATATTCGCTTTTGCACTAGTGTCAAAACTACGCTTCAACACTCGCTTAAACGCTTAAAAGTTAAAAGGGGTGGATCGCTTGCTCGCTTTACGCTTTAATAACCATGCGATTAGGTGACGCCTTAATAAACATGGTAACAGGTAATCATTACAGTTGCAGCTGCATAACCACTCATCTTCTCAAATAAAAAAGAGGGAAAAGGAAAATATTAAACACTCTACCAGAATTTCACAAAACATGGTAACATTTGACTACTCATATTACCAAAGCATTAGAATAAAATAACAGAGTTTATTTTTTAACTGCACTGAACCACTTTCGTAATTTCATAGTAAGGCCATTATGATCAGGGTTTAAAATCCTGACAGATACCGGCTGATTACCAACAGCTATCAGAAGAAATCCAACTAGGGGCCAGGGTTTCAAAAGATGAAAACCACCAGAAGTTCAAAGTTTCCAGTTCCTGGTGACCTGTTCATTTATTCAAATTTTAGTTAGGCAGTTAGTAAATCACCTGTTTTCTAATTCAGATTTCCAACAGGAAAAGGTAATTTTTTTGAATCTTCAATCGGAGCATATTATACAACAAGATGAACAAGAAGAGAGCAGTATCCTAGCAAGTTGAAGGCTAAGCATAGCTGGATAACACTCTTTAAGTCATGGATTAAAAAATGAATTGATATCACTAACAGGTAAACAGGAAATCTGAGTAAAAACAATGAACAAAACTAAATTCATCAGCTAAAAAGAAAAAAAACAAAGGATACACAGTCAGTTAGAGTTAAGCTTGATAAGATTCCCTAGAGTAGAAAATGTAATAAACAGATTATTTTTGGCTAACAATGTAGTAGTCATAGTCTCATAGAAAGAGGTAAGCGACCCTATCTCCAGCTCTTGCAGCAACTAATGAATCTTCCACAAAGAGATGAGTGCAATTAGTCAAATCATTAACTAGGAGTGAAGGATTGACACGAAGCACTCCCTCTAAATCTTGAGAAAGGGAAAAACAACTAAACAGTTAGCACAGCCGTTTGCTGGAGGAACAAAAGGAGAACTGATCCAGAGCTGGAAGAAGTACATGTGTATAAACTTTAAAGCCACATAGCACGAACGAAATGTCAAACTACCACCGCAAAATGTGCGTAACTGATTTTGATCATTTCAAGTGATAAGTCAAATCCCTATTTCTTAAGGGAAAATTAACTCCACGGCAAACAGGAGGACAAATGAGTAAAGCTGGAGAACATGTGCAATCCCCGATTCCACAAAATGGTGATTATGCGATACAAACTGTAATCCCAGGTACATCACTTCAAATACCATGTGACAAGTCCATGTGGTACAAAGCTCCATATCTGGTATTACGGCAAAGAATTGGTGCTCTGCCCCGATCCGAACCCGTCTAAAAAAGACCAAACTAATCACCAAGCTATACAGCGTACCCACCAGCAGTAACAATCTGTTGAAAGAAAACAGCGCCTCAAATAAGGCGCTCAGAGCATTCCCTAACAGTGTGAAAATTCACAAATTCGGGGTAGGATCGGAGTCTCACACATAAACACCGCCCAAAAAGTTGGCCAGGATTAGGTGAAAGTGAGACTGGTCGACCGATCAATCAATCAACAAACCCCAAGGATTGTATCCTGCAAACAACTGAAACGATAGTGGGGGTGTATCTGGGATTGGCAGAGATCTCCCTCCAACACAAGAAACCGGGGGAAGGAGGACGATACTGCTTACTCTTACTAAGTAGGCGATGCAGTGATCTCCTCGACGCTCGCAGCTCCCTTCCGCCGCCAGTTGTTAGGATGCAAGGGCGGAGATTTCCTTCAGTGGGGGACGTGGTGGTGGCAGGGGAGTAGATAAGCAAGAACTAGGTAGGTAGTTTGGACTTCGCAGAACTAAGGCGCGCCGCGGGCGAACCGCACAGGCGCGAGGGCGAAGAGTAAAGGGAGCAAGAACGGCGGCCTAAAGCGGAGAAGAGTCGTACGAGATCGGGATCGGGAGAGGGGTGGGGATCGGGAGGGAGGCGACGATGGGCTCCTGCGAGTCAGCGACTGCGAGACAGCTAGGCTGTGAGTCTGTGACTCCGTTGTTGACGGAAGAGAAAACAGGCACACGCCCAATCGAAGATTTTTTTAAAATAATATATGGAAAAAATTAGAAATAATATATCGAAAATAAAATTGCAGAAGTACAACTCTGTCGCTCTTTGAAATAACGGCAGAATATTGTCGCCGTTTGAAATGGTGACTTGATGATGTGGATACATGAGGATCTCGCTTGCTATTTTGTTCACGGCAAGTTCTGTCACCGTTTGAAGTAGCGACAGAGTTCTCCAATCAACCAATCAAAATGGTGACAGTTTGCACAAGGACAACTAGGGAACTACGTGAATTTGAGTACTATATAGATTCGAAAGTTGTGGTTATCAGCACCGGTGATAGCTGCGTGTTATCCAATAGATCAAACAAAGTTGCTAACCTTGTGTTGTCTAATTAGACTGACAAAGCAAGTGGCAGCATTTTTTCTAATCAGGCTAACAAATGTGGTGGCCGTGTGTTGCCCAATCCGCTTGAAAAAGCCGTGTGTTTTCAAATCGGCCCAACAAAACTTGAGGCTCATATAGAGTTGCACAATTATTTAGTAAGGACAGTATGATGATGGCATACGGTACTGTGTTATATGTATGTTCTATATGGTAAAACATATTGGACTCTATTGTCTCATCCATTATTGTTGTTATCGGAAGCGGTGAAGTAATGTCATGTACAATGTTCAAAAACAAGGAACGAAGCAAAGATATCATTTTATAATAAACGTGGAATTACATGGTATATATAGTTTGGTTTAGTACCTATGTTCACATGGTACTTTGAACGATATATATGGTGGCACTGACCAACCACGATATGGACAAATATATGATATAAGGGCACATTTGGAATTTTAAAAGGGCAGGATGGATTCTACATTATGGGCGGAGGAGGTTAAGGGTCGAATGCGTAACCTTATGGCACCTACATGTAGTGTCGATCATCAGGACAACGTCGATGGGGTTGCTACTCATGGTAGTGGCAAACACAACTGTAGCTTGCATTGGCGCAACAGTAGTAAGTATGGTAGTCACTACCAATGTAGATAACCTCCTCATTGTACCCCTCCTTGATTTGTTGGTGGCGGAGGTTATCGTTCTGGGTCTAGAGCTCCAAGTTCTTCATGTAGAGCTCTTTCGTTCTCATTCTTTGCCATGGTGAGGTCCTCTCGCATTTCATCAAGACGATATAACAATATGTGGATGTAGCATTAGACATCTATGGGATATAATGGGTCCACCCATTTAGTGAATTTGTAATTCACGGTCTGCAAGTAAAGTCGTGTTAGTGGGCGATATAGCGAGATATGTGTCGGATGGTATGTAGGAGTTGTATTGGTTACCATGAATAGAGGGTATCGGTAAAAATGACATCCTGGACTAGAATTACACTGGTCGCAAAGCTGGACAACAATATCAAGGTTGTGCTTGCATGTCGGCCACTACAAGGGGCAGAGTGAGAGGCCATAATGGATTGGATTTTTGGGAGTGTAGTAGTCCCTTATTCGAATGGGAAGATCTGGGTAGGGAAATCAGGATCTTGAGAACCATAGATTTAGTTGTCCTTGTGTGAAGGATCGTGACCTTGAAACCATGTCTCACCCCATTGTCCCTATGTACCCCTTCCACAGTTTGAGGTGCCTCCTATGTCTGTCATTGTAATGGAGTGGAGTAATTTCATTATGGCGCTTTAGGTATTTATAGGTCGTGTTTGATGTGGGTACAGTAGAGTAATTTTTACTAATTCAGTATGACAAATCTTTGGGCTGCATTTTATGAACTCATAATGACAAAGGGGGTGCATGCTATGACATTGCTCTGACAAAGGTTGTTCCTGCGTATTGTCAAATTAGACTGACAAAGGAGGTGTGCTATGACATTGACTGAGAGAAGTGGTTCTTACATGTTGTCAAA
>CM070510.1:32126455-32326455 GCA_036346375.1 Guadua angustifolia | reverse complement strand
GTATCTGTCAAAACACATTTCCCCTTCATTGAAGATTGGTCTTGGGGGTATAAAAACTCTAGTGGCATATTCCTTAGTCTCAGAACTAAGATACGCTTGAAACACCATGTATCGCGAGAGGCCTTCAAAATAACAATCCTCCAGTAAGTAGTGTAACACTTTCATCATTCTAGTAAGTTCTGGAACAATCAATTCATGGCATGGTACACACTGTGCCATCTACAAAAATAAAAGAGAGGGTGAGATTAGTATTCATAATTATGAAAAGTTAAGAGGCTACAAATAAGAAAATTAGCAAATATGCTAAATTCTATTATTAATAGGGGATAAATTTTTACTTACCATAAATTAGAATTTTATACTTCTAACTAACGACCTTGACCCCCATGGTTTCCTACCGTCATTATGGGCTCTGATACCAACGTTGTGAGACCCTGTCCGAAGGGACAGAAATCTCCATGTGATTACTATATTAGTCCCATGATCAGTGGCTAGCACTCACATATTTACAATATTGATATCACAACCACACACAGGATATACATAGCTTGCAACGAGAATTAATTATATAGAGCTTATTATATAACAATATAATACAGTGAAAAGAGTCATAATAAAAATCCAAAAGCCTTATGGTATGCCCATACAACCCTCAAGCATCTGACTAGGCCAACTCTAGAAGAAATTATCGTCAAAGTCCTCGTGATCTGCTTGAAAGTACGAATCATCTGGCATGTCGAAAGTTTCATCTTCTGAGTTAACGTAGATAGCAAGGTTGAGTACATTGGTACTCAGCAAGACATATAGTGGTTCACAAATGCATATAAATAAACATGCAGGCTTAAACAAAGAACAGGCTCTAGGTTATCTCGATGTTGCATAAAGAAATGTAAACTTATGATCATAATAGATTGCAAACCAGAATTTATAAAACTGCTATAGATTTTTGTAATCATAAGCAAGTATTAATGTTCCACAACACAGTCTACCCGACTGCAAAATCCATAAATATTGTTCCTTTGACTTAAAAGAGTGTTGTCAAAAACAGTTCCAAACTAAAACCCATTTTTGGAAATATCAAAATCTAACATTGGAATGACTTCAGCAAGTGCCCATGACCACGAACGTGACTAATCGATTAAATTTTACACTCTATAGAGATGTACAACTTTACTCACAAGGAATGATCAACCTTTTATACTAGGCCATACGACACACTTCCTTTGGTGTGCCGGCAAGGAAATCATACATAATCGTTACATTACCTAGACATAGTTTTGAACCAGCCCAGAACGTTAAGCCCTCGCCATAGAAACAGAAACACTTACCCAACACGTGGATCCATTTCACAACGCCCAACACACCGTTTCTGTTCATGGCAAGGTATACACCATTGCACCGATATGCATTTACCCACATCGAGGTGTGGAAGCCCCTCACAAGCATACTTGGACGGAATGCTTCTGTTAGCTCCTGCCTACCAATATGCAAAGCCAAATCTAAATAACTTAGTAGGTTAAAGCCATCCCATAGCAGCCCTCATGGTTGCACAGAATTCTTGGATCAATAGCGTCCTATTGCTCGGTCCTTAATTGTCGGGACCGATTTAAACCAATCTCTCAGGTATAACCGCATAGTCCAGAACAGCTAGCACACACAAGGGAAACAAAGTGATGATAACACAATCATATCACTTAATCAAATAATATTAATTAAGCAAAAAGGTTTAGCCTTATGGCCAACTTATTACAAATAAACAACCTCATGGCTTGAGTTCAATAAGAAGCAGCGGAAATAAAATAGTAGTAGTAGAACGAGCCAATCCATATGCCCAATAGGCAATCGACTAGAGTACGCATCCTAGTAGTCTGGATCGCCTTCATCATAACCATAAGCATAGAACTCGTAGTCACCTTCAGCTTCAGCACACTCCTCTGTGGAAAATTGGGAAGTTGCAAGGGTGAGTACAAAATGTACTCCACAAGTCTTGGAAACATAATGCATGATAATTATATGCATGGCTAAACAATTGAAGGCATAATATGGTTCTTTTTGTATAAAGTAGAATTTAACTTTAAATACCAATAATAATTTCACAAAGCATCATTTAACAAAAAAGTAATAGAATAGTAATTGAATTTGATTTAACAACTATAAGGTTCCAACCACCTGACTGGATCCAACCGCCAAACCAAAACCCGAGAGTTCCAACCACTCACGGATTCCCGAACTATCATTTTCATTTAAAACAAAACCATAAGATCTACAATGTACTAGCGTACCTCGCCTACCCTTGACCATGGACACGGCTACTTAAGTAATTTTAACTCAACAGATTGTGTACAACTTTACCCACAAGACATGATCGACTCTTGTCGCCATGCAATTAACACACTTGTTTTGGTGTGTCGGCAGAGAGATCATGAGAAGGCCTTTACAATGCATGACCTCGCTACTAACTTCGCCCGCTAAGGTTTCACCGCTGTTAGGGTTCTAGCCACCCAAAGACAGAAGCCCTCTTGCGCCTTTGAAAGTGTCTACATCCGGCACCCACATCCAACCCAATGGCGAAGCCAATAACGAGACGCACAAATTAATTAGCTAGGTCGTACCCATATAGACTTGTGGTTGTACGATAGTGCTCGGTCCATGGTAACACTTGCTTCGGTCCTTAATTGACTAGGGCAGAACAATCACTTTACAAGATCTCGTATATCCAGCACCCACCAAACATCCATCCGCCCCGGTCTAAGCCACTTCCACTTAATTCAATTAAATAACAGCAACAACACCAATTGCCACAATCTCACAATTAAGTTTAAACAATGCTTGAAAAGGTTTTCCATAATGGCATAATACCGAAACGATTAAGCTAGACTAAGCAACTCTACCGTTCCATGCTACACTATTGGTTATCACCAGATAAATTAGCTAGAATTATCTAGGGTGACAAAGGTTCGTCATGAATGATGTCAATGAGGGCATAACAAAGCTGGTATTTAACTAAACCTAAACACCACAATTAAAGTACTTTGTGTCAAAGTAAGCATGCATAATTTAAAACAACATAAGGTTTTCACAGTTGGTACAGTGGTTAGCTGATGGTCACAATCTTCTTTATCACTGTCAAGGCTGTCACTGGAAAACTTCTCCATCTGTTGACTATCCAAGGTTAATAGGCAAGAGGGAAAAGCATAGATAAGTATCCAAGACTATTACGAGGATTAGGTTTAATCCAAAACCTCAAATTATACAATCATTATTTACAACTTGGTATGGTTGCTCACAAAAGCCTAAGGGCCATGCAACACATACTGCAAACTCAGCAAACAGAAAATCAAATTAACCTAAGCACACAAGTCTAATGTCTAGAAAGGGTAACACTCCTAACTTAGACAGACGTGACTCTCACACATGAGTCTCAACGGCTACTCAAGCAATCGATTCTTCGAATTTCTTGAACACTTCATCGACACTAGTTCTTTTATCTTCTGGAACACTTCATCGGCACTCTTTCCTTGAGCTCGACGATTCCTGTCTTCACGATCTTAAGGTTAAGCAACGGCACTCAGTGCTTTCTCCTAAAGTGTGAAACATCGTTATCTATGTTAGGCTACTAAGGTAAGATTTTCAACTTAAATTAGCGGAGAAAGATAGAAATTTCAGCAAAAGGGGAAAAGAATGGAAGAATAAGATAAGTCAAGAACTTGTTATTCTTCAAGTTAAATTTTCTCTTTAGAAAATAATTTTGAAGCTCCTAAAGAACGGCCAAACTATCTTGGGTCAAGACCTACAACAAGATGCTCGATACCACCTCTATCGACCCGAATCTACAACCGACCTCTGGTATTCTACACTAGTCCAGGATCACGCTAGTGCACACAGGCGAAATAGGGTTAAAGTACCACAATCATACACGGCGGGATAATAATAAAATACTTCAAACATGTATATAAACGAGTTGTACGACCTTATGGTCCCCTTACAATAGTTTGCCACGCAGGGCTTACATTAATCAGAGTAATAAGAAATCAACAGCGGAAAATAAAACATCGTGATGATCCATCTCTTTGCCACAGGCACCCTGACGAGGCTTGCTCCCTAGTTTTCTAACTCCTCAGCAAACTCCTCTCCCCAAGCAGGCGTAGACTCCTCCTCTGGTAAATTGTGTCCGCAAGGGTGAGTACACACCGTACTCAACAAGTCATGCACAGAATGTAGTTCTATTACTACATGCATGGCTTGTTACAAAGGAATGGCTCAATTGGTTATTTTGCATTGCATCAATATTTTAACTTACTATTTATTTAGATATAAAGCAGCAAAACCATAATAATATAATAAGTTTCTCAATTGTTTTCTATATAATTTTGGACACACAGTCCTTAATCAAATTTCACCATTATCCCTGGCACATAGCCTTTCATCCTACTTTCTTTTCAAAAATCTACCCCTTGACTGTAATCCCCGAGTTTTGTCCAATTCCGTGGACTCGGCTATTCGAATAGTTTTTACACTCTGCAGAGGTTGTACACTTTACCCACAAGATATAATCAACTCACCACGTCAGCCGTGAATCGCCATACAAGAGTATGCGAATGAGCGATCATAACAAAGCCTTTTAGAAACTTCTAGCTCAACCTAGGAACCTCTCTAAGTTGCTTTCACTATCACTTCCCTCACACAGAGTCAAGTATAGGATGATTTAACACCGTTGATCGGTACCAAGTCTGCAAAGACGCATGCTCCCCATATAGTTACCCCTGTAATCGCCACCGAGGTATCAAAGGTGAGATATCGAAATCCTACTAAACTAGGTCTTCCCATTCAGACATGTGGTTGTACGAGTGACTCAGGTCAAAGGCTTGCAAGGTGAAGTCCTTAACTGACCAAGGCAAGACATCCTTCTCTCAAAATTGGCACACAGCCCTCACAACACTCAACCCTTCCAAATGCCACGAAGGCCCACTGCACACACACCTCGCCCACTTGCCTCAGCCTAAATCAATTCCCACCCCAAGTTGTTTTACTTGCAACACATGCTCAGAATCATCCTTCATGTAGAACCACACAGGTCTCTACATTCCAATATCATTACCAACAACATTCCACCTTTTATCAAAATGCATTCACTATTCCTTTAGTCAATGTAGCTTTTGTATTCAGAAAGATTATTCACGTTATATGAATGGCTAAGCAACTATTCACGGCCTAGCCTCCCGTGTTGGCACAATATTAACAACCAACTAATACTACCAAACTTAGGGCATCAAATGAAATCATGGCATACAAATACTAGTGACAAGGCGACAATAACAAATAGGTTGATTTAACTAATTCACCCAAATTAATTAAATCCATTTTAATTAAATTAGCATGCATAGTTTGAATTAAAATACATTTCCAAAACTTAGGAGCAAAATGATCAAAGCACAACTTGCCTGGCACTTGCTATAAACTGCTCTTTACTCTTTATAATTGATCTTCGGCTTCCTCAACCTTTGGCTCCTTCAACTGAATGCTTCGACCTCCTCGTCTTTCAGCTTCTTTGGATGACCTCTGGATGACACGTCTAACGACAAGGAAATACAAATACAACAAAACTCAAAAGGCAATTCAAATAAAATCCAAATTAATATTAGATTGGTACTGAACGGAAGGACTTGACTTTAGGAACTTGAACAGGTTTGATCGAAGATTGAATGAAAGAGAACAGGCTTTCAGAAGATTTATCGAGAAGGATACGACTAATAATTAGGGAAGAACGGAGTATGTTCCAGGTAACATTTCAATAAATTTATTAACTCAGCTGGATAGATACTGACATATGGGCTCTTGATCTATAGACCGGGTCCACGAGAATGATTTGGTTCACGATGAACTAATCTCAGACACGGTGTTGACTTTTGTTGACCGATGGAATAGATAGAGCTGGAACGCGAGAGAAATTAGGGTTTGACACGAGAGAGTGACATATGGACTAATGGTCTATCGACCAAGTCCACGAACAGGTTTCTGGTAGATTAATGTTTACTGAGAGAAGGCACCGACACAAAGGGTCTATATGCGATCGGGCTAGGATTTGATCTAAGGTTTAGTCAAACTACGATACGAGACTTGACAATGATGAGGCGGCGATGACATGAATAGATAGGAGCGATAGCATGGCTTGGAGATGGTCTAGTAGGGAATGACATATGTGGTACACACATCTTCTGGTTAGGGTACTAATATAAGGTTCGGCTATACAACAAGGATACGATATATGACAGTGATGATGACATGGCATCGGAGATGACACAAAACTCGGTTAGATTTAGGGTTGATTGTAGTTGACCAACTAGTGGTACTTATAATAACGGTTACACGGCCCACGATGAACTTGGTTCATCGAGCCGGTCTTAGGTTAGGTTATGGTTCGGTTACGAAGATAAAATGATGGTGGTTGATAAATTGACAAGTGATGGGGCTAGGTCACCTAATGATAACATTGCGATTATTGGCTAGGTCATGATAGGCCAAATATATATGGTATACTTGTGCTGACGGATTGGGATGATGACAAGGCGGTTTACACACAAAACGGAGCAACGTTTAATCAGTTGAAATACAAATAAATTCTAAAAATTATAAAAATAATACTGGTAGGAAGGTATTGAGTTTAGATGAATTTAGAAATTTGAATCACTCGATTCGGAGTTACGACGACAAAGATATGATCAAAAGAATGGGCAAGGTTTGAATATTAGCAAAAGGGAATATTCCAAAGGCATCTTTTCTATTTTCCTAATTTTCTGAAATTTGGAAGACACTTCCATATGGGACCCAACTGTCATTGTCTCAAGTGTTCTTCAACCAAGAGACAGAGGAGCTCTGCTCCTCCTTGCGGGCGACGGCGGCGAGATGAAGTAATGGCCATGGGCACGGGCGCCGGGCGACAAGTGGCTGGCGCTGGCAGCATGTGGCGCTAGCGAGGGGCAGCATCCGGACGGGTGGCGCACAGATGGAGGCGCCCGGCCGGGAACACAGGAGGGCGCGGCTTGGCGGAGCAAAGACCGAGAGGTGGCGTGGTGCGTGTACGGCCATGTGCAAGGCGGGCTAAGAAGGCGGGCCGACACGGCGGCGGGGAGCGACAATCGGTGATGGGGATGGGGTTGGCGAGGTGGCGTGATGCCAAGGCACATGGCGGCAAGGACGGAGCTGGCCGGAGGCGACGGCGGCAAGGTCGCCGCGCGACCAAAAATGACGCCAATGGCATGGCAGCCAAAAACACCGAAAAACATGAAAATTACCGAAACAAAATGGAGCACCGCGAAGAGTATGATGATACTAGTCTATGCCTAAAAGGAATTTGATCGGGGATTACCGGTTTGGGAGGAATCGAACGACGAACAGAGCCTGATTTACGACAAACGGACGCAAATTCCCGGTACGATTCTTGATGAAACCAGGATTTTCTTGAGGGGTTATGATCTACACACTAATGCGCACAAGATGACGTGAACGGAGGTCGATTTGCCTTACCGGATCAAAAGATAGCCCGGTGATGCCAACGGAGGACATCCGGCGACTGTTTCTTCAATTTTTGGAAGGACAACTGTTCTGGAAATAGAGAGCAAGGGTGAGCACCATGTTGGGGAGTCTGAGACACTTCTTTTGGGTGGTCATACGCGACGGGAGGACGATTAACGAATGAGTTATGGATCAAACAAGAAACGGCAAATAATTGATTGCTGCGACCATTTCACTTGATTTCAGAGGGGGTAAATATAGGGGAATTAAAGTTCTTGATGACACGGTCGTTTTGCAACTAACCTCACTTGATTTCGTTGAGAATTGTAAAAGATATGAGCATTTGAAGTTTGGGCTAGACATGGGCGCCAAATAGACTAGAGAGAGCTAGAGGAAGAAGATGAACAGTATCCATGCGTGTGAACAGTAAATTTCGGGTGGGTTTGGCCAAGGAGTGTGGAAAAAATATTAAATTCAAATTTTGAAGAATATTATGAATTTAAATGAAATTTCAAAGGAAATGTTTGAAATGGAATTTGGATATAGGGTTGGTGCACTTTTATTCGAATTAGCATTCGTTTGTTTGGATGAATCTTTCCAGGATGTCTTCAGTAATGATTGCTAATCGCCATACATGTAGGGATATGTTTTGCTGTCTTTTTTGTGTATTTCACACTGTGCAATTTAACTAATGTTATTGTCAATATCGAATATTGGCAATCATTTGTCTCATTTCCTTTAAATTTTGTAACGACGTACAATTCATCGCTTCATGTCGCCGATCGCAAACATTCAATTATCTTAGCCTCAAGGTCGACAAATTCAATCTTTTCTAGATGAAGTCATGAGTAACTGGAACATCTAGAGCATCCTTATTCTAAGCTCCAGCTTTTTTCGATGTTGATGCAATTTCAATCACTGATGAATTGAAGCTCACTGCAAGCAATTAATTCAGGTGATCATTATGCTCCATTCCACCTGAAGAAGCCAAAGTTGTGAATAAATTTTGAGGTTGTTATCCATCCTGCGCTTGGTTCAAAATGACCAATTGGATATATGCTAAGTGATCATTTTGTGTACATGTAACCTGATGTGTGTGGAAGACTATTAGTAGGGTTAACTTTTGTAAGAGAACTTGATCTGTGTGTGGAAGACTAATAGTATGGTTAACTTTTGTAAGAGAACTTGATCTGTCAGTGTGGAAGACGTTGACCCTAATTTGGTTAGTTGATCAGAACTTTGAGCTTTTGGACAGGTGCTATATGTTCCTGTTTAGTTAATGAACATTGAGCATATGAATGGATGAATTACTAGCCAATTCGGCAAAGATGAATGAATGGATGAATTACTGATTATGTGAATTGAGTGATTGAATTGATGAATTACTGTTGTTTGATGTGTCATAATGTGTCAATTACCGTTTGTTATATTAATCTATCAAATTATGTATAATGAGTACTTTTGCATTATAACAAACATGACAAACAGTCTGTCGGCAAAGATTATTTTTACCGACAAACTTTCTGTCGGCAATTATAGTATCTGTCGGCAAAGATGTTTCTGTCGGCAAAAATATATCTGTCGGGAAAACTTGGTCTGTCGGTAGATCTCTCACTAATGTGGTCAGACTATCTGTCGAGTAATAATTTATCTGTCGGCAAAGATCTTTACCGACAGGACTTTAGCCGACTGTTGTTATCTGTTGGCAAAAGTTTTGCCGACAGATAGTATGTCGGCATATGGAGCCTTTGCCGACAGATGCTCTGTCAGTGTTATTGGGGCATGGTGTAGTGATAGTTGTCTAGTTTTTCGGGTTTTTCACGATTTCCATTGAGCGATCTTGTCGAGGTTTTGGTTGGAGTATTTCTGGGGAAAAATTGTTTGCGACCATTCACCCCCTCTGTTCGCTATCTCGATCCTTCAGTGCGGCCAGTTCTGTGCAAATGCTGAGGTGGCATGGTGTTTTTTAGAGCACAAGGCAGCGGTATGGCTAGGGTACGGTGTGGGAGAGCCGAGGTTACCTGTGGCAGCGACCAATTGAGCGAGCAGCGCTGCTGGTACACGGAAGGCGCGAGAGACCAAGAGTAATGGAGGGAGCGAGCTCAGCTCGGGAAAAAAGAAGAGAGGGATGGGGAGCTATGACTGACTCATGGGACCAGGGTCCACCGGTCAGTGCCGCAGGGTTCCACCGTAGCTTGCCAGCAAATGGGCCAATACAGTCTTGGAACCACTTGTCAGCGAAAGGATAAGGGATTAGGTATTTCGGTTGAGCGACGCTGGTCTGTTCTTGCATTAATTTGGCTATCATTCACCACCAATCTTTTCTAAAATTTTTTGACTAAAGTCTTATAGTAGTAATTGATCTTCAAAAGAGATTTGAGACTAAAATACCCTCTAGATAAATAATGAAAATTCTGACATTGAGCACTATCTAGAATTCTCATTTTGGATTTTAATTTTTTTTATGTGTACAAATGACACAATTAATTTTTTTAACTTTTTGTAAGGGTTATAGCTAAGCTAAGGATACCCAAAAAAAATTTCAAGTTAATACCTTGCATATTTATTTTATAACAATTCTGACACTTTATTTTGTAGACTTTTCATGCTTCTATTATTGAATTTTTAAGAGTCTTATGTTACATGATAAATTTCTAATATTTTTACCAATAGTATCTACTGTACTAAGGTTACTATGGTAATTTTCTTAGATAGAGATAAGGATCACAGATTTTATATTAAATCTAACTGTGCACTATGTTTTTCGTCAAAGTAGTTGTCATTTCAATTGTTTAATCTCATTCCTATTCATAAAAATTTTATTTGTTGACTGGAATGATTTTCCTGCTGGCTTAGGGTTTAAATGGTAAATTTTCTAAATTTTTATTTTTACCTTTTTTCTTTTTACCATTTCTTATTTTCCATTTCCCTTTGGTTTGATTCTGTCACAATACAAAAATCCAAGGAAAATCCAAACAAAACATATAACATGAAGAAAACTCAGAAATATTTATATTCAAATTTAAAACTTACACTTTTACTATTCCAAAATTTTTAGGATGTTACATCAATGCATGGACAAGGCATAAATTACACCCTCTTGTTCAACATATCTCCTCTGCAGCTCTTCTAAAAGTAAAGACATCGTTAATGTACTCGATGCTTGCATGGTTCTCAGCGTACATCCAGTTTCGGTCCATCTAAACTATATATGTAACAATAGGTATTAAGTAATGAATTAAGTACACTAGGAGTGCACATGCGGACATATGCTACATATAGGCTGCATTTCAACTTGCCGATTAACTTATATAGCTCCTAACGTCAAAAAGAACGAATGGATATGTAAACATATGCATGTAAGCTATATTTAGACTCAGCATCTTCAATTTTCTCTTCATATGGCTGGCTACATCTTCAGTGTAATGCAATTAAAACTAATTATTAATTTAGATCAAAAAGAACAAATGGATCTACACCAAGCTATATCAAAACCATCTTCAATTTCCTCTTTGCCAAGCTAGATATATATATCTTCAATATAATGCTATTACAACCAATTATTAGCCTAGGTCACCTTCCTTTAAGTAACTATCTACATATTGAGTATTACACAATTAGAACTAATTACTACTTTACATCACAGAGAACAAGTGGATCTACATCAAACTAGATCTACAAACCAACTTCATTTCCCTCTTTAATTACCAAGCTAGATCTTAAATATAACGTAAATTAGAACCAATTACTACTTTACATCACAAAGAACAAATGGATCTATATCAAGTTAGATTTAGAAACCAGCTTCATTTCTCTCTTTACCAAGCTAGATCTAAAATATAATACAAATTTGAAGTAATTACTAACCTTAGATGACCTAGAGCACTAGGATCTACAATTACACCTCCAAATTTAGGGTCTCTTTCCACCAGATCATCTCTTAATAGCAGCCATCTAAAACATATCTAAGAAACCCTAAATATACAAAGGAGGTCGAGGCTCTCTGTTCTTATTTATCAGAATTGATCATCACAGATGATTTGTGGATAAAACCATCTATGATTCCCCCTCATCACAGATAGTTTTATCGACAAACCGTCTATGATGTTTTCCCTGTCATCATAGATAGATGGTTTGTGGCTAAAACAATTTGTTGGTCCACAAGACCTTTCATGTTTCAGGCGCACGGTTCTGAGGAATTCCACTGTGAGGACCTTTCATCTTCCAAGCGTGTAGTTCTGACAAATTCTACTCAAGACCTTTTGTCTTCCAAGCGTTTCATTTCCCCAACGAAGGTCGTAATTGCACTTCGCAATAATATATATATAAGGTAATGCTAGATCAAAAATACTCCACTGCCACCGATTGATCGATTGCATTTCACTGCCTTCGAGCCATAAGCAACTCAAACTCCACCCTCTCCTCTGTCGGCTTTGCCGCCCCATGTGGGACTCCACTACCGTCGCGTCCGACGTCGGCTCCGCTACCACCACCGCCTTCGCCTCCACCGCTGACTTACCCTCCGCCATCACCACCGCCACCATCTTCGTCCCCTCGGCCTCCAAAGCCCCTGTGACAATGGCTGCGGCGCCACAGCACAATATCAATGAATCCGCCAGCTACGGCTTATGCTCTACACCGACGGTCTCCACCGGCCAGTACACCCGCCTCGGGTACCGCTCCCTCCGCCTCAAGCATCGTCGGAAAGAAGCTAGCGTTCATCAACAGCAATCTCCAACGATGACGATAGCTTTGACTCATCAGCGGACTATCATGATGGCTGGGAGCTAATGGATGACCCAGACAAAGCAGGTTTGAGCGAAGACTCCAACGGCCGTAGTGATGACGACTCCGACGACGATGACTCCAGTGAAGACGAGGATTAGACTAGCTAGGCTTTCCCATCAAGAGCTTTTGTAGGGAAATTTTTATATATTGTGATGCTTGCAAGAAGTTAGTTATTATATGAAATGCATGTTTCATTTAACTGTTCCGAAGAATTCATCCACAAACACATCGCAGACGGTTTGTGGCTAAAATTGTCTGTGATGTCACCCTCATCTCACGCGGTTTCAGCCACAAATCGTTTGTGATGTGTTTGTGGTTGAAACCGTCTGTGATGAGGGCGACATCACAGACGATTTTAGCCACAAACCATCTGCAATGTGCCCGAGCCTCTTGCCAAATGGTTTTCGTAAAAAAACAGTTAGTGATGACGTGTCTAATGTAACCCCTTTTGTACCAGCGTTAAACCACTGGCTGGTCTAATATTATCGCCAATAAGTGAGCAGCATCTCCACAAACTATCTGCGATGTGCTCGAGCCTCTTTCCAGATGGTTTTCACAAAAAATAGTTAGTGATGATATGTCTAATATAACCCCTAATTTTGTACCAGTGTTAAACCATTGGCTGGTCTAATATTATCGCCAATAAGTGAGTAGCATTTTCCTGAAGAAAATTGAGTTTTCAGTGGCACTTTTATGAACACGTCACTTTGAAGTCGCATTTGCCTGACTTTCCCAATTTTGTAAGGCAAAGCTAGCCATAAAGAATCAACAGTCCACATTTACAACTAACTCTTATCTCTAGGGAAGCAAATGGTGTGTGGTTAAAAAGGTCTTAACCCAAATATAGCCGTAACTGTAACAAAAGTTCACTCCTATTTTTTGCATCCTACTTTCTTGTTACAGTTTGTTTTTCTGGTGCTCGGAATTGAAATGCCTAAATACAGTACGTATTTCTTTAATTAGGTTGTGTCATTTTGTTGCTCTGGCCTCTCCTAATCTTAGGCAACGACAAGAACCTGTTTCATTCCGTGCCTTTTCACCAAAGTAAACGAGAAAACTCTCACTTGTCTTTCTTTGTTTTTAACTTCAACAGTAAAATTTCTCTGCAGTTTTCTTGGCTGCTAGTTGAAATCGATTTTACATGTGAAGCTGTTTGAGAAGATGGTTGATGATGAGATGAGCTAGCAGAGAATGGGGAGAAAGAAGTTTGGGGATTGCAGTTCATGTCAAAGTCCAAAGGAATCAAAGGGAGAGAGAAAGGTAATCAGGACAAGGTGCTTGATGATTTTCACAAGGGAGGCACTCAGCACTAACTTTGATCAAAGAGATCACAATCCAATAGAGGAGGCGCGCAGCTGGGGAAGAAATCATGTCAAATCTAGCCCCCTCACCGAGCTCATCGTCGCCGAGACATGAGAATGCAAATGATCATTCCAATGGTTCCAAGGCCCCTCCGCCCCAAGGCTCAAGCTCTGGCTCACCTTCGAATTGGAATGGCTCGTCCAACCCTCCTCCATCTCCAAGCTCTGGAGGCTCAAGAACGACCTCACCCGAAAATTCACAACGTTCATCTTCCTCTAGCCCTCCTCCGCCTTCAGTGAACCCTCCACAGTCACATTCATCACCACCGCCACCGCCGTCGACCTCCAACTCATCTTGGAATGGTGGAAATTCCAACTCTTCACCGCCGCCAACTCCGCCTTCCGACTCCCCTGGAAACAGCGGCAATTCCAACTCTTCGCCGCCGCCAAACCGGTCATCGCCTCCCCAACAGTCAGGAGGCTCAGCGCCTTCCCCTCCTCCTCCATCTCAATCCTCCAACCAGGCCCCTCCGACAGCGTCAGGTGGGTCGTCGTCGCCGTCGGGATCATCTCCGCCTCGCTCGTCTCCAGTGCCGCCGCATTGGAGTAATAACCATGACCAATCAAGTTCTCAACCTCCTGCTGGTGGTCAGTCATCTTCTCCACCTCCTCCGCCACCGACAAACCAATCGGTGGTCTTCATTCCTATCCCCGTATCATCCAATAGCCCTCCGGGAGCACTGCCGCCACAGGGGATACTAGCCATCGCACCTGCTGGCGCCGTCGGCACTGTGATGTCTGCTCACTTCCCAGGATCAACGCCTGCACGTGGAGCCAATGCTGCCACCACCGGCACCCTGCAGCCTGGTTCGTCGGGAAGCACGTCGGCTGGTGGCGGTGGTGGGAGCACATCTTTTTCGTCTTCACAGCATTCACCCCTAGGCTCATCACGAGAAAGCAGTAGCCCGGTAGCTGCTGCCATTGCCGGCGCTGCAGTTGCGGGTTTGCTGTTTGCCATGATAGCCATTTTCTTCGTCATGTCGAGGAGGAGGAGGAAGAAGACGGACGGACTGGTTTACCACTACGGTAAGCTGATCATTCTCGTATCATATACATATATGTAACAATCAATTCGATCGTTGTGCACGCATAATTAATTCTCTATTGGAACTTGTAACAAAATTGATACCAAATGCAGATGGGAACTACTACATGCAATCGGGCCAATTCGGCGGGTCCAACCCGTCCGGCATGCTCTACCCGCCCCCGTCGGGGGCTGGGACATCAGCAGGCTTCTCCTACGGGGCGCCGCCGCCGACGCCGGGCACCGACAACCTTGGGGGAGGGTACTACCAGTCAGGCAGCATGGAGCCGCCGGGCTCCAAGTCGTCCTTCAGCTACGAGGAGTTGACGAGCATCACGAGCAACTTCTCCCGTGACAACGTGATCGGCGAGGGCGGGTTCGGGTGCGTGTACAAGGGGTGGCTGGCCGACGGCAAGTGCGTGGCCGTGAAGCAGCTCAAGGCCGGCAGCGGGCAGGGCGAGCGCGAGTTCCAGGCGGAGGTGGAGATCATCAGCCGGGTGCACCACCGCCACCTCGTCTCCCTCGTCGGCTACTGCATCGCGCAGCACCATCGGATGCTCATCTACGAGTTCGTCCCCAACGGCACACTGGAGCACCATCTCCACGGTAGTGCCATGCGAAAGAAGCGTGCGTTTTTCTATCATGTAAGATTTGGTCTCCCCTCATGCACCCATGCATTGCATGTTTGCCGCAGGCCGCGGCGTGCCGGTGATGGATTGGCCGACGAGACTTCGGATCGCCATCGGCGCGGCGAAGGGATTGGCATATCTGCACGAAGATTGTATGATGACTTCATGAGTGTTCTTTGACGCCGATGATTTTTGTCCGGCTTACGCGGTATGTGTAATTTTGTGATGATGTTTCGTTTTCAAGGTCACCCGCGGATCATCCACAGGGACATCAAGTCAGCCAACATTCTGCTGGATTACTCGTTTGAGGCACAGGCATGAACAATAGGAGGATTATTCAGTGCTTTTTTTTTTACTTCCAAAGATGAAAGCATCATTTTTGCATGCTGTAGTACAACAATTCATTCATGATTAGGCTGTGTCATACATGGCTGCAGGTTGCGGATTTCGGGCTCGCCAAGCTCTCCAACGACACCCACACCCATGTGTCCACTCGCATCATGGGGACATTTGGGTACGTACGTTGGTTTTGACAACGATTCATTTCTTCTTCTTTTCCTTCCAAAAAAATTTAAAAACCTATCTCCGCTGCTAGCTGATCGCGACAAACCGCCATCAATTGATTGCAGGTACCTTGCTCCAGAGTACGCGTCGAGCGGGAAGCTGACGGACCGGTCGGACGTGTTCTCGTTCGGCGTCGTGCTGCTGGAGCTCATCACGGGGCGGAAGCCCGTCGACCAGACGCGACCGCTGGGGGAGGAGAGCCTGGTCGAATGGGTACGCTCGGGCGCGCATAGTCCACTCCTTCCTTTCCTGCATTCTTGTTGCAACTTGCAGCTGATGGTTGACACTCCTTGCTCTGGCCAGGCACGGCCGGTCCTCGTGGACGCCATCGAGACGGGCGACCTCGGCGAGCTGGTCGACCTGCGGCTGGAGGGCGCGTACAACAGGGCCGAGATGGCGAGAATGGTGGAGGCTGCCGCCGCGTGCGTGCGGCACTCGGCCCCCAAGCGGCCGCGCATGGTGCAGGTGATGAGGGCGCTGGACGACGAGGGGAGCATGTCGGATCTGAGCAACGGGGTGAAGGTGGGGCAGAGCCAGCTGTTCAGCTCCGGCCAGCAGGAGGCCGCCATCCAGCAGCTCCGCCGCACGGCCTTCGCGTCGGAGGAGTACACCGGCGAGTTCGAGCACTCCGGCGAGTACGGTGCCGACTCCGAGACGCGCCCGATGAACCGGAGGCCGGGGTGACCGTGCGTACGTCCCGCCCGCCCGGCCGAGTTGCTTGTGTTGAGCAGAACTGTTTTTTTTTCCTCTATTCTTAATTTCGCCCTCTGGTTTTTAGGGCTTAGCAACGTTATACCTAGCTGACAACAGTAAGAACTAAGAACAACTCAAGGAGCTGAACTGGAAGGGAGTCGTGGGAAATTCCGGGTTTTGGTCGGTTTTGTACCTGATCCATTCGACAAGTTCGTCAATAGTCTTTTTTTTTTTGCATTGCGAAGCCCTAGAAGAGAAGGATTTTATAACTAGGTCCAAGTCAAAATGTTTTTCTTGAACAAAAAACGACGATACTTGGGAAGAACAAAGTACCATTTCATTAAAAAGAAGATCATACGCCCTGTGCTTTTTTCTTCAATTGTGGAAACAAGAGAAGCAAAAGTCACTTTCGAATTAGGTGTAGTTAGGAAGCCCTATCCAACGGAATGTTTCGTGAATTGAGAATTTTCATGTCTTTCAATTCTCGTAACAAATTTCAGTCAAAAAGGATTCAAACTTGAGTGGTGAGGGTGTATACCCAAACACCCACACCTCAGTTTCTCGAAAACAAAAAGGGAAGGTCAGCTGTGGTTGCTATCTAAGCATGACACATTGAGGCTTATGGCAAGTACAATAGCAAAGTCTACTATTGGTTAATAGTAAGTTAAAAGTTAGTTTGTACAATAACTGTCTCTAAAGATTATCTCTAGATATTGTGCAACAATTATCTTTTCTCTTTTGTACATAAATAATCTACATATACTTCCGTGCAAAGCTGGCTACTAAATAAGAGCCACTCTCTTCCTCTTCTCTTTTCTCACTCTTTCACATAGACCAAAGCTGATGTATACAGTCTAAGAGTCAACTGAGGTGATCTTATTGTACATACCCTTAGTGGTGACCGCAGGAGTCACATGCGCATGCATTTAGAGCAATTGCCCACTTTATGCCTGTCAAAATTCATTCATACATAATGGGGCCCACATGGTTCAATTCGTTGTTTGGATTTTCTATGGCATCCCAAACACCCTCCCTTCCCCTCTTAACACAAAAATATCAAAAAATTGAACTCAATTTCAAAAAAACATTCAACTCAAGAAAAATATCAACTTGCAAAATTTTAACTAGAAAAATTTCAACTCATGAAATTCAACTCTGGATATTTTCTAGTAGAACAGTTTCCTACTAAAGTTCCAACTTGAAAAATTCAACTTTGTTTCTGTAACGACCCCTATTTTTAGATAAAATGTAAAAATAAAAATCTAATGTACATATAGTACTAGTCTCATGATCAGTAGCTAGTACACATATTTACAATAATTGGAATCACATCCATACAACATATTATTAAAGCGAAAGCTAATATACGATATATTCTTACACTTCAGAGGATATAGCAGCAGAAAGATGTAAAGTCTTGTAGTGTGCCCATCCGACCCACAGGCAACTGATAAGGCATAATCTCAAAAAAGATCGTCTTATAGAAATTTCGCATCCTGCGATGAAAAGAAATATTCAGAGCTTCGCTATCTTTTCCATCTAAAACAACAAAATAACCAAGGTTGAGTACTTTTATACTCAACAAGACTTAAGGTGGCATTTGCAAAATGCAATAATGCAGGTCAAATCAAAGGAAACTTCTACAATTCTTTTGCATAAAGCGATGTTGAATTTGTAAATCAATATGTCATTTGTAAACGGAGTTTGTAAGAATAAGTTTAACTGATAAGAAATAAGTAAAGCATAAATAATACTCATAGTCCTTCGTGAGCAACGAAATCATCCAAATCATGGAGTCCAACAATGTCGGTCCTTTGATATAAAGTGACAGTTGCTAAACAAGCTTCAAACCAAAACCTATTTTTAGAAAATATCAAAATCTAATATTGGAATGACTTTACCAAGTGTCCATGATAGCGAGCGTGGCTAATCAATTAGATTTACACTCTGTAGAGGTGTACAGTTTTACCCATAAGGAATGATCAACCTCTTTTGCCAGACCAATTAACACACTTTCTTTGGTGTGTCGACAAGGAGATCATACATAACTGTTACATTATCTACATATAACTTTGCACTAACTCGGTGATGATAAACCCCTTACTATGATAGTAGAAGATATTTGTATAGCCATTGTACTCTTAGTAGGTAAAACCTGATGAGTCCTCATTTCCGGTCGAAGATATAATGTTATACTCTCAATAGTAGGTCCTGTACGTCAAGTCCTCACTCCCCCATTATAGCAAAGTGTACACTATTGTACCAGTATGCATTTACTCACACTGAGGCATCGAAGCCCCTCACAGGCAGACCTGACCAGAATGCTTCCACTAACTCCCTCCTACCAATGTACAAAGCCATATCTAAATAACTTAATAGGTTAAGGCCATCCCATACCAGCCCTCGTGGTTGAACGGGTTTCTTGGATCAATAGCGTTCCATTGTTCGGTCCTTAAACTAACACGGGCGATACTCCATCCTACACTACGTGCAAATCCATCTGCACATCTGGTTATTGCCAGCAATCGCCCACGTCAAAATCATAGTTTTATTTTGGGTTTTTAATCAAAATACCAGTAACTAATAGTGTCATATCCAACCTTTTTAAATTCTCAGGAAACAATTTTGATCTGATCATCTACCTCATTGCTAAGGAAGCATGGCTAAGCAGGATTAATATGTAATCGTATATACCATGATGATATTATGTACTATCTATCCTTAATCTATGGTTATCAAGGTTCACATGTCTATACTTATCAAGGAAATTTCATGAGACAACAAGTATATCTACCAATACCACAAAATAGCGAATTTACAGAAAATAAGCTAATGCATGAAACACTTTGATAAACAAAATGAAAATTAAATACTAGGATCAATATGATCAAAGGGGTGCTTGCCTTGCTTAATCATTGTTTTTGACAAAGTAGAGGTTGTAGTTGACGATGTTGATGACGGAATCAGTGGCATCGAGTTCTACATGTCGTTTGCTGGAAATATAGCAAATAACAAACTTTAAGAAGGGCAAAAAGGAGACAGATAGAAAACTAAATAAAGACATTACAAAAAGTAGACGTTGCTTAGGGTTTGGGTTATATGATTTCATATTCTTGTTTTTTTAGTTGATTAAGCATTCATATCGTTAATAGATTTCAAGTTGAGCGATGCACGATTCCCTTTATAAATTATCCATTCTTGTTTTACAAATTCAAGAGGCTAAAATTATGTACTTTTATATTTATAATTTCAAATTCAAGATGCAAAATTTATTTAGATTAATAGAATTAAACATTAGTCATTTTGTTGAATGATATGAATGAATATCACTTAATCCTTAATTGATTTTACATAAAAAGTGGTTTCGAATATGCTAGATCTATTAAATTAGGTCACTAGTTATATATTCGTAGTTTTTAAGAAAGTTTTGGTGATATAAATATCTTAATTACAGATTTCCTTCATTATTACTAAGTTTGTTTATTCATATTATGAAGTCTAGAAATCATAATACTTAAGGTTATTTAGCTATCATGACTTATATGCAAAGCATGAGAAAATGAGATTATTTCTCCAGAATAGGGTAGTCTTTACTTTGGGAAGCGATCCTAATCTGATTTTATAAATGTTAGGATTTGGACAAGACATTATATTCATTGATGAAACAGCTTATATAGTATTGTAAGGTTTACGTTATAAGGAATCGGATTAGTAAGGTGAAGTGTATGATTAACACTTAGGGTTATTGCACTAGTAGAATTTAGATGAAAAACAAGTTGTAAATAAAATATTTTTCTAGGTTATGATAGTCCATATCCTAAATATCATTTCTCGATCTGATTTGCATAATAATTGCATTTAGATGAGATATTTTATTAGTTATCGAAAAGGCTTAAGTGTTTCTAAATTCTATGCGATAAAGGTTCAGTTTCCGATTTAAGTTTGCGACAATACCTTATAGGATAATTTATCCATTTTTTAGGCATAAGCAGGGGACATCTCTAAGAGTGTTTTATAGTTGATTCTGTGATATTTTGCTTTTATCCGAGATAGTTTACAAGTATATGAAGATTAAAGTCTTTTATAAATTTAATTCAAATTAGTTCTTTTTGCCAACTATATTGACCTTATCTTTAAGAATATACTAAGATTAGCTTTACATGGCTCCAGCCTCCAAATTAGGATATTTTATACATATATACATATAGATATACATATATATATATATACATATATATATATATATACATACATATATAGAGAGTTCTTAAGTTCACTTATAGCATATGAAAATGCATTTCGGCTAAGTGGCTTAAGCATAAGCTATAACCTATTTCAATGACTTTGCTGATTCATATAGTCTGATCTATTAAGGATCCAGTTTCTCATGACTCAAGATTTTACTTATCATTACCCATACAAGTATACATTCTTCTACATAGATAAGGCTAATTCAAATCAAGTTTATTTCTTAATCATTTTGAAAAATTCAAGTAGTCTACTGTTATACTAGTATTTAGAAATTATTTTTACTTATTTTAGATTGCTTTTATACAAATTATGCATTTTTGAGATTTTAGTATATTGAATGTAACCTTTTATAGAAAGTTATTCAAACATAAATGAAATTTAAATATTTTTATATATTTGAGTTGCTGGAAACATAAGTATTTCATTAAAATTGGTTTCATTTAATTTCGAGTTTGTTCCTAAAACTTTTATATATAGTCTGTCTTTATGTCTTCTTTTAAAATTTTAATTTCAAATTCACACAAAGATCATTTTCAAAATATTATTGTATATTCTGAAATTACTTGATTTTATATGATTTTAGAAATTTATTTCAATTTATTTGGACTTATAGTGTAAAAGTTACAAATACTTGAACATTTTTCAGGTAATGAAAAATGTGGAGAAAATGCAGAATACGGTTTCCTATTACAGAAGACTTATTTTTGATTTATGCGGGTTTCTTTTGAATGAGCTAGCAGCCATTGACATTGGGCCCCACTGTTTAGAGACCAAAAGCAAAGCCCGGTGATAGGGCATGCCACCGGCGAGGCCGTGGGCCAGATCTTGCTCGATCGGCAATGGGGACAGCATCACAGCATCCGTGCGCACACACTAGTGAGGTTCACAGCTATCGGTGTCAGTCGAAAGTGCTTCACCACTGAGAGGGTGCGCCGGCGCCATGGCCAACTCGAGAGAAGCTTGGAATCTCATTGCATTTTCACTAGGAGATGGATTCATGAGCATTAGTGGATCCTAATAATCTCATTTACCTGCTTTCTGGACCAGAGAATGGTCGAGGTGAGCTGCCACCGACCGCCAGGATTGGAGAAGAAGGGGTCAAGGGGTGGTGGTGCTACAAGCGAAGAAACATGAAAATGAGGTTTGCTGAGTGATATAGGAGACAGTAGAGTGCTTTGGATTCAACCAATTTGGGAGTTACCCACCATGCCCGAATCGCTCTTTCCCCCCTTTTGCTACTTGGTGGTGAAAATGGTGCCAGGGAGACATGTGCGGTGTTCTGGGCAAAGGAGTGCAATGGTGTGAATTCCTGCCACAGAAGGTCTTGGGACGACTTTTATAGATGGCTCAAGTACTGAGGTGCATTTGAACGCGAGGTAAAATGGCAGCTCGGCTCTATTCTTCAATGCCAACGCGACCGGGGAATAGAGAGGGTAGGGCATGGCATGGGAAGGCCAAGGTACAGTGCAGCGCCCCTAAGGTTTGACGTGGCATGACCAAACAGAGATAGCAAACTGATTCAGTGCATTGGGAAAGTTTAGAGGGGAAGATCGGGAGTGAGAGAGAGAGAGAGATAAGCACAGCTAAGGAGGAGAAAATAGGATTTGTTGACTAATAGATGGGGTTGGGTCCACCGAGCAGTGAGAGAGAAGCTTTCCCACCACCTTCCAGTAACGGCTACGGAAATAGTAAACAGGCCCACTTGTCGGCGAGGTCAGATGGTAAAAGGGATAAACTTGGCTCAGATAGTAAAGGGATAAACTTGGCTACCAAATGAGCAACAAATTTTTTGGAACTTTTTCACCAAGGTCTCCTGGTAATCTTCCAGTAAAAATATTAAGTTAAAATATTCAATAGAGATTTTATAACAAAGCTTTCACCCTCGAGCTACGCGTGGTTAGGTGGCTGATCAAGTTCAAGCCAGGTCCCATTAGAAAATACTCGGGTAAGATCAATCCCATCGAGTGGCTGTAAATCTACACTACAATCATGAGGGAGGCAGAAGGTAATGAGAAGGTGATGATCAACTACTTACTGGCCACCCTAGATGGTGTAGCGAGATCTTGGTTGCTCAACCTCCCACCTTAATCGATATCATCATGGATGGGAGTTGTAGGCCCAGTTCATTGCCAATTTTCAGGGCACATATGAATGCCCTGGAATACGTGTCATGGCCCCAAATTCGAATTCGGCTCATGCAACTAACATTAGCGCCAACCAAGTTTTGGCCGCGTTTGAGATCAACTTCGACTTCAGTGAATGTCCTAAACTGCCATTTAGAAGAATTTCCAAACTTAGCAAAATATTAAGAGCTAAAAATTTCAGTGTCCAAATATGGTTTTCATCAAAGTTTGGAGTCTTGTAACTTGAGATCTATAATGATCTAGAATGTGCGGTTAGCTAATCACAAACTAGGAACTTTTCTCTATGCAATGGTTGAGTCTTGAGCCCAATCCAACATCAAATGCTAATTTAAATCTTAGCATCAAAATTGAATCCTATGCTGAAAATTCTGGGGACTTAGTCAATTTATCTCTTGCTTACTAGTGGGGCTATGTGATCTCAATTTACAAAGGAATTTGGGGGGGGGCAGCAAAATAGATGCAGCACTCTTTTTCTCATTTCTCCTCCCCAAGCCGCCACTTCCTCTAGCCCCCAAACCGAAACCCCACTCCTCTTCTTCCTGGTTCTCCTCCCCAAGCAAGACTCCATGCACTCCCTCCTCTCCTTGCTGCACCAAAGGAGCTCTCCCTGCAGCCTCCCTGGTGGCGCCCTCTCCCTCCAGCACCTCTCCAAGCAGCAGCTCCCTCCTCCTCTCTTCTCTTTGTTCCCCATGTGAGATTTTGAGGTAAGGCTTCCTTGTTTTAGGGTTGAGTATTTCCTGGTTTTGGGGGCAGCAATGGTGAATTTGGGGGCTTAGGATAGTAGAGATTTGGGATTTGGGTGGGAAACAACAACTCTAGGGTTTTGAGCACAATCCTGATTTTCGAGCAGATTTCGTAGCTGCTGTTTCGGGTTGATTTGATCAAGTTAAGGGCATCTCCTGCTAGGCTGTCTGTAGAGAAAGTTGTGGGTAATGGAATTATCTTTCATTTTCAACCATAATCACTCAATTTTGATAATCCAGCTGAAAGTTATGATGATTTTAGTGCATGCTGCTCTGGAATGCTGAAAATGTGGAGCTGAAACTTGAGCTGCGGTTTAAAATTAATTAGAGGCCAAATTAGAATAAAATTTTGCCTGAGAAGTTGTAGAAAATTTCGTGTAGATTGTAAAAATGTTATCCTTTACTCAATTCCATTAAGTATAGCAATTTTTATGATAAAATTAGTGCATGCTGTTCTGAAACTCTGAAAATTCCAGACACTGAAACTGCTCTCTATTCCTGGCTGAACTGGGAGTTCTCTAGGCAGATTCTGGATGATTGACCAAAGATAAGTTATAGTTCTATGTCTTGTGGTCATTTGAATCTAAGTTTGCTCAATTTGGCTAAGTGGTTAGAAAGTTATGGTCATTTGTATCACTATCTGTCCTGAAACCGGTTTTGCTGAAATTTCAAACTTTTGGGGCTGAGGTTCAGAGTTTAGTTGGGGATTTTAAATCTATATTCTGAATGTTAAGATGTATGATAAAGATAGATCATCCTCTTGTGGTCACATAGAGTCCAAGAAAATCAATCTTTGGGTTTGCCATTTAAAAGTTATGCGTCTTTAGAGGAGTATGCTTGCTGTTTTCAGATTTTTGCTATAAAATAGAAGTGGAGTTTAGCATTTGTATTTTCATTCTTATATTGAGATGAATGTTTGCACTTTTGGAACTTCCATGGGGGATGCATTTAGTATTTCATTTCATATGCATTGCATGCATCTCATTTCTCATGCATTGTGATCGTGTAGAAAACGAACACGCGGAGGGTGACGCGACTGTGACCGAGGGGGGTACCGGAGAGCCGACTAATATTGAGAATCCAGCAGAAGTTCAAGGCAAGCACCTAAGCATTTTCAACCTTACATATAATTGTATTTTGGTGAATAAACTGCTTATTGGATGATTACGTCTTGCATTAGGAATTGAAATGTGGGAATGGTATTAGAACCTAATTGCTGCACATACTGTTAGTGATATGCCCTAGAGGCGATCATGTGAGATGATTGTATCATGCGTCTATGCTCATGTACTTATCAGTTCCATGAATAAATGTCACTCCTTTGTTCATTGAGTATGACTTAATTGTGAAACACATTGGTTATAAGATATTATTCTAAACGATCCCTGGTTACATATCATTATGTGGGACAATAGTGATTTGACCAGCACATGTATTGATTGATGGTAATATTTCACATACCATAGATATGCGATATCAAATCAATAATGTGGGCACATGTTAGAGAACATGGGGTTGATAGACCCACCCGAGACATCGATGAGATTGTTATCTTAGAAGTGCCATCGTGGTGTAGTCTCGAGTGGTATACTTATACGATCCTTTGACCCGAGATCCTTATTGATTCTCAGCATGTGTAATTGTATACTTTGAGGCTATCAAACGCTTCTCCGTAACAGGGGAGTTATAAAGTTAGCTTACGGGTATGCCATGAAACATGACGTGAGATATAAGAGATCAAGATGGAATTTGCCCTCCATGATAACGGAGAGATATCTCGGGCCCTCGGTGTGGATGGATAATGAAAAGTGCATGGCCATGCCAAAGTGATTAAAGTGTTAATCACTTAATTATATCCATTACATTGACGAGTGAATGGGTCGAGCTATCACAAGGATGGCACGATCTTGCCTTGAGCTTGACCGGTATCGCGTGGCAAAAGGATCGGTATATGAGTATATCAAGGTTCAACCGACACGATCATTCTGCGTATTCGGGGACAACATGTCCCGCTAGGAACCATCGTTGTCGATGGTCGGAAAAGAGGTTTCAGGGCTATGGCCGCTATGCATGAACCTAACGGGTCACACACTTAACGGGTTGGATCATGTCCGATGGATTGGATCCATTAGTGGGTTTACACGATTTGGATCCTCTGGCGCCCTAATGGATTTCTACCGAGAAGATCCATTAGCATGAGTCCTAATGGGCTTTATTGTAGAAGGCCCGTTAGTGCACTCTATATAAAGGGCATGGGGTGTGCTACCACGAGATTCACCCCACCACGAAACCCTAGCCGTCGACCCCTACCCCTGCGAAACCCTAGCCGCCACGCTGTGGTGTTAGCACACGGCGACGGCGTTCCACCCCGGACGGTGGATACCGTAGAGGCGCGTGCAGATCCGCTCTCGGCGCCGATCGGCGATCGGTTTCACCTCTCCAACTGCGCGTGCACATCTTCATCCGCTGCATCGTGCACCCATGGCGAGGAGACGTCAAGGACTCAGTAATCACTGGCGAAAGCACTTTCGGCGCCGGAGACCACTCGGCGAGCACTCGGGCGGTTCGGAGACCACTAGGCGAGCACTCGGGTGATCTCGCAAGCACTCGGCCGAGCAGTCGGGATTACGTTCGACTACGTACAGTGCTTCGGAGCACGCGGGGAGGCTTCACCCACTCTACTTCCGCTGCTAACGTGCTCCAAGGGTAATGCTCCATGATCCACTTCTCGCATGTATCCTGGTTGAATGCGTAGAAAATTTTTGTTTTCGGCTAGCGTAGCCTACGCGTTCCCCTTCACATACACTCATTGATAATTGTCGAACACCTCCCTTGGAGCTAGTATATGGGTAATTATATTGTGTCCATGCTTAGTTTGCTTAGATGTCGGGTATGGGCCAAGTGGTGGATGGCTCCATCACTTGAGATTAATTACTTCACACTATTGGGTTGCAATGGATATGGTTATGTTCTGAAATGTAAACTTGAGACCCAAGCGAGAGGGTTGGATCATTTGGGTGTGGAGACTCAAATATTGTACTCTCTTTGTGTCGATTAAGGACCGATCCGTTGTTTGCCATGTTGATCGAGCACACCTTGTTGATCGTGATGCCCGATATAATGGTACGGTAAGCCACCCTTTCATGGCATCTCGCTCGATGGGTCATGCCCTCATGCGGTTGGACGTGGTTGAGGGCGAGGCTTAGGCCGACTCTCGAGGGCTAAGCGAGGCTTGAGCCGCTCGAGGGGGTGCTAGGTGCTCAGACCGCATGAAGATGGTTCAACGAGTATGTACGGATGGGAGGAGGGTTGACATGAGGTTCCTTGTGGCACATGTCGTGCGATTGATGATCCCCTGCAGGGTGAGTAAGCGATTCGAATTGCCGCGCTCTCAGATATGAGCACGCTTGTATCATCCGACATTTCAGCGTAGTAACAACTTAAATTTGAAATTAGTTGGTATACTTGATGTTGATACTTGTTCATGTTATTACTTGCTCTCTTTCATGTAAAATTTCAGATTTCACTCTAGTAGTAGGTGTTGTCCATAAACGCTATAAAAAATTATAAATTGAGTAGTTGAATGTGAATATGAACCAAAGTTAAGCTTTTATGCACTTGTTACCTTAAGCTTACTCCTTGCTACATCTAAATGTATATGCCTTCAAGTCGGTCATATATGGACCACGGGTAAGTCTTGCGAGTACCTTCTGTACTCATGCTTCTGCTTTGTGGTTTTTAGGTGAGGACATCGAGGGATGCGAGTTCTATCTGTATTGCCTCTCGGTGGTCGAGCGGGGCACCGAATAGAGGCTATGCTCAACATTGCAAACGCCCGGAAGTGTTCAGGGGTAGGACACTTCCGGAGATGTCATACTTTTGGTTTAATATGGTAGTTGTTCGTTCATTTTGTTGTATAGTTAGCCTTCTAAACTATGTTACTGCTATGTTTATTACTTGGCTACTTCCGTTGTTGAACCTTGATATATTCTCATGCTCAACTCATGTCTGGGATGTTACTTCTATCCATACTGATCTTTATGCTATGTTGTTGTTGTTGTGCTATACTTGGTTAAGTTATTTATTCTTCTGTCTGCGGAGTGGATGTCCTTACTTCTAGGGGTGTCATGCCGAAATTTTGTAGGATTTCTGAGTCTAGGCAGGATCTTGTGTTTTGTCTGTTTTGTGAGTCTTAGTCTGTTGTTGTTAGTTCTTGCCTTGTGTGGTTGTCTAGTTTGTCTTTGTACTTTAGGTTGTAGTTGTTTTGTTGTGTTTCCGCGTTGCATGTCTGGTCGTAAAGTTTTGGGTTCATTGCCCCTTTATGCGAATTGAATTGATATGGCAATGGAAACCGGTATGCGGGGCGATCCTAGTTGAGCTTCGGGTCGCATACCGGGGGAATACCGGGATTGTTGTCGAGTTATTCGAATGGGATCGTTGTTGTCCTAATTGGGCTTGGGTGTTAGCACTGTGAGCACCATCGGTGATTCCGTTGCTAGCCTCCAAATCCGATGAGGGCGACCGGGCATCCGGGCATTCGAATAACCCGAGGACGGTCTGGGCGGCTCCTCACAATACGCAGTGACCTGCATCGGGTAATAAAAAAGCTAGAGGAATCGGTGTGTAGTTTCATCCGAGATGCTTCAGTGATAAGCGTAACTCAATCCCTGACATCTCAAACGAGGAGTTCATAGTTGTCTTCGAGAACGGTGTCAAGAATAGGGAGCTGAAGGGAAAGCTCGCCATTCAAAAGGTCAAAACCACCATGGAGCTCTTCGAGTTAGTGGATAAATACGCCATACGTGTTGAAGCCCGAGACCATATTAATGACCCTAAGTCTGGCGATGACAAGCCCGAGTCATCCAAGTAGGGGGCGAAGAGGAATAAAAACTGCAGGGAGAAACACAAGGGCGACTCCACCGTACCCGCGGTCGAAAGGGGTAAGGTGCACAACATTGGCGATAACAAGGGTCGAAGCCATGGAGAAGGCAAATACTGCCCAGCAAGAAGGTCCACGAGAAGCTCAAGGCTACCCTCACCGAGCGTGGGGTCAAGCAAGCCAAGGAGAAGCCCCAGGATGACGAGCCTGAATACCATGGGGCTGATCACAAGTTGGCGCACATTTTGAGGATCTGCCATGTATGAATCCAAAAGATAGTACAAGGCAGTCAAAAGGGATGTCAACTTGGCCACACCGGCACCCCTTAGGTTCCTTAAGTGGTCAGAAGTGTTGGTCACCTTTGACCAATCAGATTACCTAGTTGTGGTCTCACATACGGGTCAATACCCTGTGGTAGTTGAGCCCACCATTATTAATGTTAAGGTCGCTCAATCTTGATCGATGGAGGTAGTTCATTGAATCTCATCTAAGTTCATGGCTGTGGTGCACTACACGTACTAGAGTGTCAAGATGCCAACGCTAAAGGAGTCCTTATGATCAGAGGGAACTAGCACGCAGTGGTCAGGTGCGACAAGAAAAGCCTAGAGATGGCCAAGCATCACAGCGATTGGCAACCAGTGCCCACGATGAGGGAGCCAAGTGCTAAAAATCCAAGAGCATTGACAAGGCTCCTACATCCAATAGTGCTGCAAGGACCCAGTCGACGATGGCAAGAAGGACAAGAAGACCGATGAAGGTGTCAAGATAGTGCCATTAGATCCATCGAAGCCTTCCAAGACAGTCAAGATAGGTGCTAACCTTGACCCCAAATAAGAACTTGATCTCATCACCTTTCTTTGGGCAAACTGCAACGTGTTTGCATGGTAATCGTCCGACATGCTCGAGGTCCCCAAGGAGGTGATCGAGTATTAATTAGCTATGGAACCGAGTGCCAGACTTGTGGTGCAGAAGTAGTGTAGATTTGCGAAATACTGGAAGTAGGCCATACAAGAGGAGGTCGGTAAACTCCTGAAGGTTGGCTTCATTCAAGAAGTTCGTCACTCGACGTGGTTGGTGAACCCTATCCACATCAAGAAACCCAATGGCAAGTGGAGGATGTGCATCAACGACACTGACCTCTACAAGGCTTGTCTCAAGGATCCTTTTCCCCTTCCCTGCATCGACTAGATAGTATACTCCACCATGGGATGTGAACTGCTAAGTTTTCTAGATGCCTACTTGGGGTGTCACCAAATTAGCATGTCCGTAGAGGATAAGAAGAAAACTTCTTTAACTACTCCCATCAATGTATTATGTTATATTAACATGCTTTTCAGTTTGAAGTGTGTTGGTGCTATGTATCAACACTGTATCCAAAATTGTTTGAAGTCTCAAATCGGGCTCAATGTGGAAGCGTACATTGATGATATCGTAGTCAAGTTGAAAACTGGGAGCATCTTAATTAGCGACCTCGAGGAGACATTTGGCAACCTCAGGAAGTATCGGATGATGCTTAACCCCAAGAAGAGTATGTTCGGCATTCCGTCTGGCAAGCTTCTCAGTTTCCCAGTGTCCTGTCGAGGCATCGCGGCTAACTTGCGCAAAATTGAGGGCAACGATCAGATGCGTTCTCTGCAGATGCTGAGGGAAGTGCAAAAGCTCACGGGTTGCATTGCTACTTTAGTCAATTCATCTCTTGGATGGGTGAATGAGGGTTACTCTTCTTCAAATTACTCAAGAAGCAAGACACTTTTGAGTGGACAAAGGAGGCAGAAGTGGTTTTTTGAGATCTGAAAAGGTACTTATCATCTCTGTCAGGTTTAACCTCACCTAACATAAAAAGGAGCTCTTTTTGTACATTGCAACTACCCCTCAAGTAGTAAGCATAGTCCTAGTGGTCAAGCAGGAATGCCCCGAGAAAATGACCAAAGTTCGGAAGCCGGTGTATTATGTGAGCGAGGTCAAGCTACGATACCCTCAAGTGCAGAAGATGCTATACACCATCTTGATGACTTCTCAAAAGCTGCGACCCTACTTCTAGGTGTACAAGATTACGGTCATGACGACGTATCCGCTTAAGGAGGTAATACGCAACCGAGGAGGCGACAGGGCAAATTAATCAGTGGGCGGTTGAATTTAGTGAGTTTGAGGTCTATTTCATGCAACAAACCAGCATCAAGTCAGGAGCTTTGGTGGACTTCATTGCAGATGGACAAACGTCAAGGAAAAAGAGCACAAGTTAGTCGATGACCACTGGACTATGTTCTTCGATGGATCACTCACGCTCACGGCTCGAGGGCTAGCATCGTGCTCCAATCCTCGATAGGTGAGGTGCTTAAATATGCTATCCAACTTGATTTTCAAGCTTCAAACAATGTTGTAGAATACGAGGGATTAATTAACGGGCTCTACATAGCTGCATCACTTGGCATACTAGTCGTAAACCAAGTGCAGAAGGAGTACCAGTACTCGGACGACAACATGGTAGTGTATCTAAATTAGGTTCGCAAGTTAGAGCACAAGTTCGAAGGGCTCGAGGTAAGGCATATTGGCGATGTGACAATTTCACCGCTGATGAACTTGGCAGGCTCGCATCGTCCCGTTCTCCCACACTCATAGGAGTCTTCGTCGAGAAACTCCTTAAACCATCTATCTTCCTTGTACAGGAGGCAAATGCTACCCAACTCGACCAGCAGTCTGGTTGGGTCAGCGAGGCCGAATCCACAGACATGGAAGCTGCACCACTCGAATGCGAGCTGACTTGGATGACTCCATTCCAAGCCTATCTCGAAGGTCGAGAGCTCCCTAATGATGATGCAATAGCTGAGAAAATTGCATGTAAGTCCAAACTATACGCGTTGGTAGACAACAAGCTCTACTGAAAGGGGAGTAGTAGAACCTTGATGAAGTGTGTCACTTAGGAAGAGGGCAATAAGATATTGCTTGATGTCCATGGAGGAATCTGCGGTAATTATGCGTCCTATCGCACCAAAGTAGGAAAGGTTTTTCGACAAAGGGTTATATTGGCCGATAGCCCTCTAGGATAATTACGAGCTAGTGAAGAAGTGTGAGAGCTGCCAATTTTACGACAAGCAAACCACCTGGCCAGCCTAAGCCCTGCAAACTATTCCTCTATCTTGGCATTTCTCTGTTTGGGGCTTGGACATCTTGGGACCATTCCCAAGAGCCTGAGGAGGGTACAAGTTCCTGTTCATAGCAATCGACACATTCACCAAGTGGATCGAAGCTGAACCCATAAGGAACATCACCTCAGAAGTAGCTAAGAAGTTCACGAGAAGCATCAATACTTGGTTCAGCATCCCAAATCGAGTGATCATAGACAACGGTAGTTAGTTCAAATGCAACACTTTCGTAGACTTTCGCGAAGAATTGGGTATCAAACTTTGTTTCGCTTCTGTAGCTCACCCTTAGAGTAACAGTCAAGTCGAACGTGCCAACGGCATAATCTTGCAGGGGATCAGGACCCACGTGTTCGATAGACTCAAGGCTTACTCGACCCAGTGGGCAAAAGAGCTCCCCTTGGTGCTGTGGGCTATTCGTACGTCGACTAGTTGAGCCACTGGTGAAATAATGTTTTTTGTCTATGGAGTAGAAGCAGTGCTTTCGACCGAGTTAACGTTAAGGTCACTTCGTGTGGATAACTACTCAGAAGAGAAATAGAAGCAGGTGCGAAGAGATGATGTAAATCTGCTCAAGGAATACAGGGATTGAGCGTCCGTTCGGGCAGCCAAGTATCAACAAGCTTTGTGCAGATATCATAGTCAGAAAGTCTAGGAAATAGTGCTCACCACCGAGGACTTAGTGATGTGAACTTGGTGTCCCGATCTTTCGATGAGAGGAGGGTAACTATCGATTTGGTAGGAATCGATGTTGACGGCCCGACTACAACCGTCCAGGACGTTGCGCCTTAGCAACCGATACACCAACTCAGATGGTTATTGATCTCGCCGAGACGCGATCAACTCGACCACGAAGGTCATTGTTCCCGCAAGCAATCGAAGAACATAGCAAGAACAAGATGAACAACCAACTAAATTGGCAAATGTGTATTAAGCTCAAATCTGAAAGAAACACAAACGGTGGGGTACTGTAATGATAAAACAGGCGGTCTAGTCGACACGCGCGATTATTGGTATGTAGCAAAGGCTAGACATAACTAAACAAAACCCAAGTCCTAGATGAGGGTTTGGGTGCTTATTTATACTAGGGGAGTAGGAGAGGGTCGTCCATAGCATAGGAGACCTAATACAACTCAAGTTGAAGACACCAAGTCTAGTTTGACTCGGACTGAAAAAGCAACGTGTGGTTTTTGGCAGTTTTCGGACGCATCTGAAGGAATTTTGAGGTAGGGACAGATCCTTTGGAAAGTAGACTCCGAGACCTTTCAAACGTATACTCATGGGCCTCCAGAACCCTCCGGAATCGAAAGTTATGACACTTTAAAGTCAGTGCTGTTTCTGAGGCCGAATTGGACTCGAACTCGGACTGAAAAAATGTTCTGGATTGTTTTGCGTATTCCTATTGACTCGAAGGGAATTTTGAGGTGATCTTGGATCTGTTTGAAAGAGGATGACCACAGCTTTCGTTTCTGTACTCATAGAGCTCCAGAAGCCTTCTGGAACAAAAGTTATGGCCGTTTGAATTTGACCATCTCTGGGAGTCCGAAGCTGATTCCAATTTGCTTTTCCCTCCGGACGCGAAATCCCTTGTGGTTTGCAAGTCTTCCCCAAGGTTCCTAAGAATAATCAAATCATCACAAGTATTAAATAGCATTCCATTCATATTATCACTAATGGAAAGGTCAGGAACGATTCACCGATGATTAAACTGTCAGGCGCTAGCTCGAGTAACCGGTCCTTGGATAATAGCAGCGTGTTCAAATTGATGTGTAGATGTGGCTATATCCATAGAAGTGATGTCCTCATCATTCTCCCCTTCTTGCATTTGAGTCGTCCTCGACTCAAGCTCACCCTTTTGGACGTCTTCAGCACAAAACATCCTCATATAGGATCTGCATTTATTTAAATAAAATAGTAGCTCGCCTCTTTATATATTTTAAATACCGAGAAAAATATTTAGAGGATTCACCTGATAATTATCGATATAGCTCAAGACCTCTTTCCAGCATATAATGGTCTGATGATTAATCTGTCGTGCGCTTCGAGTCATCGGTCCTTGGACTATTGTAGGATCGGCTCCTTGGTGAGTTGTAGTAGGCGTGGTTGTATCAAAAGAGGTGATGTCCTCATCAGGAGGCGGCCAAGGTGGCAGGCTAACTGCTGGAGGTGAAGGTCCCATGCCCAGAAGCCTAGGCGGCGGCCAAGGTGGTAGCCAATTTGACGTAGATGATGATACCAAATTCAAAAGCCAAGAAGGCCAACTGTGTGATCGCCCGGGCCAAGGTCGAGGTCGGTGAAACCTTGCAGATGAAAGCAGCATAGTAGGAATAGCCTTGGTTATATCCATGCCGAACATGGTCTCATCATTCTCCCTTTCTTGAATTGGAGTCGTCCTCGACTCCATCATAGTCTCCTGCAAAATGTTAGTACCAATAGGGAACAAAACAATATGCACATCTTTTGCAATCAAATTGTTGGAATTAAAATCATCAACATCTATGTACTCCCTTTCTTGAAAACTGTCATGTAGATTGAAAACAAAACTGGAAGTACTTGTCATGGATTGATCACATTGTTGCATATAAAATGATGGATTTGTATTTGAACAAATATAAACACGATGTACCATATAATCTCCATTTTCATTATGTTTGCCGATAATATGAAAAGTGTTTCGTGATAACCATGGCAAATCAGCATGTACAAAAAGTTTCTCCTTTAAACTATTTGGATCACACAGAATATCAAATTCAATGTAACTTAAAGTATTTGGAGAAGATATCAATCTAAACTCATCTTCTTCACTAGCAATGTGAATAACACATTTATTATCAGCACAAGTGTTTGTTTTTGTAAGAGAAGAAACCTGTTCATTTACTAATTGTGACATGGATATTAGTGAAGCATTCTCACACAACTCTTCTTTATCACAAGAGATAGCATGCACATCATCTTGTAACAATGAAATTTCAGCCATGGGTTCCACTAAAGATTGCTCTATGACAGCATGAGTAGTGGACAATTTCAGCATATCAAAATTATTTTCACCACGTGTAAAATCAACACCTTTTACATTACCTCCTAAAGTTTCATCCATTGTTGTAGGTGTCGGGGTATCCATATCTCGTTGCATAGTCGAAGGAATGTCCCATGCTCGACTTTCTCATCTTCCATGTTCTCAAACTCTTTTTGCTTGTCCTCTTTGTGCGCAAAATGTTAGCCACAAGAGGAGGTGCAGCAACAGTGCCTCAAGTGAAGCTAGTAGTGCATTCAAACTTTCAATACTACAAGCACTTTCAAACAATCGTGAAAGAGATCGATATGTTTGACCATTAAGAATATCCGAATACCCTTATTAAGCCCATGAATGAACCTAAATGGATAGCTTCATCACGTTCTTCTAAACCACAACGTAACAAACAAGTTTGCGCTCACGATAGTATTCTCTAACAAGATACTCCCTTGTTTTAAGCATTGAAGTTTAGCAAGCAAACACTCAAAGATAATATTCAGGAACAAATTCAAGTCTCATAATTTTTTCATGTCATTCCAATTCTCGTGTTTTCCCCTTTTCTACAAACATGCTTCCACAATGTTAACGATACCCGTAAAGCACATTAGCGGCAAAACTAATCTTTTCAATTTCAGACACATTAGACATGCTAAATTGTTTGTCTACCGCTATTTCCCAATCAATATATGCTTCAGATCAAAATTTCCAGATATGGAGGTAATGTTATTTTGAGGTTACCGTGTTCAGGAGTAGGAGACGAAGCCTTCATGTTGTTTATGTCGCAAATCTTTTGGTTGAATCGAAGTGAACTCGTTTCATGTAGACCTGCCATGATTAGTAGATAACAAGGAAAAACAAAACCATATGTAATCCCCTATCAACTACTTGATGTGGATAAACGAGTCGCTCACACTCAACTTGTTCAATCAAGTTCTTACCAATTCTTACCAACTGAGCAGGAGGTGATGGCAACCGACAAGAAAATAACTTCTGGAGATAAGTGTATCGGTGCCAAACACATGTACCTGGGGTAGTAGTATATGTGGAGCTATAGGTGGCTGAAAATAGTACAAAGGAAAGCTAAAACCACATTAGTCAAAGCAAGCTGAATAATCGTTCAACGATGGTACCGTCTGGTCCTAGGCCTAACTGCATTAGAGACGCGAGCCGGGACACAAACGTCGCCACGGAAATCCAACCTTCGAACCAAAAAACAAAGGCACTACCCCAAGCTCCCTTTTCTTCCTTTCTTTTCTTTTAGTGCGGCTCTTTTATGTGCACTTGCCTTTTTTTTTTTTTTTTTTCTCTCTCTCTGATACGCAGTCGGCGAGCACTCGGGCGACCAGCTCACGCGTTGGACGACCACTCGGGCGACCAGTGCACGCGGTGGGCGAGCACTCGGGCGACCACACCAAGCGATGGGCGAGCACTCGGCGACCAGGCCACGCGACGGGCGAGCACTCGACGACCAGGCCACGCGACGGGCGAGCACTCGGCAACCAGGCCACGAGATGGGCGAGCACTCGGCGACTAGGCCACGCGATGGCTGAGCAGTCTTCTGAAGGTACTTCTTTTTTTTCAACTTTCAGATGGTACAGCTAGGCTAAAACTTTAACAAGGAAACCAAGCCACTATTCTTCGCAAGGTCGCTCAACAAATTTAGAAACCAATCTGCTATTTTTGGGAAGATTGACCAACAATTTTGGATTTTCCTTACTAGGATGAACACAAACCCTAGAATTGTGGTGGCAGCGGCTCTAATCAACAATGGTGGCACACTGCAACGAAAACCTAGGTGACACAAAGGATAATGACGACGATGATGACAAAAACGAAAGTGACGATAAACGTGACTCGAACTCGAAACTCTACGGGAAAGACGCCAAAACCAGCACACGACACAACGATGCAACCGAAGACTCAACAAGCAAGGACTAAGTAGTAAAAGCAAAAGCTCAAATTGATTTGGACAAAGGCAATCTAATATACTATATTTTTTTTTGGTTTTCTGGACTGTAGGTAAATAAATGTGAACTAGTAATCTCTCACCGATCAACCTGGCGCTCTGATACCACTTGATGTGAACTTGGTGTCCCGATCTTTCGATGAGAGGAGGGTAACTATCGATTTGGTAGGAATCGATGTTGACGGCCCGACTACAACCGTCCAGGACATTGCGCCTTAGCAACCGATACACCAACTCCAGATGGTTATTGATCTCGCCGAGACGCGATCAACCTGACCACGAAGGTCATTGTTCCTGCAAGCAATCGAAGAACATAGCAAGAACAAGATGAACAACCAACTAAATTGGCAAATGTGTATTAAGCTCAAATCTGAAAGAAACACAAACGGTGGGGTTCTGTAATGATAAAACAGGCGGTCTAGTCGACACGCGCGATTATCGGTATGTAGCAAAGGCTAGACATAACTAAACAAAACCCAAGTCCTAGATGAGGGTTTGGGTGCTTATTTATACTAGGGGAGCAGGAGAGGGTCGTCCATAGCATAGGAGACCTAATACAACTCAAGTTGAAAACACCAAGTCTAGTTTGACTCAAGTTTGACTCGGACTGGAAAAGCAATGTGTGGTTTTTGGAAGTTTCCGGATGCATCTGAAAGAATTTTGAGGTGGGGCTAGATCCTTTGGAAAGTAGACTCCGAGACCTTTCAAACGTGTACTCATGGGCCTCCAGAACCCTCCGGAATCGAAAGTTATGGCACTTTAAAGTCAGTGCTGTTTCTGAGGCCGAATTGGACTCGAACTCGGACTGAAAAAGTGTTCTGGATTGTTTTGCGTATTCCTGTTGACTCGAAGGGAATTTTGAGGTGATCTTGGATCCGTTTGAAAGAGGATGACCACAGCTTTCGTTCTTGTACTCATAGAGCTCCAGAAGCCTTCTGGAACAAAAGTTATGGCCGTTTGAATTTGACCATCTCTGGGAGTCCGAAGCTGATTCAATTTGCTTTTCCTCCGGACGCGAACTCCTTGTGGTTTGCAAGTCTTCCCCAAGATTCCTAAGAATAATCAAATCATCACAAGTATTAAATAGCATTCCATTCATATTATCACTAATGGAAAGGCTGTGGAACGCATTCACCGATGATTAAAGCGTCGATGCGCTAGCTCGAGTAACCGGTCCTTGGATAATAGCAGCGTGTTCAAATTGATGTGTAGATGTGGCTATATCCATGGAAGTGATGTCCTCATCACTTAGTACTACGAAAGGTGCAGAAGCAAGATAGAAGCAATAAGCTATCGCCTAAGTGGAAAGGTCCTTACATAGTGGTCGAAGTGACTCAACTTGGATCGGTACGACTATCGATGATAGAAGGAGCGATGCTGGGCAACTCATGGAATATTGACCAATTAAGAAAGTTTCACACATAAATAATAAAGATTGTGCAACACAACCAAAATTCAAGTCAGCACGAGTTCGTTAAAATTAACTAACAAAAGTTATTCTATTACATTTGAGATAGGTATCCTACTACTACTTGCCCTTGGAGGCATCGCGCCACCTCCCCTACATCCACAGGGACTAGAAGAGGATGGTCCCCAGAATGGGCCTTCGCCCTTTGTACGGACCAGAACAGGACATGAAGACTCAGCTGCTTGTTGATGGAGAAGGCGACCTATCCATCATCAAAGACCGCGGAACGCTGATAGAGCGTAGAATGTGAGCAGGCACAGGGTCGATGAAGCTATTTTGAGCTTCACCTCCTTCTCCGGTGGTGGCAGCTTCACCTTCTTCTCCTCTGGAGGCGGCGGCGACATCTGCTCTCGCGAGGGTAGCGGAGGTGGCGTCATCTTCTTCGATGGTGACGTTCAGTTTGCTGGTGACATCATCTTCCTCCTCCGGTCAGACCTCCCTCTCAATGGCCTCCTAGTCGATCTCATCATCATCAGAGGAGATAATGATCCGCCCCAGAGAGACTATGGCCAACTGCATAGGGGGAGGGGACTCTCTGAGGGTCTCCACAGACGGGGAAGATGGTGGAGTAGAGGTGCGGTTGAAGAACTAAAGCACTGTGAGCAGAAGGTAAGAAAGAAAGTGGATTGTGGCAAACGACTACAAGTCCCATCTATTTTTAGCTCTGGGAACAGGTCGCACTGTAGCAACCGCTTCATCATGATTCGCGTTGGTCCCAATCCATGAGGCGTCTATTGCATTTCCACATAAATACGAAACCCAAGAGATGTTAAGTTATGACATTGACTAGATAACACGCTGCATGGAAACCGAAAGGGCGCAATAGCTAAAACAGTACCCAACCTTCGGAATGGAGTTATGTTGCTCACCTACTCCAACCGTTTGGATTTTTAAAATATGCTGGGCCTTACAATATGCTCAGGGGCTTATGTGCCTAGGTGTATGGCTGAGGGCTACTGTTCTTGATGCTCACGCTTTACTCTCTTCTCGATATGGTCATCAAGTAGAGAGTTTGGGGCTACATCATGCATTTTTTATGCATATGCTCTACCATCTACTCAATGCACTCATCGAGCAGAAGGTCAAGAGCTACATCGCTCAATCTTCTCTTTACCTGTCTCCACTCTTGGGTCGATACATCTATCGAATAAGGGATAGGAGTCGCAATAGGTATCTGTGATACTTATGCTTCACTTTCTGCTCAATCCAGCTATGAGGCAAGGAGTTAGGAGCTACATCACGACGTTGTGCTTACATCACTCTACCCTCTACTCGATAATATCATTGAGTAAGGAGTTGGGTGCTGTAAGAACAATTTCTTTATTTCTTTCGCATGCGATTTTTTGCATGTATTTACTCGATCACATACTTAGCATGTCAGCGAACAAAATCAAAGGGTGGCTATACCTGAACCCAACGATGAGCAATTCTATCTTGGACACACACAATCACTAAATTGTCAGATATCTAACGCTTAGCAGAACGCAGGAGATGAGACCTCTAGTTGATTCTAGATGCGTTGCTCAGCAAGTTCATGTTTGCTACAAAGTCTAAACTATGTGGTCAGTGAAGACTTGCAAAATCATGTAGTTTTACTTCAACTTACATAGCATACATGTTATATACGGCCTCTCCGAGTAAACGCTCGGGGGCTAAGCTATTTAATGAGAAACTTTTCTAGCCGTGTGTGCAGATACAATTGGGCATACGCTTGGCAACAAAGCTACTTACTGAGTCTATGAGTGTTAAACCAGATTTGCATCTACTTGTTCCATTCTATTTCATCGACAAGGAAATAGCAGTCAAAGCACGATAGACAAGTAGATTAATTGGCATTATCACTAAAGACCGCAGTAGCAACATTACATTAGCGTATCCAGGCCTAAGAATTCTAGCTGGTGCTGTCATCATTGTCAGTGAGAGATAGCTCCAATTGGGTCACCAACCTCTCAGCAAGGTCTTTGGAGGACTCAATGTAGTCAATAGCCTCTCTCGCCTCGTATGCGAATCCTTCGTCCAGTATCGAGAGGTCCAGGCCAGGATGGTGGCTCTTCACCAGGCTGAGCGCATGAGAAGTCACAAGACGGGCAGATGAAGTCATGTGGTTGAGGGTCTTTGACTGCAGAGTGGCAAGTGTCACATCTACTGCAGCCTTTTCGACCTCGATCACCTTTCTGTTCGCCTCTGCCTTGTCTCGACTGACATTGGCCTTGAGCCATGCAGCATCAACAACAACTTTCTTGGCCTTTAGCTTCTCTACCTCTGCCTTCAGCATCTTCGCCTCACCCCTCTACTTCTCGACCTCAGTTTTGGCAGTTTTTAGCTCGGCCCTGAGTGCCCCCAGTTTGGCATTTTTCATTTTGAGCACTTGTTGATTGGATGCCATGAGCTGCTCTGATTGTTGATGGGCTTACTCGTAGAAAGCTTCATCTTCGAGCAAGGTATCCACAGCGTGCTATGAAAAGAAGCCAAGATGTGTCAAAAAGCAAAGCAGAGGATGAAGCAGAACATAGAAAAATGATTAGTCATGGTCACATACGTGAATCCAGGGCTTTAGGACAAACCAATATTTCGGAGGCGATTGAGAAGTTGGAGAAGGTGGAACTATTGTTGTAGCAGGAGCTGCTGGAAAGGGAGTTGCAACAGCAGTGGTCGTGCCGAGAGACGACAAGGCAGCTGCGGCGATGTCATCAATAGTGTCGCTAGACGCACCTTTCCTGCAAGAGATTCTCTACTGACATCTTTGAAAGAAGAAGAAAGAATCGTGAAGAGGAAGAAGAGATAACTTACTTCACCAATCGAAAACTTCACCTGCACATTCTTCCTCTACGCAGTGGTTTTCATCAAGACTGGTCTAGTCCCAATAGCTAGCTTCTCGATCACCGTAGCCGATGGAAGAGATGGAGCCGATGAAGGATCGAGATGGCGATCAGAAGGGAGTAAATGATCCCAAATAGAATTTTTCCCCACACAAAACAATCCAAACAAGCCCTAAAAACACTCAAAGGAAGCCAACGTAATGAGCAAGCTGTTCTAGATTGTCAATAGCATTAGAGGTCGGTAGCACCGCACCAGGGGCGGTAGTACCGGACTTAAGAACAGCTAAAGAACAGTCTGAAAACACCAAGACTCAAAAGAAAATTTTGAGGAATCTTTTGATCGGCTGGACAAAAATTCATGAAACTTGGTACATGTACTCTTAAGGATGTCAGGAACTCATTCCAACCTTCAATCACAAAGATTGACGTCAAAGTTCTGACCTTTTTCACTTTGAAGGAAAAACATACCAAGTTAGAGCGAAACTCAAGAACTTGATCTAAGACTTGCTCGTGGGGTTTTGATGATCGAGATGATCTCGGATAGCCTCCCACATGTCACATCAAGGTAGAACACAAGTTAAAAACTCCACAAACATGATCTTGAAGAATGATTCACTTAAGAGCACAAAACCGGTTTCTTATAAGAAGAATGCATAGATTGCCTAGATGATTGGAATATGATCTAAAAGAAGATTCATCCATCAATCAAAATCATTGGCACAAGAAGTAAAAGCATGTAGAAGGAGGGAAGGCAAATCCAAATTGTGTAAATGTAAATTGCAAGAATGTAAGTGCGGAATTTAAGTGTGGAATATAAATGAGGAATTTAAGATATAATGTAAATGCGTAAAGAAAATTAAGCATAAGGAAACGAGTTGCATTTCTAGAAGGGAGGTTTACAAAAGCCTCACATATAAGTGGGCAAAGCTCAAAGGAGCACAAAACCTCTAAAACCTTCAAGAGAGGAAATGCTACCCCTACCCATCTATTTATACTACTGTTGAGTCACCCTCCACCCATGGATGAGTTCCTTCTACCTTAAGGACGACCATCAAGGGTTATGATTGATTCATTCACTCATATATGGACTAACCCGAAACCCACAGACATATCGGGTTTTTGTATGCTTTTCAAAGCATAATAACTAGACTCGCTACTCTATCATCTAGATCGCGATCCAACGGCCCTCCTTGATCTGAGCAGCTCCTAGCTAACATCTCATCCATTCCTTATCTTCTAGGTTTGCACCGACTCTGTCTCCGATCATCTTCAATGATCCTCGACCGTCTGGACCTCTGGCTCACCTTGCCTAGTTTCGATCATCCTTCGCCTCACCATGACCTAGCACCGTCGACCTGCAATCATCAAAAATAAGGAAAACAAATCACATAGCATTGCATAAAATGATATGCAATAAATCTCACACAAATTCAAAATGCATATCCCAAGGACAACGAGTAACTCAGATCAGATTCGAGTCGATGAGTCGACATCAATAACTTGTGGCTAACCTAAGGATTCGAGACGGGCTGATGGTAGGATGCTCGACCTGGCAACATCCCTACTTGATACTTAGTGATTCCCAAACTACTCAAATCATTAGCCGGCAGGGCATTACTCGACCAAGCCAGAACTTGACAGTAATTGACCAAGCGTCCGCTCAACCTGGCGACATCCCTACTTGACACTTACAGATTCGCCATCTTACTTGAATCATTCGACCACAAGCCAGCGGGGCATTACTCGACCAAGCCAGAACTTAGCAGTAATTGAGCAAGCATCCGCTCGACCTGGCGACATCCCTACTTGACACTTAGAGATTTCCAATCTTACTTGAATCGTTCGATCACAAGCCAGCAGGGCATTACTCGACCAAGCAAGATCTTGAAAGTAATTGACCAAGCTAAAACTTGGCAGTCTCAACTCAAATTGCTTCAAATTGAAAATCCAATTTAAATCAAACTCAAACAGAGCATAACAAGCTCAAATTTAGTCAAATACTTATCACCAAAATAGGTACACCTCCACATGATCTTTTAGTCGGTGAATCAGCGGCCAACAGTGGAACCTACGAACCAGTGGTTACTATGAACAAAAGTCTACCCAAAACAAATTCAACAAGCACTGCTCGATAGTGGTGTTACCTGTTCAACCACCTTGGTCGATGGAGAGCCTACTAGAGCAAACGTCTATGTGGGTGTCACCGACTTACGCACATCGGCCCCCAGGCGGCCCGCTGATCATCCAGTATCTATTGGATTATGTCGGAAGAAACTTCGTAACAACCAAGCGAGCGATTGAAGATCACCTGGTTGGACGGTCTCGGCGATGAGGTACGAGGCTGTTTGGTTGGCCGACCGGGTGCTGGAGACACAGATCTCCTCGCTCGAGGGGACTCGACCACCACTTGCTCCGAAGCCATCTCACCCTCATTTGGGTCGAAGGTAGGTGCTGGATCATTCGAGGGAGAAACGACATTGGCGGAGACGAAGCCCGATGCTTGACTATCATTGCAGGTCAACTCATCATCCTCTAGGCTGATGGCTCCCACTACCAGCTCACCTTCCTCATCGAACTTGGCTTCCTGACGAGATATTGGGTTAAAGTATAAAGTAGATGCACGAATGATGCATTACAAACCACGATGCAGTACTCACCTATAGCTGAGGATTGGTGAGTGAGTACACATCGATGCCGCAAGCACTAGGATTTGAGCCCTAGAACATCTTACTTAGCCTGAAGGAGATGTCTGAGTCTGACAGATCTAGCAAATAATGAGTCAGTTCACCATTCATCGACTAAAGCAAGGAGAACAAGTATGTAACAAATGCTTACTTCTAGGATTGTCCCTAGGGATGAAAACGGATAGTAATTCGGATATCAATTTTTTTGTCTTTGTTCTTCAATGGGAAACAAATAGGATATAGAATTTTCTATCCAATTCATATTCTTGTTTGTGGTGTTGAGCTTATTCAAATTCATAAAAATGAACCTCAAATTCATTATATATTTATTTAAATGATAGAAACAAAATTAGGATATCAATCGGATCACGGATTAGGATATTTTTCACCTTTTTATTTATGGGAAGCAAATAATGCGTAATTTTTTATCTAATTTTATAATCTTATTTTTATAATGAGCTTGCTAAAGTGTTAAAAAATGAAAACCAAAATCGTTATATATCTATTTAAAAATGTCGAATTTGTTCAGAAATTCGGATATCCGTTTTCATCCCTAATTGTCCCTAGTGGCATCATCGACTCCAGAGTAGCCCCAGGCTAAGTGATCCTGGCAATTCAGTGGACTCAATCGACGCATGATGAAATCTCTAGCAACATGTCACCCAGTCAATCCAATCTTCCTCAGCCCCTTGATCTTCCGGACGTAATAAGTGTTACAGGCGGTTGAAGGAGGGACTTTCATCCAGAGGTCAATCGGATTGAGGAAGAGTGGTCGATAAGCTAGAGGAAAGTTTACAATGTCCAAAGAGGTGATGTAAAACTACCGTTTCTTCCAGTCCAACTACCAGGAAGAGGTAATGGGGATAGGAATATATGCATTCGACACACCACTGCGGAGGTGGAAACCAGCACCCCCAACAACTTCATTCTTCATAGCCCATTTAAGATTGTAAGTGGTAGAATAGATTGAGGCTGGGCTTGATGCCCAGATAAACCTCACAAAGATGGACAAACACGCTGAGCATCATAATTGAATTGGAGCTCAGGTGGAAATGCTGGATTTTGTAGAAGTCAAAAGCAGGAACAGAGAAGAGGGAAAGTTGAGTCCACGGTGGAAGAAGGCCTCAAACACAATAGTCTTATCCCCATTTTGAGGGGTGCGATACAACTCACCTTGTGACAACCTCCAATAGAAGAACTCCTAAGGAGGAACGAAGCGATTCTTTGCTAATTCAGCAAGATGCTTCTCTGTCATCATCGACATTTGCCATACCCTTTGGAGGGCCTCATCCTCAAAGACCGCTTTGCCCATCTCAGGTTTCTTCTCCGGCGGTGAAACAACTCTAGCACTAGCTGAAGGGCTGCAAGCCATTGAGAAAGATATGGGATGAATTCTTCGAAGATGGTGGCACTAGGGTTTTAAGGAGCGCGATGAAGGCTTCAAGAATAAGATTGGAGGCAAAAAGGAGGGGAATGGTTATACTTCTGGATCTGGGAATTTATAAGACAAAAATCTTTTCAAGCGAATGGTTCACTCCCCGCGGCACAATGCCTCGATAGGTGAAAAAGCGGAATGACGACACTGTATCTATCTTGGCATTATAGACGAGAGCAATAAATACTCAATTGCCCAACATTTAGATTTTCTAGATTTTTTCTAACTCTACTCAGAGTCGAATTGATAAGATGACATCAAGTAATTTGTGGTTACCCCAAGGACTCGAGATGGGCTGATGGCAAGGCGCTCAACTCGGCACATCCCTACTTGTTACTTAGCGATTCCTAATCTACTTGAATCGTTTGACCGCAAGCCAACGAGGCATTACTCGACCAAGCCAGGGCTTGGCAGTAATTGACCAAGTGCTTGAGCGAACCCTTCGCTAGGCAAAGTTCAGGGGCTACTGTCGAATATCTAAACATGTGGTATGTGTACGTGCAGGATACATGAAGGATATGTTCTAACGACATATAGAAGCTCTGGATATCACAGACCCGACTCTATGGGATTAGTTATCCACGAAGAAGATAATTCCATATTGGGAAGGACTCAATCACTTTCCTATTATGAGAAAACCAACTCAAGTACACCTGATATATAGGAAAGTTTGGATATGCTATGAAGATCATGTAACGATGAGCTCATCGACTAAGATCTGATATCCCAAACTGGCTACAACTCAATCTAAGGCAGGGCTACCCCGACTATATAAGGTCGGTGGTAGGCATCTTCAAGGAGAGAGGACCTTGAGAGAAGACCTTTGTAGATAGCTTTTAGTAGACGTAGAGCATCCAGGAGCCGACGAACCCCGCTTCGTCAACCTCTCGCCATAGTTTAGCCATTGTCTAGACCCAATCTTCATTGTAACTAGGGCTAGACACCTTGCTCTGTACTCGATACACCAAGTTCATACATCATTCGGACAGGATGTAGGGTATTACTCCATCTGGAGGCTTGAAACTGTATACATCGTGTGCCATTGTCTTCGTGCTTGACTTTGCTAAACCGATGGTACCCATAATCACAAGTTTATTGTCGAGATCTAACCTTCGACAACTCATATATTCATTCCATAAGACCCATCTAATTATCATTTAAAATATCATCTAATTGCAAAGCATTGCTTGAATAGCATATAACTACCAATTAAATGTGTAGGTACCAATTTCCACCAAATTAACATTATATGCTAAACATCAATTTAACCATATACACACTATTAGGACCAATTTAACATAATTAAGCACCACTTAAATTAGGAAGGAAAAATCTCATCGATGTAATATAACCACCTAAGCTGATCATCATTTTACATGCATAGTAAATATATCTATAGGCAATTTTGCGACTACTAAATTAACTTGAGAGGAATTCTAACAAATTTAACATATATCACCTACTAACCAATTTTGTGCAATTCCAATAATATTAGCCTATGACCAAGCAGTCTATTAATTAACAAATCAAACATTCACTGACCATCAATTAATATTTCACTCCAATGATTGAATTAATTAACAAATTTTCGTGCGACTCCAATAATATTCAACTATCACCTGATAATCTACTAAATTAAATAATTCGACATCAACCCATTGAAAAATAATATTTTATTTCAACAATCGAATTATTGAAATAGAGAAGAAGCAATACTTTTTTATACCACCGAACAAGTAAGACCTAATGGATAACTATACTAGTTGAAAGTCATTAGACTAACTTTTAATGCATGTATGCATGAATATGCAATGGTCAATATTTATATGCAACATGCATGACTAAAAGCTATGTGTATGAAAATAGAATTGGGTAGGGAATTTTACCATAACGTCAGCAATTGTAACAACCCCTATTTTTACATAAAATTCAAAAATAGAAATCTAATGTGCATACAGTACTAGTCCCATGATTAGTGGCTAGTATGCATATCTTCAACAATTGGAATCACAATCATACATCATATTATTAAGCAGAACTTATTATACAAAGTAATCTTACAACTCAGAGTATATAGCAGCAGAAGAAGCAAAGTCTTGTAGTGTACCCATCCAACCCTCAGGCAATTGACAAGGTATAATCCCTAGAAAGATCACTTTATAGAAGTTCCTGGATCTCGAGACGAAAAGAAATCTTCGGAGCTTTGCATTCTCTTCCACCTAAAATAGTAGATTAAGCAAGGTTGAGAACTTTTGTACTCAGTAAGACTTAAGGTGGTATTTGCAAGTGCATAAATGCAGGTTTTATCAAAGGAGGCTTCTACAGTTAATTTTAAATAAAGCGATATTGAATTTGTAAATCAAGTCCTTATGAAATCATCCAAATCCTACCAATCATGATACAATATGGTTTTTGCCAACACGTGGAAAAACAAATAAACCCAAGCATTTTGAAAATAGTAAAATCTAACATTGGAATGACTTCACCAAATGCCCATGACCACGTGCGCGGCTAATCGATTAGATTTACACTCTGTAGAGGTATACAGCTTTACCCATAAGGAATGATCAACCTCTTTTGCCAGGCCAATTAACACACTTCCTTTGGTGTGTCAGCAAGGAGATTATACATAATTGTTATATTATCTAGACATGACTTTTCACTAGCCCGGTGATGTTAAGCCCTCGTTATGGAGACAAACACACACCCAAGACGTGGATCCAAGAACATAGTGCACAAGGTAGTAACCCTGCCTACACCATTTCTGCACATAACAAGGCGTATACCATTGTACTAGTATGCATTTACCCACACTGAGGTGTGAAAGCCCCTCACAAGTAGATCTAAATGAAATGCTTCTACTATCTCCAGCCTACCAATATGCAAAGCCATATCTAAATAACTTAATAAGTTAAGGCCATCCCATACCAACCGACGTGGTTGTATGGGTCTCTTGGATCAATAGCGTCCCATTGTTTGGTCCTTAATTCGACACGGGAGATACTTCATCCTACACTACGTGCAAATCCCTCTATATATCCAGCTATTGCCAATAATCGTCCGTGTCAAAATCATTGTTTTATTTTTGGTTTTTAATCCATTCTTGTTTTATGAATTCAAGAAGCTAAAATTATGTACTTTTATATTTATAATTTCAAATTCAAGATGCAAAAATTATTTAGATTAACAAAATTAAAGCATTAGTCATTTTGTTGCATGATATGAATGAATAGTACTTAATCCTTAATTGATTTTGCATAAAAAGTGGTTTTGAATACGTTACAATCAAGGGAACACTATGTAGACAGGTTTGGGCTTCTAGGTCGAGTAACACCATACTCCTGTGTCGGCGACGGATAAGAATAGAGAATAGATTATAGATGGGGATCTTTGCCTTGATTACAAGGAAGAATATGAGTATGGGGGTTGGCTAGACTATATCTATGGGATGGACCACTAGGATATGAGTATGCCCTCCCTGGTCCTTATATAGTGGGCTGGAGTACCAAATCGTAGTCGATGAGGAGTTCTTTTTCCGTTATGATCTCCGTATCGCACCTAAATTTCCATAGCGGCCGGACATGTTTGAGTAGGCTTTATTGTATCGGGAATTCAATCGAGTCCTGCCTTTTGCGGGGACATATTTGCTTCGTATATCTTATCCCATTGAAGTGGGCTCGAAATACCCGGAGTTTACAAATGCGGGTAAAGATATACCTGGCGTGGCCTTGGACTTTATGGTGTAGGCCCATATCCCATATTTGGATGTTCGACATCCATATCCTAAAGAGCATTTCTAAGATGATCTTCACAAAATTTACATTTAGACAAGATGTTTTACGGGTTGTCGAAAAGGCTTAAGTGTTTCTAAATTTTACGCGAAGAAGGTTCAATTTCCAATTTAAGTTTGCGACTGCACCTTAGAAGATTATTTAACCATTTTTTTATATATTAGTAGGGGATGTCTCTAAGAGTGTTTTAAAGTTGATTCTATGATATTTTGCTTTTATCCAAGTTGTTTTTCTTATAAGTGATTATTAGGGCCTAATGTGAATTTATTTTAATATTGCATAAATATGAAGTATTTTTGCATAACCAAAAAGGGTATCACTTTTTGAGGTCCTAGGATTTAGTTTCATCAAATTTGAAGTTTGTTTGCACAAGCTATAACTATTCTAACTATACGAGTATTGGAATTTCAACTATTTGAACATAGGTTACAACTATGGTAAAATCTAAATACTTTTGTATATTTGGGATCCTTGTAACCTCAGGAGTATAAAAAAACTATGTTTTCCAAGATTTGAGTTCGTTTAATCCATATTCTAACTATTTGATTTTCTATGTATATATATACATTTTTCATACTTGGGCCATATTCTACTTTTAAAGCTAATTCAAATAAAGTTTATTTCTTCACCATTTTGGCAAATTCAGGTAGCCTACTGTCATAGTAGTATTTGGAAATCAGTTTTATCTATTTTAGATTTCTTTTTCACAATTTATTCATTTTTGAGTATTTATTATATTGAGATAACCTTTAATAGAAAATAATTCAAACAAAGATGAAATTCAAATATTTTTATATATTTGGGTTTTAGAAATATAAGGATTCCATTAAAATTATTTCATTTAATTCTGAGTTTGTAAAGTCTTTCTTTATGTCTTCCCTTTAAATTTAAAATTCAATTCACCCAGAGATCATTTTCAAGCTATTATTACATATTTTGAAAGAACTTGATTTTAGATGATTTTAGAATATTGTTTCATTCAATTTGGCTAGAAAATTCAAAAGTTACAAATGTTTGAACCTTATTCGGTTTTGCAAAATCCTAAAAGAAATGGAAATATGTTTTCTCTAAACTGGAAACGCATTCTTCAACCTTGAGTGGTTCTAGTTAGAACAGTTTGCAGCCACTAACTTGTGGGGGTCGGCGATCAGAGAAAGAGAACAGAGCAAAGCCTAGGACACCATGCCGGCGAGGCACGGCCATTGGTTTGCTCGGCCGGTGGCAGAAATAGAATGCGGTACTGCCATGCACCTACCAGTGGGCTTCACAGTAGCTGGCATCAGCCGGAAGGACCTCGCCGCAAGGGTTCGGCGGTGCCATGGCTGGACCAACTAAACCTCAAAACTTCAGTGCATTAACACCGGGCGATGGCTTCTAAAGCATAAATGGGTGAGTTTTACTCCATTTCACCTGAAAACACAATCAGAAATTGCCCGAGTTGCTCTGCCACCGATTGCTGGTACCGCGGAAGAAGAATAGGCATGGCGACGGAGCTGCATGGGTGAAGAACTGAAAATGAGAGTTAATTAGAGCTTGACAATGCACTAGGGTGCTACAGATTCAAGCAATTCAAGAATGGCTAACCGAAATGGCTTGATCGAGATTTTCCCCTTTTTGGGAGCTCTACGACAATGGCTAGTTCTGAGGAAAGGAAGGTTCTGGCCGAGGCTTATAGGTTGAAAAAGAGAAGCAGAATGGGTTGGTTAGAAGCTCTGGAGCTGATTTTATAGGAGGAGTAAGGCGGTTTGCACAGAGATCATTTTGTTTCTTGTAGCTGAGAACAAGATCAGTATTGGTACGAGTTTCTCTGTGGTCAAAAGCTATGAAACAATGTGGTTAGGGTGAGATAAGGGCAGGGTATGGCTACAATCTCATCACTATAACTGGTGCCAGAAGATCAAAAACTAGGCGTTCTGTCCATTTGCCACGGTAGCTTGGTAATGGCGGTTCGCCCTGTGGCTTGCGCATGAAAGGTAGAAGAGAAGTTCCAGTGGAGTAGCCACCTAGTGTGGATGCGGGAGAAAGATAGTGGCACCACTGTTCTACTGGAGATGACCGAATGATTGCCGTGGCAAGGAATTCATTGCCGTGGCAGCGTTTGGTAGGCAAAGGTCTTGCTGAAAAAGAAAGGAAGCAAGGAAACGGGGTACGCACATGAGTCTGGTAGTGGGGCCAAAGCCCACCAGGCAGAGACTAAGGCTGTGTTTGTTTAGGTTGGTGCTAGAGGAGAAGCTGCTGGAGTTGGAAGAAGCTATTTGGCCTGCTGGAGCTGGATGAGGATGGCAATTTTTCGTAAATAACAATCAAGTTGTAAGGGTATCAGGGAAGTGGGATTTTCAGAAGCTCCAGCCAGCCCGAGAAGCATCGTTTTCCTTACTTCTCTCGCGTAGTGCAAATTGGGCTGGAGCTTTTTCTCTCCGTCTGGTTGAAAAAATTCTGTTTATTTTGGCTTATGACTTATATAGGTCTAGAAGCCAAATAAACTCAAGCCTAAACAAACACAGCCAAAGAGGGAGCTCTCCCGTTTCCTCTTGCCGAACGGTGCCAGCTCAAGATTAATAGGCCCACTTGTCATTCGAGGTAAGAAGGGATAAGGGAAAGGACATCTCTGGACAGGTGATGATTTCGCACCTTAAATGGAGGCCACACCTGGCCAAAAATTGTGATAATTTTTCTCATTATATTTGGGTAATTCTGATCACACTGTAAAAATTTAAGATTAAAATAATCTTCACAAAATTTATAAAAATTCTGACAAGCTAATGTGCTCAAATTCCTATTTCCTATTTTTAAATTCTTTGTAGATTAATAGCTCATCAATAATTTCTAAAACTTTTTGTAACAGTTCCTTCAGGACATATCATCCTTCAGTAAACTTTTCAATTTTAAATATTTTGTATTTAATTTATAAAAATTCTGAAATTCTGATTCTTCGATTTTCAACCTTTTTGTTTTTGAATTTTAAAAATACTAACTGTATTATTAATTTTTTATATTTTTACCAGAGGTAAATAATGTCGTGAGAATATTATGATAAAATTTTTAGCTAAATATAATGTTTGATTATTTCATAATAATTTTGACCATGTCTTGTTTATAGTCAAAAGATGTATTTTCAATTATCATTTCACTATTCTTTGTTCTAAAATTTATTTATCAGCTAAAATCATTTACCCGAGTGTTTAATATTTTTAATATTAATTTTTAATAGTTTAATTTTATTGTTTCATATTTTTACTATTATCCATTCATTAATTCCATTTGTTGGATTTTTTATACAAGTCATAAATTCAAGGAAATTCCAATAAAAATCAATAATGCCAAGAAAACTTAGAAATGATCACACTCAATTCAAAATACTCATTTTTATTTTATTGCATTTTCTAGAATGTTGCAGAAACAAATAAATTCATCGTGGATAACTCCTCGACCGTGTGCGAACGAAAACTAGGTCAGTCACTGGAAATCTAGATCCACCTATTTTTCTCTTTTTTTCTTTTTCCCTTCCTAGGAGAGCTCCCCCTCTCTTTCTTCTCTTTCTTCCTCTTCTTGATTTTTTTAGATAAAGGAAACAATTTGGCCTCTTCGCTCAAGGAGGAATGCGGCCAACAATACAAACTCCAAAAAGTACTACGGAAAGAACAACCGGCTCTACAGCCAACAAAACACCAACCATATAGTCACCATATGACGAACTAAAACAAGTACCAAAAGAATTACAACGACATGGCCCTAGGCCTCAATTCTAAGACTCCTTCTCCAACCAAATTTGGCAAACAATTCCAAGACTGTGGTCTCTAGCAGCCTGCATCCCCTTAACAGCATCCCCTTCTCTTCCTCTTTAGACAGTGGAGACCAGCTTCTGATCCAATACGTTCCCCTGAAGATTACCTGTGCAAATGAGTTAATAGAACTTCTATTGAATATCATATCATTCTTATACAACCAAATCGACTAACACAGAGCTGCTGCACCTACTAAGATTTGGCACTTAAGCTTAGTCACTCGATCGGATCTTAACATGAGGCAGAGGAGATGGTTGGAATTGATAAAGGATTATAACGTTGGAATCCATTATCACCTGGAAAAGCTAATGTAGTGGTAGCGCTTTGAGTCACAAGAGTCATCATGTGAATTCATTGATGGTGAGCAAGCGGTGGGAGTTGTGTGAAGAATTTGAAGTTAAGGTTGGAAGTTGTGCCACAGGATTTGTTCTTTGCCTTGAAGTGAAGCCAACCTTGGAAAATCAAATCAAGGATCGCGAGGGTAGGATGAGAAGATCAGCAGGATCAAGTCTAAGAAGGATGAAGGGTTAGCTGAGGATTTCTCGGTAGATGAGCAAGGAACCCTGTGGTTCAAAGGACGGATTTGTGTGCCGAATGAGAGAGAACTCAAGCAGTTGATTCTTGAGGAGGCTCACAATTCCAAATATTCTATCCATCCGGGAAGTGCCAAGATGTATCAGGACCTTAAAAAGAGATTTTGGTGGCCTAACATGAAGCGTGAAGTCGCGGAGCATGTGGCATTATGTGATGTATGCCAGAGGGTAAAGGCGATGCACCAGAAGCCCGCTGGATTATTGCAGCCATTAAAGATTCCGGAATGGAAGTGGGAGGAGATTGGAATGGACTTTATCTCAGGATTGCCCAAAACTCAAAGAGGTTATGACTCAATATGGGTGATCATTGATCGGTTGACTAAAATCGCACATTTCCTTCGGTGAAGACGACTTATTCAGAGATAAGTTGGCGAGTTATACATGTCAAGGATTGTGTGTTTGCATGGTGTGCCTAAGAAGATTGTGTCGGATCGAGGTACCCAATTTACCTCAGATTTTGGACAAAAGTGCATGAAGCAATAGGCACTCGCTTGAATTTTAGCACCGCATACCATCCGCAGATAGATGGTCGAATCGAGAGGGTTAATCAGATTTTGGAGGACATGTTGAGAGCTCATGCAATATCATACTGACACATCTTGGGATAAATGTTTGCCGTATGCGAGTTCGATTATAACAATAGTCACCGAGCTAGTTTGCAAATGTGCCATATGAAGCCTTGTATTAGCACCCATTGAATTGGAATGAGATGGGAGGCGTTAGGTGTTTGGGCTGAGATTCTTAGGGAGGCCAAGAGCAAGTTACCATGATCGAGGAAAGATTGAAAACAAGTAGTGATCAAAGCGGAAGAGTTATCTTGATAATCGTCGTGACTTGAGTTTTGAGCCCAATGATTATGTGTACCTTAGGGTTACTCCTTAAAGGTGTTAAAGGTTCCATGTCAAAGAAACTTGCACCTAGGTTTGTTGGACCATTTAAAATCCTGGGCGTCGAGGAGAGGTTGCTTATCGGTTGGAATTGCCCGAGTCATTGGCAGGTGTGCATGATGTGTTCCATGTGTCAAGCTTAAGAAATGTCTTGAATGCGATTGAATGAGGCAGTTGGAGGCTATTGAGTTGCAAGAAGATCGACCTACAAGGAACACCCGATCAAGATTACGGATGTGATGGGCGTAGGACCAGAAACAAGACCATTCGCTTTGCTAGAGTCCAATGGAGTAATCATTAGGAGAATGAAGCAACACAGGAGCGTGAAGATGATTTGAAGCGAAATTCCCAAACCTATTCTCTAATCGACCTTGAATCTCTGGGTCGAGATTCCGTTAAGGGAGGTTTGTAACATCCCAAAATTTCAGCCCTTTAATTAATTAATATTATTTTATTGCTAATTATGGATTTTAAGATTTTTCTGAATTTATTGGGATTTTCTAAGATTTATTTGAATTCTTTGGAATTAAATACATTATCTTTTATCAAGAAATAATTATAAAAGAGATTTGCAAAATAAAGTTTTTCTGAAAATATTTTATTAAATCCAGAATATCTCAAAATATTTTTGGAATTTTATAGAATTTTAGAGTATTTTAAAGCCTCAAATAAATCAAAACCTTTATTAGGAATAAATGAAAAAGGAAAAATTTGGGGAATTATGGAAGGAACGATGTAAGAACTGAGCCCAAACACATGTCGATCGAACGGATTTTGACCTAAGCCATCTCGGTAGTCGCTACGCCGTCCATCGTGGGTCCATAGCCATCGTCTCCAAGAAGGAAAGTCTGTGCTTGATCTCCGAGTCCAAGCTCGTCCCGCACGAGACCTTCCTGGATTCGCGCCCCTCGGGTATAAATAGAGGCCGACACCTCTCGAAACTCACCTTGAGCCTCGCGCCTTCTCCCTCCGTGCTGCGCCAGGAGTCACCGTAGCTTGTTTACGGCGTGCTCGTCGGAGTTCGAGGTGGTTCTTGGGAAGGTTCTTGTCGCGTTTTCCGTCGCTAGGGATTCGCTTCTATCGATTCAAGGGTTGGATCGAGTTCGCGCCAAGGAGAAGCCGTGCCACTACCTCTTCGTTCTTGGAAGCCTGCATAGCGCCGCCGCTTTTGTCTTCGCTTCGTCCTTTCACTCGGCCGCCGCATCTTCATAAATCGCTCGGGAACTCGGTGGATCGTCGGAGTTAATACCCTTTAGCCAAGAACCAAACATAATAGATACATTGCGAGGAGATTGAATTCCAAAGGTAATGAAAATGGTGTTCCAAATAGATCTTGCCAAATGGCAATCAAAAAACAAATGTTGAATTGTTTCATTAGAATTACAAAAGCAACATTTAATACTTCCTTGCCACTATCTTTTAGTTAGATTGTCTTTTGTTAGAATTACTTTGGACCTTAAGTACCAAAGAAAGATTTTGATCTTCAAAGGGATTTTTAATTTCCAAATGACACACTTCCTAGGAATGGAATTTTCCTGAATCAAGGCATTATACATCGAATGTACCGAAAAGATACCCTTTTTGCTAAGATCCCATCTAAACTTGTCCCTATCTTGCGTTAAAGAAACGTTAACAACTCTTGACACTAGTTCAAACCAAGTTGTCAAGTCGAATCCTACCAAAGACCTGCGGAATGAGACATTAAGCGGGACCGATTGTAAAACTTTTGCTACTGAGACATCTTTCTTCCTAACAATTCTATACATATTAGGATACACCTCTATAAGAGGTTTGGTACCGATCCAAATATCCTCCCAAAATCTAGCACATCTCCCATCCTCTAAACGAAAGGAACCCATAGACAGGAATTGCTCTTTGACTTTCATCAATCCTGACCAAAAAGGAGAATCCCTAGCCTTCCTGGTTATTTGAGTAATGGATTTACTATGCAAGTATTTCCTTCTAAGTAAGTCTTGTCATAGGCCTTCCTCACTTAACAATTTAAATAACCATTTACCTAATAAACACCTATTCTGCAATTCCAAATCTAAAATTCCCAGATCCCCCAAACATTTAGGTTTATTGAGCACCGACCATCTTGCTAATCTATATTTCTTCTTGTGTTCATCACATTGCCAAAAAAATCTGGATCTGTAGTAATCAAGTTTTTAATCACCCCTTTAGGAACTTTAAAAAAAGATAGCATAAACAAGAGTAAACTAGAAAGGGCTGAATTAATCAATACCAATCTGCCTCCTACTGAAAGAAGCTTACCCTTCCAACTAGCGAGTTTCTTTTGAAATCCCTCCTCCACTGAAATCCAATCCTTATTGCTAAGTCTTTTGTGATGCATTGGAATACCTAAGTATCTAAAGGGAAGAACCCCTCTTTGCACCCAAAGAGTTGAACATATTCCTTCTTGTAAGTTTGAGCCTCACCAAAAAGGAATATCTCACTTTTATGGAAATTGATCTTAAGTCCTGATAACTGTTCAAAAACACTCAAGACTAGGGAGCAGCTCTTCTTGATGAGCTGCTCCCTAGTTCTTCTTCTTCCTCCAGTGTCTGGCCTCCTCTCCCTTTGGCCACGCTAGCCTTCCACACTACCGAGCCACTATTACCTGCTGTTGTTGCCTGAACCTCGGGCTATTGAGTGTGCCGCACCACTTCATGCTAACACTGCCACCTCCACGCCAACCCAAGCCACTATGCTGCCATGGCGGCACGAGCTACTGCATGGTCATCCTCCCCTAGTCGAGCTGCACCACCTTCGACCGCCTTGTTTCCTACCATAACGGGCCACAACTGCCACACGTCACCATGGGCCGCTGCTGACCCGGCACTGCTGCTGCGCCAAGCTGCTACACCGCCATGTCATCGCGCACCTCGATGTTCACCTCCAAATCTCAACCATGCTCGCCACCAGCCTCACTGTTATTTGTAATCCTGATTGGCATCGGCGTGTGATTCTGTTTGGGAGAGTTTGTTTTAGTTTTGTTTGCAGAGTCTGTTAAGGTGTGTTGTCGGGTTGGCAATAGCAACTATCTAGTTAGAGTCCAGTTCGGTTAAAGAGTTGTGTTGGATTGCGTTGTAAACTGTAAATACTCCTTATTTGTAATAGCAATAAAAAGGTGAATATACCCAAAGAAAAGCTACGCAGGTTGAAGGCAGCACCAAAACTTTTATCGAGTTTTTCTACTCTGCTGTCGTGGCTGTCATCTCGGCAATTGCCGCTATACTTGTGTTGTGCAGAGAACAAACGAAGCTCTATTTTCATCGTGTATTGTTTTGAAGTGCAGAACATCGACAACAACCTATTGTCGTGGTTTACTTCTGAAAGTATTAGGTATTGCCGAAGTTTTGCAGAAGAGCGTTTGCTAAAGACCTGAATATTGAGTATCAGGAAGATTTATCTAGACTTAATACCAACACTTGGTATCAGAGCAAGGTTGCTTTCAGTCTTTCACTAGTTCAAGCAGATGGCACTTCGACCACAGCAAGCAGCGAGGGAAGTCAGCGGTGTGCCGTTTTTGTTTCCGATGTTGATAACGTCTAGCTATACTGTTGGTGATATGCCCTTGAGGCAATCATAGTGATGATTGTATCACGCCTTATGTTTATGGAACAATATAATTTTTTGTCCTTTGAATAAATATCAATTGGATTAATCAACAAGTAAGTGACTTGTTCGTGAAACTTTTTCCATATATTGATATTATTCAAGTTATCCCTAGTCGATAATCATATAAGAACACATATGAGTAGACTATCATATATATTGGTTGATGGCCACGTTTCATAGGTCATAGATATGGAGATATCAAACTAATAATATGGACACATTTTAGAGAACATGATGTTGGTTATTGACCCACTATGAGACACTGCGAGAACGTTGTATTCTTTCATGTGATTAGTTGGTCTCATATACAATATGTATGCTATATCCTTCGACTTGAGATTGTCGCATGTACTCAAGATGCGTAATGGCTTTCTTTGGGGTCATCAAATGCTACTCCGTAACTGGGTAGTTATAAAGATGGCTTTCAGGTTTGTTATGAAACATGCTGTGAGGCGTGTTCGATCAAGATAGGATTTGCCCCTCCATACAACGGGAGAGATATCTCTAGGCCTCTCGAGTGATCGGATTCCAGAAAATGCATGGCCATGCTACTCGAGTAAAGAGTTACTCGAGTTATCGAGTAAAGAGTTACTCGATGTATTCAGGGAACCCGAGTCATGTCATCGAGAAAGAGTGGTCGAGCCATCCAAATAAGGATGACAACAACTCGCCTTGGGTTTGACCGATATCGTGAGGCAAAAGGAAATGCATATAGGACATTGTTGAGGTTTGTCCGATATTTACATGTACTCGAGAGTCGATAAGTCCTGCTAGGAGCCGCTATCGACTATTGGTCGAATGCTCAATGGTCGAGTAAGTGGGTGTACCTAGAGATTGAGTAGGAGTATTCAATGATCGATAGGGGTGTTCTAACCATGTCCGAGTGCATGTGAACCTATAGGGTCACACACTTAAGGAGTTGGAATATAGTGGTATGGATTGGATCTGTCACTAATGGGCCAAGTGGACTTTGACCTTCAATTGGGCCCTAATGTAGGGTGCCGCTGTAGGGGTTGGGACAGCTATTTAAAGAGGGTTTGCGGTTGCAATCAAGTGAGATCATACATCGCAGCCACCGAAACCCTAGCCGTCACCACTTGAGCCTTCCCATGCACGTCGGTGCTGGCACACCGTCGCACGGTGTTCCTTTCCCGAACGTGTGGATACCGGTAGAGGTGTTGCTGCTACTGCAACATTGATCAAGACGATCGACCACCAAACGAGGAAGATCGACCACTGCAACTAGACGCAAACTTCATTGATTTGGGCTACATCAACTTCCTTCCGCTGCACTGCGCGTCTAGTGGTAATGATCCACGATCATATACTTGCGTGGCCTCCTGGTTTACGAGGTAAAAAAAATTAGTTGTGCGCTAGCGTAGCCTACCCATATCTCTTCATATACGACTTGGGCAATCAAGATGGAGGCTATAATGGATGCCCAGGGAATCTGGGAAGCTGTTGAACTAGTGGCTGGCGTGGTTGTGGACACAAAGATCGACAAGAAAGCAAAGGCTTTCCTGTTTCAATGCATACCAGAAGATACAATTCTTCAGGTCGCTAAGAAGAAGACATCAAATGAGGTTTGGTAAGTTCTAAAAACTAGGTTTTTGGGCAAAAATCGAGTGCAGAAGGCACGACTTCAAACCTTGAAGAGTGAGTTTGAAGTTATGCGCATGAAAGAGGCAGGTTCGGTTGATGAGTTTGCTAGGAAATTGAGTAGTATGGCTGCAAAATTCAGCAACCTTGGCGTCACTCTTGAGGATGCAGCCATGGTGAAGAAGTTGATTGATTCTATACCAGAGAAGTTCTTCCAGTTGGTGGCTTCAATTTAGCAGTACTCAAATCTAGACTGCATGCCGTTTGAAGAGGCCATTGGGCGACTCAAGGCTTATGAAGAGCGTGTTTGGTTACATGCTAGCAGTGGTTCTGGGAGTATTGAAGGGCGATTGCTATTAACACAAGCTGAATGGCAGTCATGCCAAAAAGGTAGCAATAGCAGGGAGACATCCGCCAGTGGCAAGAGCTATGATAGCAAATCAGAAGGGCAGGGTCAAGGAGCATGGTGCAGCAGAGGACATGGCTACGGTAGAAGCTTCCATGGAGGTCGAATGACACAAGAAGCAACAGCAGTACAACGAGGGATAAAAGCCACATAAAATGCTTTAACTGTGATAAACTTGGGTGTTATGCATCAGAATGCCGGCTTCCCAAGCGCAAAGAAGAGGAAGCAAATCTATCTCACACACAAGATGATGAACCAGCACTTCTGTTATTGGTTTGTGAGCACCCCTCTACTGGAATGATCCTGCTAAATGAAGACAAGGTAGTTCTTGAAGGGCTTCCTACGGACCACAAGGATCAAAAGGGGCTATGGTATTTAGATAATGGTGCAAGCAACCACATGACAGGGCAACGGTCGTTTTTCATAGAACTTGATGAAAGTGTGGTTGGGCAAGTGCATTTTGGAAATGGCTCAACTGTGAAGATCCAGGGAAAAGGCTTAGTATTGCTTCAGTGCAAGAATGGTGAACATTGTCTTATCACGGAGGTGTATTATATTCCAAGTTTGTGCAGCAACATTCTGAGTCTTGGACAATTTACAGAAGCAGGCTGTAGGGTGGAACGTGCTGGAGAGATGTTGAGTATACATGATCGGGAAGGCAAGTTACTTTTGAGTGTTGGGCACTCACACAATCGACTGTACAAAGTTTTGCTGAGTGTGACTATGCCATTGTGCCTCTCAGCTTGCATTGAAGAGCCGGCATGGTTGTGGCATGCGCGCCTCGGCCATTTAAATTTCCAAGCTCTAAAGGATATGGTAGCTAATAACATGGTACAGGGAGTGCCGAGGACCAAACATACTACACAAGTGTGTGAAGGTTGTGTTTTCTCTAAACAATGTCAACAACCGTTCCCTTCACATGCATTGTATCGAGCAGAAGCAATGCTGGAGCTGGTCCATGCAGATTTGCGTGGACCAATCACGCCAAAGACAATGGCAGGTAATCAGTATTTTTTGCTCTTGGTAGATGATTGTAGTCGTTATATGTGGGTATACTTCCTTAAGACAAAAGATCAGGCATTTATGGCATTTAGGAAGTTCAAGATGCTTCCTAAGAATGAGAGTGCTTACAAGTTGAAAACACTCAGGACTGACCGAGGTGGGGAGTTTGTATCTGACCAATTCTCGAAGTTTTGTGCAAAGCAGGGGATACAACGTCACCTCACCGCACCTTACACTCCATAACAAAATGGCGTGGTGGAATGACACAATCGCTCAGTACTAGTAGTAACAAGGTGCTTGCTTAAGACAATGGGTGTGCCCGGGGAGTTGTGGGTTGAGGTAGTAAGATATGCTATATATTTGCTCAATCGTATGGCAACTAAAGCATTGAAGAAGACTACTCCCTATGAAGCATGGAAGGGAAAGAGACCGAATCTTGAACATCTCAAGATATTCGGGTGCAAGGCATATGTAAAGGTTCCTGCAACTCAAACTCAAAAACTTGATGACCAAAGCAAACAGATGGTATACCTTGGAGTTGAGGAAGCGAGCAAAGCACATCGACTACTTGATCCAGAGGGAAAGAGGATTTGTGTTAGTTGTGATGTGATATTTAATGAAAAATAAAAATGCAACTGGGAGTGGTTGCAAGGAGACAACCTGGTATCAACTGAATTCACTTTACATCTTCCGCTAATGTCTGATGAAAATGACCTTGCACAATCGGGAAACACTACTGAGATGTCACAGCAAAGTTCAAGATCAAATTCACTGTTTGTATCAGAAGGCTCCTCAGGACGTCAGCACAAGTTCCTATGGTGCCAGTTTCAGAAGGAGAGCCAGAACCGTTGTCACCAATAAACTCTACAGAAGCTGCTTCTGAATTGTCGCCAGCTTCATCAGGAACTGCACCATCCAGATCAACACCAATTAGGTACAGATCCTTGGCAGAAATTTACGAAGAAACAGAAGGAGTCTACTCTTTTGATGAGTTGAATATGGCAGCCCTTGATGAGCCAACAACATTCCTTGAATCCTCAAACAACAAGGAGTGGGCAAAAGTGATGCAGAGCTAGTTTGATTCAATTGAAAGAAATTAGACTTGGACCCTAGTTGATCTACCTGCTAGAGTAAAACCAATTGGTTTGAAATGGGTATATAAGTTAAAGAAGAATGTAGCCAAAGAGATTGTAAAGTATAAGGAGAGATTGGTTGCAAAAGGGTATGTGCAGCAAAAAGGAATTGATGTTGAGGAAGCTTTTGCCCCGGTTGCTAGAATGGAGACTGTGAGACTGTTGTTGGCAGTATCAGCACAGAAGGGATGGCAGGTGCATCATCTCGATGTCAAGTCAACCTTTCTCAATGGAGAGCTGCAAGAAGACGTATATATATCTCAACTGGAAGGTTTTGTCGTTGCTAAGAAGGAAGATAAGGTTTATAAACTATCCAAAGCACTTTATGGATTAAGGCAAGCACCCAGAGCATGGAACACATGATTGGATTTAACATTGAAGAATCTCAGCTTTTAGAGATGTCCTCATGATCAGGTAGTATACAAGAAAAACATAGATAAAGGCTTGATCATTGTAGGGGTGTATGTGGATGATTTGATTGTAACCGAAGAAACCAAAAGGAGATTCAAGCTTTCAAAGACCAGATAAATAAAGAGTTCGAGATGAGTGATTTGGGAACTCTCTCCTACTACCTGGGAATAGAAGTAAAACAAACAGATGAAAGCATAATTTTAAAGCAAGCTGGATACGCAAAAAAGATTCTCCAGCAAGCAAGTATGTGGGAATGCAATCCAACCAAATTTCCAATGGAACCAAAGTTGCAAATAACCGAGGATGGAGAAGGAGCTCTAGTGAATGAGACTGAATATCGGATTTGATTGGATGTTTGAGATACCTACTGCATACCCGGCCAAATTTGAGTTATGCACTGGGAATAGTTAGCAAATATATGGAGGCACCTAAGCAAAGTCATCTGTTAGCTGTCAAGTAGATTTTGCGATATGTAAAAGGAACAATTGACTTCGGTATTGTTTACAATAGAAGAGGTGATGGCAAATTGATCGGTTATAGTGATAGTAATCTGACAAGTGATCTTAATGATAGAAGAAGTACTACCAAGATGGTGTCGGCGTACTTTACGCCAGGGTACCCTCTCCGTCGTAAATAAGTAAGACCACATGGCGGCCTGGCGAGCAGGAGGGCGATCAGGCCCCACTCACCGGGCGAGTGGCCCATGTGGCGGCTTTGGCGGGCGGCGGCGATCGAGCCCCGCCGTTGGCGTCGGCCTCCGTGGCGGCTTTGGAGAGTAAGCGGGTGATCGAGCCCTACCGCCGGGCGTCACCACGGACGGCTCGGGCGGCGCGGTGGCGATCAAACCCGCTCACGGGCATTGGCCCAAATGGCGGCCTGGCGACCAGGCGGGCGATCAAGCCCTACCCGTTGGACATCGGCCTCCGTGGAGGCCTAGCGAGCGTGCGGCGTTCGGGTCCCTCTCATCGGGCGTCGCCCACGTGGCGGCTTAGCGGCGCAGCGGCGATCGAGCAGGCCCTGCCGTCGGGCATCGGCCGCGTGGCGGCTTTGGTGGCGGCGGCGATCAAGCCACCTTACCGAAGCGCCGGCCGACGTGAAGGCTTGGCGGCGGGTGGGCGTTCAGTCCTCTCGCCGGGCGCCAACCTCATGGCGGCTGGCGGGCGATCAAGCCCTGCCGTCGGCGTCGGCCTCCGTGGCGGCTGGCGGCGGCGGGCGTTGAGTCCTCTGCTGGCGGCGGCCTATGGTGGTGGGCGTCGAGGCCTCGCCGCACGGGCGTCGGCCTCCGTGGCGGTCTGGTGAGTAGGCGGGCGTTCAGGTCCCTCTCGCCGGGCGTCGACCCATGTGGCGGCTTTGGCGGCGGCGGGCAATCGAGCCCGCCGCTAGGGCGTCGGCTGACGTGGCGGCTGGCGGCGGCGGGTGCTCAAGTCCCTCTCGCCAAGCCACACGAGCGACCAAAAGAATGAAAAGGAGGCTTCACCTCGAAGTCTCCTTCCCCTGACACGGTATGTCAAAGCCTGACACGCCCTGTCAGGGCCATTGATTGTGAAGAGTTCTACTGGCGACACGATGATGGCCCATCCCTCTGACGCCTCACACCTGACCCGTCACAGGAAAGTCACATCTCGGGCGGACCGGGCGAAGCTATACAGCGACATTAAATGGGGTTTGAAGGACAAGGCTATAGTGATGGGTGTAATAAATGAGTCGTGGTTCAGTACGATAAGACCACAGTGATGGGTGTAATAAATGGCTCATAGATCAGTATGATGCCACCCCCTCACCTGCCCGAGCCAGCCCAGTCTATATATGGGAGCTCTGGTGCATGGAGAAGGGGATCCGAATCCAAGAGGTCGAGAGACTTAGCGAAAAAAAGAGCAGAACGAACTGAAAAAGCCATTGTAACCGCCTCCATATTTCCTGAACAAAGATCCAGCGGGACGTAGGGCTATTACCCGCAGGGGGCCTGAACCTGGATACACTGGAGTGTTCTTTGATCTGTTGATCCCTAGATCCCCTGTGCAAGAGCCATTAGGGTTTCCAACAGTGAAGACGCCCTCTACCGAACCTTAACCTCCCTCTTAGGAGGAAACCCCGTCCGTTGACAGGGTCCTGTCCGGCGAAATACGCCGACAAATGGTATTCTACTTCTCAAGTTGTCCAATCACATGGTGCTCTCAAAAATAGAAGATGGTTGCATTGTCTACTTGCGAGGCAGAGTTTATGGCTACAATAGCCACGGCTTGCCAGGCAATATGGTTAAGAAGTCTGCTAAGTGATTTAACAGGTTGTGAGCTGGATAAAGCGCTGCTAAAGGTTTACAACAAATCGGCAATAGCACTTATGAAGAAGCTGGTGTTTCACAGAAGAAGTAAACACATTGATATAAAATATCACTTCATTTGGGGGTGTGTAGAAAATGGAGTGATTTCGGTTGATCATGTCAGCACTAAAGAGCAACGTGCTGATATTTTAACCAAAGCTCTTGCCAGAGTTAAGGTTGCCGAGATGAGAGAACTGCGGGGCGTAAACAACATCTCCAGGGAAAATCAGGATTAAGTGGGAGAATGTTATTTGTAATCCTAATCGGCATCAACGTGTGATTCTATTTGGGAGAGTTTGTTTCAGTTTTGTTTGCAGAGTCTATTAAGGTGTGTTGTCGGGTTGGCAACAGTAAATATCTAGTTAGAGTCCAGTTCGGTTAAAGAGTTGTGTTGGATTGCATTGTAAACTATAAATACTCCTTATTTGTAATAGCAATAAAAAGGTGAATATACCTAGAGAAAAGCTACGCAAGTTGAAGGCAGCACCAAAACTTTTATCGAGTTTTTCTGCTCTATTGTCATGGCTGTCATCTCGGCAATTGCCGCTATACTTGTGTTGTGCAGAGAACAGACGAAGCTCTATTTTCATCGTGTATTGTTCTGATGTGCAGAACATTGACAACAACCTATTGTCGTTGTTTACTTCTGAAAGTATCAAGTATTGCCGAAGTTTTACAGAAGAGTGTTTGTTGAAGACCTGAATATTAAGTATCAGGGAGATTTATCTGGGCTTAATACCAATACTCACCAAGCACCATGACTACATGCTAGCTACCCTACGCAGCGTACGGGCACCCCGTGCCATGTGCGGGGTCTTGCATCATGCCAGGCCACAACGAGCTACCGTGCTACTTCCATGGCAGCACTGCGAGCCGCCGCGCACTGCCATGGCAATGGGCCGAGCTGCCGACCAGCCGCGCCACTTACCAGCGCAGTGTCATGCCACTCCGAGGGCTGCCATGCCATACTGCACACTACTGGCAGCTAGCCGGCCTAGACAATGCCACTACAGCCTTGCACTCTGCCATGCGTGACATCTCTAGCACAACTACCTTCTCTCCCTCCTTCCTTTTCCATGGCATCACATGCCACTGCTACTCCGAGCTCTGATGCCACCAAGCCACTACGCCATGCCTCGCCATGTTCCCCACGCCGTCGCCGTCGCCGTCGCCGTCCCTTGCCTTGCGCTCACGCCGCACCAGTACCAATGTGCCTCGCTGCATGCCGTGCCACGCCGCGGTTCGTGCACCACAGCGTCGTGCCATGCCTCAGGCTTTCGGGCCGCACCACCTTGCCCTGCCTATCTGCATCGTGGCACCTCCTCGGCCTTCTGAGTCGTCAGACTAGCTACCTCGGGCGCTACAGCGTTGTTAAAGCCGACCACGCTTGACCTCACTACCAAGCTCTGTTGTGGGCTACCGTGGCGAGACCACAGCTACCGTGTCTTTGTCGTGGCGACCGTGGAGGTGCAGCCTTCGCAATGGTAGTACCGCTGGCCTCCCGATGCTGAGCCGTCGGCACTGCTGAGAGCACCAACATAGTGGCACTGCCACTTCTCTCTCTTCTCTCTAAATCACTCAAATGACTATGCCTGAAGCATGTTGTGCTAACCTGGCTCACCTTTGGTGAGCCCAGGCATGGCCTATTTGCGTGCGTGCCTGCTTTGTGCCAAGCTGGCCTAAGCTCGGCCCATTTGCACTATTGCAACAAGAGGAAAGGACCTGGAGACGCATGGGGGCTAAGGCAATGGTCTCCCAGGTAAGCCGCGTACTTCATAATACTTAGTGTTTTCAGTTGTAATTCAACGTGAGTACTCTTTAGCATCCCTCTTAGTTGTGTAGTTTTTTCTTTTTGTCTTTGAGGTGTCACACCGGTTACTCATTACGAACGCAAAGAAACGTAATAGCAGTAGCATCCTCTCTATTTTTCTATTGCCTACACCACTGGGCCTACCCTAATGCTCTCTTCTTAGGCTTAGTTTGTCTTCCAACTTGTTGGTTGCAAAGAGAGAGAGAGTGCCACATCTGGCATGCATGTTGTAGGCTGTAGCTCATGAATATTTTAGGCACTACAAGTCTGTAATCATATGAATACTCAGGTGATGACGTGATGCTTATATGCATAGTACTAACTAAACATCAGTCGAGGAGAGAACGAGAGAAAGAGAGAGAGAGATGGACGAGCAAGTGAGGAGTGAGAGGAGCTAGGCGCAATGCCGATCGAGGAGAGAGAGTGAGCTAGAGAGGGATGAGCAATAGTCAGGACAAATTTCCATATGAGTGAGGCAACTTGTTACAAACTGGAATATTTAAGCGTCTATAATTTTATTTAATTACTTGAATTTTACAATTTATTTTCTCTCCATTTTTATCTCTTTTTCCCCTTTCCTCCTTTTTTCACCTTACCCCCCTTCCCCTTTTCCCTCTTTTTTTACTTCCTTCCTTTTTTTCTCATTCCCCTAAATTCTCGATGCCCTTTATTTTCTCTCGAGCCCCTCCCTTTTCCACCGAGCCGACCGACACCACGGTCCACCTCCCTTGGTCCCTCCGCCCACCTCCCTACGCCTCATCTTCCCCGTGCCTTCCTCCATGGCCGGCCTCCCTCCTCTCTAGGCACCTCCATGGTGGAGGATCCGATGCTGCAGGAGGCAGGAGGGGAGGCGAGGCGGTGGGATGGCAGAGGAGCCGAGGCAGCGACCACAGTGATGCAGCAGGAGGTGGGAGGCGAGGCGGCGTTCTCAGTGACGGGAGGACAGGAGGAGGGAGGCGGCGTGCTCGATGGCGAGAGGCAAGGCTGCGGCCATGGCAACACAGCAGGAGGTGGGAGGCAAGGCGGAGGCATAGCGGAGGAGCTGAGGCGATGGGAGGTGGGACCACGGCGGCCATGACATGAACGTGACCATGCCAACAATGGGGACCAAGGTCCCCACAACACGACATGGATGCAACCACAGTGGCCACAGCGCTAGCGTGACCACGGCAACACGACCAGGTACGCGGGGAGGCGAGTGGACGGGCGGGGGGGGAGGCAAGGTGCCGGGACGAGCAGGAGGCAAGGCATCGGGATGGGCAGGGTGGGCACGAGCATGACAAGGCAGCAACTAGGTGCAAGGCAAGGCGTTAGGTGGTGAGGGGGAGTCGAGGCTATGCCTACATGCCAGCGTGCCTCTGCTGTGCCGGGCCGTGCCACTCACTGTGCCCAGTTTTCGGGCCCAGCATGGCCTGAGGAGCAGTAATAGGCTGTCCTGGCAAGGCCCCCTTTGTGCCTGGTCATGCATTGGACCAGGCCATGCCACCGTGCTATGGGCTGGCCCACAAAAGCATAGCTCGGATGCCCACGAAATCCTTTTAGCATGTTGAATCATTTGAATGATGTCTAGAGAGGTATCCCAAGTTATGTTTAGCATGTTCTAGGACTCTTTACTAAAATTGTAGGTGAAAGACAAATACTTTGTTGTTTCTGGTGCGGACTACGTGCAGAGATCATAGTTGTTATGTTGTCCTATGTATCATCTTCTTATTAGCATCTGCTTGGTATTTAGATGGTCTTGAATCAACAGCCAAGCAAATACTCAAAGTTTGGGTGCACAACTGGCAGTTGGGCTGAGATGGATTGAAATAAATGCCTATAATATTTCCATGCCATGTACAATGAATTACCCCAAATGTAGGTCCATTGATCTTCCATCATGTTTAAATAATGAACATGCTGTAGGAGAGTGGTAAGTAATTGAAGCTCCTGAATGCTTATTCAAATAGAGGAAGGTTGAAATGATCCATTCAATCATCATGTTGAATGAAAGAGCAAACTGACTTATCTAGGTCTTTGACAAAGGAGTAGAGAATCGGGTATTGGATGTTGGGGAGAATATTATTCCATAGATCTTTCCAAAAGCTTACAGTCTTTCTGGAGTCAATCATAGTGGAAGCAACACCTTTGAAATGATCACTCATTTTCATAATATCCTTCCACCAAAAGGATCCAATGTAAGGTTCTAACTGCGGTATTCAATTTTGATAGTATGCGGTCCACATTAGATTCCCCCAAGGTGTAGAAATTGTAAGGTGTTTGAGAAGTAGAGCCCTATTCTATATTTTTAGATTTAGAACTCCTAGGCCTCATTTATTTGTGGGTGTGCATACCTTACTCCAGGCAATTAAAGGACTCCTATTGTAAAGATCCCTAGATATCCTCCAGAGACAATGTCTTCGAGCCATGTCTATTCAGTTAATCACCGTTGCCAGTATCTTGAGAGTGTACATATGATAAGTTGGAAGAAGACACATGACAGAGTTGAGAACTGTAAGCCTTCCCCTATAGGATAAGAATGCCATGCTGCCTGAGAGGCGATTCTCAATTCTCTGCATAAGAATGTCATATTGTCTTTCTCTTTGTTTCCTTCTTCATTTTCTCCTAGGTTTGTATTATGAAAGACCATGTGGAGGTCTATCCTTATGAGTGATGAGTAATTGACAAGTTTTGAGCTTGGTTTGATTTGAAATTGAGTTTGATTTGAAGTGAATTGGATTTGAAGCAATTTAAGTGTTGGTTGTTTTTCCTAGTGCTCTTGGCACAGGGGCGTGAGCGGTTCAATATTGAGCGCAATTATGTTCGATTAATGATTTTGGGATAATCATTGAATATATATGTGGGCATTGCTATGTGAAAGGTTTTTTCCTTGTCTTTGATGGTTGCAGGGCGATGGTGCTAGGTCATGGTGAGGCGGAGGATGACCGGGACTAGGCGAGGAGCGTCGGAGGTCCAGACGGTCGGGAGATCGCCGGAAGATGATCGAAGACGGAGTCCGGGCAAGTCAAGAAGACAAGGAAAGGAGATGATGCTAGCTAGATGCCTCGTGGATCAATGAGGGCCGTCGGGTTGCGGTCTAGTTGATAGGTTAGCGGGTCTAGGTAGTATGCTTTGAAAACTGTGCAAGAAAACCCGATATGTGTGTGGGTTTTGGGTTAGCCCTTGCATGGCTGTGTGTGTGGGCTAATCCTAGCCCTTAGATGAGTGCTTTAGGGTTGAGGGACTCATCCAAGGGTGGTAGGTGACCCAAGAGTAGTATAAATAGGGGTGGAGGGGTAGCCTCCTCCCCTTGAAGGTTTGAGTTGCTCCTTTGAGCTTTGCTCACATGAAGTGAGGCTTTGTAAACCTTCCCACCAGAAATACAAAAATTTCTTTACATTATTGTGAATTTAAATTCCGCATTTACATTATGTCTTTACTTTACGCAATTTAAATTCAGCATTTACTTTACGTATTTACTTTCACGTAATTTACTTTCTTGCAATTTGGATTTACCTCCCCTCCTTCTAAATGCTGATCTTGGATGTTTTGAGTGTGTTCATTTGGTTTTACATCTCTTTTGCACTCTTGGATTGAGTAGATATCATCTTTTCTTGCAAGTTGCAACTCTGTCCAGAACTTGTTCTTCGTGCAGCAGTTAGTGTTTGATTTTTAGAAAAATATAAAAAATTCCTTTTTGAGTGATTCTTATTGGAGAAGGTGCAGGACTCTCATATCCATCTATATAACAATTTTGGAGTCTACTGGTTGCACCATTTGGGAGCCATGAGGTGAAAACCGAGCCCCAAACTTTCTGCTCGAAGTTCCTGACTGTCTGTGTTCTTAGATTTTTCATGTTTTTTATGGAAGGGTTTTTGAGTTGAAATTTGGTGGAGTTCTTCATAACTCTTCTTCTCATAGGGAGAAAAATTCTCAAATTTTCTTGAGCTGCAGAAACCCACCAACCACCTGTTCAAATTGAGGATAGCTTCTGAAAATTCTGCTTTTGCTTTTCTGAAAGTGGCTTTTGTAATTTGAATTGATCTCCTTTCTAAAAGCAAGAGTTGAATTGATTTCTTCTCATTTTTGGATACTAGACAACCAGAATTGTGACTCAAAAATCCCCAAATATTTGATGGTACTTATCCATGCAAGTTAGGGGTACACATAGTTGTCTAGGTTTTCGGGTTTTTCACGATTTCCTTTGAGCGATCTTGTCGATGTTTGATTTGGAGTATTTTGGGGAAATTTTGTTTGCGACTATTCACCCCCCTCTGTTCGCCATCTCGATCCTTCATATTAAGTTTGTATTTTCCTTTCATTAATTTTTTAAAGGTTCTCAGTAGGAGTCTCTCCTACTATTTCTCTCTCAAAGAAAAAGAGGAGCAAAGTCTTTGACCTTTTGGCCTTGAGATTCCCATGGGAAACCCAAGGTAAGTAAACAGCAGGTGACCCTCAGAGCAACCAAGGGTCTGAGCTAGAATGGTGAACATCTTAGCATCCACATTGATGGCATACATGGATGATTTTTGATAGTTTAATTTAAGCCAAGTTGATGCAGTGAAAGTTTGAAGTAGAACTTTAAGGCAAAAGAGTTGTTTCGGACATGCCGGCATCATGAGAAGAGTATCATCCATATATTGAATAATTAGATAGCCTGAGGTTTGAAAATTAGGGAGGGGGTATTGAATGATGTCTATCTAGGCCTCTTTATTGACAATGCACTAAGGAAGGTCGGTCCCAATTTTAATTTAACGATGCCAATTAAATTATCAACCAGCTATAGAAAATCAGAGCCGAAACTCAGGGCGTTACACCACGCCACACCGAGCATGCCATGGACGTTGCCTTGCCACACCACCATGGTCCACGTCTTGGTTGCCTCGACCATGCCTGCACGTTGCACCACGTCACACCATGGTCGTCGCTGCTATGCCTCAACTCACATCGCCTCACCTACATCGGGCTGTTGCTTGACCAACTCCCTTAGCGAGCACCTGTGTTGTGCCGCTGGCCACCATGCACTACCGGACACAGCCTTCATCTACAAGCCTTGTACCACGTCACACGCCATGGTGCCTCACACTACGTCGTGTGCCATGGTGCCTTGTGCTGCCCTAGGCACCTCTACACGCTGTACCAGGATCATCGTCATGCTTGCACCTCACACTGCCAAGTGCCAGGCCAAGCTCCCTACCGCAACCAAGCAGCGTGTTGGCGCACCTCACCATCACCGGTCTCCCCTCTTCCTCTCCCTCTTTCTTAGGCTGTGCCACCGTGCCATGGGTGCTGCTGGGCTACTACTACCGGCTACCTTGGTCGTGGGCTATAGTGGCACCGCACAGCGGGCTGCGAGTCGCATAGCCATGCCCTGGCCATCGGCCATGCACCACCACCATGTGACAAGGACATCACTCCTTTGGATACGCGCATGCATCATGGCCCTATGACAAGAGTTTTTGCATGTAAATTACATCATGTGGTGAGCTCATTTCTCGTTGTTTATAATAATGATATTGAGAATGGGATGCTACTAAATATTTGTGATGTTTTACTACTTAGAAACATGGGAGAAGCACCACCAGGACAGTTGCAAGCACTTTGTTTGTTGGCACAATTTAGATTGACGCCAAGTCGAACCGGCCACCTCTACTCCAAGTTGGCACACTTTTTGAAGGGCACCATCACCTCCACACAACCACATCTCCAATTGGACTCCACCCTTGCCATGCCTAATCAAGCTAGACTTCAAGTCGTCCACGATTCGAGCTTTGTGTTTAGTTCGGTGTCTGTAGACAGCACTGCATTAAAATGGGCATATCTCCCACATATGGAGTCCAATTGAGGAGCTATTGTGTTTGTTAGAAAGATAATGATGAGATCTTTCCAATGGATCTAGTCCTAGCCTCAGATTCATTGTTAAATCATCCAGAATCATTGAAACAATGTGTCATATTGCTATTTTAAGCTGTTTCGGGCCTTGTAAGCGTGTGAAGGGTCCAAGTCCAGGTTGTGTGTGCCCCCTAGCCGCACACAACCCTATCCACCACCTCCCTCTCATATATTCAGTAGCCACCACTTTAGACACTTGAGTTTTGCTTAGATTACAACTAGACACTTTGTCAGTTTTTCGCCGTACATCGGTTTGTAGAACCCCAACTCGTGTGCTTAATATTATTCGCAATTTTCAGATTGCATCTTCTACGTTCTTACTTGTGTTCTCGATTCACATGCAGGGATAAGCCTTCTTGGTAAGATCAACTGTGTTTATGCATGGTTGATAACCAAAGGAGCTGTGGTGTAGCGATTGCAGGGTTTGAATCCGTTATAATTGGAAGCTGGATCATCAATGTCTTCTCCACCAATCGATTTAGTACTACCTGTTGGAAGATCAGGCCACCGTTCGCATCACCATGCCACCTCCACGCTGAGCCAAGCAATGACAGCGGCTACTGCAGCTTCTCCTCTTTCTCTCTAAACCACACACGATCGTGCATGCACATACTAACAGCAAAAATGGAATTCGTGAATGATGATGAACACAATGGTATGGCATGCAGGGTTTAATTCTTAGTTCTTGGGGTGATTTGAAGGAGAGAAGTTTGGGGCAAGAAAGCTTGAGGCTTACTATTCTTCTGTTTGGAGGAAGAACAAATGGAAGGGGGAAGTTAAGTGGCATGAGGAAGAAAGCAAGGGGGGCATAGGCAACAAAGGAGGAGGTAGAGGGGAGGGTACTTTATGCTACTGCACCTTTCCCCTTTTTGGCCTTTCCTTTTCATCCATTTGCTATCGTTTGGTACCGTTGGTAGGGAGTAGATAGTGGATAAGTAGATAGTTGATCGGGGAGTGTGACTGTGATTTATTTTTAGTCTATGGGGTTTCTAATGAGAAATTTTATATCTAAAACTAAATATGCTTTGCGTCCTTTAATTTACTGACACTAGATAAATAACCGAACTAGCTCTTAAAAATTGGGGTGTTACAAATCTACTATTCAATATTGTGAAAGAAAGATTGCTTTATACAAAAATTACAAATCTGGTAGGGTAGCCACTCCAATTGACATAGCCTAGCATACTATATTCCTTTAAATGTTTTGCAGGAACGATTTTCATACCCAATGTTGCTTGTTGAACATAGTCAGAAGATGTGAAAGAAGACCGATGCATAGTTACTTTTATGTCATAAGTTTCAGCAATGAGGACACCAATTTTTATGGTCTCATCTAATCAGTTTCCTATGGGCAGGCTAGGCATGCTCACTGAACCCTATCACCTTTTGATTTTATTTCCACTTCGTGCATTGTCTATGTAAAGTTATTTGGCGGTTAGCCTCTTTCATTGTCAAAACCTTTCATGTATAACTTAATTTTGGATGCTTATTACTAAGTTTTACTTGACTTTTCGTTATGTATGGATGTGATATGTCAATGTTAGATGAGTATGCTAGCAATTGATCATGAGATGAGCATGGTAAACACATAGGGTTTGGAAACATAGTTTCCGGGTCCGATGATGTTGGTATCAGAGCCATACTAAATGTAGGATGGACCTTTAGTTAGAAATAGTCGTTAGCCTAAGGACCTGTAATTTTAAAATTTTATTTGCAACTCCTATCAAATGGTTGTGATAAAATTTAAGTATATACATGATGTTGTCCTCTTCTTTCACTTAGCATCTTTTCACCTCTTACGCCCTGTTTTGGTTTGCAAAATGATTGCTGAACTTTCTCCTTCAAATTATAAATGTCTCAGTTTGTAATTTGTAATCACTCGACCGTCCAAGAGATGTGAGGGCTGCCGGGTACCTAGACCACCATGCTCCAACATGTCGGCTTCATGCTAAACTTGGATTGCTTGGTGTGCCGTGCCATGACAAGCTAAGCGTCGGATGAATACTGCACTACGGTGCTTATCCCACCTCAGGCTCATACTAGGGCCTCAACTTCACTTTGAGGGATATAGATCCATCTTCAGCATGGCCATCAATGTTGCGGCATATTCGGCCATGGTTCGCCTTTGCCACATGCTTCCAGAGTTGTCAGTCATGTATAACTACAATCCATCTTGCCTAGTCGTGTATGAGCGTAATTTTGGTACGAACCGCTATATTGATAGGGTAGATAGATACATCCAATTGTTGCATGTACCCTACCTTGATAAATGGTTAACCCATTGTTGTCACCTTAGTAACTACTATTCACTTCTAATATAATTAACTATGGAATTTTAGATGAAACATCTTGGTAGATGCTTAGCCATGCTCATATCGATACTAGTGACACTATGTTGATTATGGTCAAAATGTTTACTAGTAGGAAACAAATATAGAATGGTCCAGATATGATACCTTCGTTGTTTTGGGTAAAAAATAAAAAATGGAAAACATGTTTTAAACTTGTGCAAGTGTATGTGAGACCAGTGTTGGTGCACGAGATATAGGCATGTGATTGGCTTGCCCGAGTCACTAAAGACCAAGTCTATGGTGTAGTTAGATCCAAAATCAATATACAAACCACATGTGCCTCTTATGGGAAGGTCCTAGCATAATAAATTGTCAAAAGCTAAAATCAAGCCACAGGTGGTACATTGTAGGTTTTGGACTAGTGTGGGCACAGAGGTGTACTTCCTGCTCATAAGGACCTGTAATCAATGTTTACCAACACAATGTGTGAGCTCTAGGACATTGGAGGGGTACTCCATGTCCACTGTGGCCTCACGGTAAATGCTTTGTCATTAAGACCGACAATATAAAGGCTTTGTCAGGAACTCTCAAATCCGGTACCCATCGTATCACGTGACATGTTTCTATGTGATGGGATGTTTATGTTGTGTGGATAAAGTTATATGACCTCTATAAAATATGAACTTATTCAAATAGTCAAGTCCTGGTAATTGTCAACTTAGTGAATCCTCCATCTTAGTAGTGTTTATTTTTACAAAATGGTTGGTTAGTAAGGGTGCGTTTGGTTGGATGTACGAGAGTGAACCGAACCGTCTCGTACAGAATTTAGTTCTGTCTTTGCGTTTGGTTGGTTGAATGGAACCATTTGGTACAGAATGAGATGGTACAGATTCTTGAAATATTACAAAAAGATGTTGCACCATCCCGTACGGGAAATTTGGCCGAACCAATCGGTCTAGGACAGGATCATTCACTCGTACCATCCCTCAAACCAATCTCATCCCTCAATCCAATCTCATCCCTTCAACCAAACATCATCTCGTACCATCCTGTATCATTTCATCCAAGCAACCAAACAAAATCTTGTATCATTCCATTCAGGCAACCAAACACCTTCCCTATACCATCTCATCCAGAATCATCCCATCCATCATATCCCATTCATCCTCGTACACCCAACCAAACGCACCCTAAGTGGATGGGTGATCAACGCAAGTCTTGGTCGACACAAAGGAATTTGTTGCCAAATTGCTTTTATGGTAGCAATCCCTACATCTCAATTCTGCTAATTATACTTTATTGTTATTTATTTACTAATGTCAAATGCTCTTACAAATTTCCAATTACAATATATTATATGGTATTACAAATGAAAGCTCATTTTATGCAAAATTGGAAAACTTGGTAGCATAGCCATCTCTCTTGACATAATTATGCATATTATATAATCTTTGATTAAAAGTCTTGTGGAGTATGATTTATTTCATACTCATCATTGCTTGTTGAACACATTGAGATAATGAGGAAGAAGACCTATTATACAGCTACTTTTATTCCACAGGATTTGGCGATGATGATGTCAATCTTACCCTAGTCAGTTGCCTGTGGATGGGCTGAGGCATACTATATGGGTTTTGGTTGCCTCAATGTTCTTGTTTTCTGCTAAAGTCTTTTGCTATATGAACTATTTGGTAGACCTCTTTATGTTTTGATATTATGAATATGTGCTATCTTTTATTTCTTGAGTATGAATGTGATATATCAATGTTGGATGTATGTGTTAGCAACTGATTGTGGGGCTGGCATAGAACACAAATAGGGGTCGGATTCACAATCCGGGTCCTGACAAAAACTTGTACTCAAATTAGGAAAATTTCAAATCAGTAACACAAAAACGATCTTAGATAGAATGGTCACTTAATACTTGAATAGCTATCAAAATACAGGAATTAGAAAATGCACAAAGATGTGCATAGAAGATCTCAACTAGAGCAGCATGCATGCAAACGCAGCTGCAGCCTTCAAGCTTTGGGAAAAAGTGCAGGTTCCATTGTAAAAAAGAAAAAGAAAAAAAGATCATGATTCCTCTTTCATCTCACTGTGGACAATGCTCGCCGCGCCAAGGAGAGGCTAGACGGAAGCAAAATAGACGCTTGAACGCCCCGAGGCATACAACCAGTGTGTCTACATCAAATGATCCATGAGGGTGACCGCAAATTATCCAAATTTGAAACAAAAAATGTTACGGATTTTAACAATGATCTTATACAGAGGAGTTGGGCCTGTTCCCACCACAGCCAAGTTGCCAACACCTCAGGCTTCATCACGCCACTCTAACCGTAGTCTCTGGCCCTATTTGTTTTAGTTTTTTCTCAAGTTTAAAAGTCAAAGCATAAACAAATGCGTGATTTCTTAAATGGGCTTTTTCGAAGGTCACAAGTCTCCATATAACTAAATGTCAAAAGTCATTTTATTGGTGCATTTTTGGCTAATTAAGAGTTAGTTTTAGACCAATGCTACTGAAGTTAGGATAAAATTATCTACCTCTATCACATATAAAAATAGACTGCTTTTAAGATGTTTAAGCAAAAAAAATTAGCTTTAATCTATAAGATGAAAAGCCTACGTCTAAATAATTGTGTACAGTGGGTGGTGCCAGAGGGGCCAGCTCCAGATTCTCTACAAAATTCGAGCCAAACAGGAGTCAAAGGTGAAATCCTACTACTATCCTATTGGACCATCCCGATTCTATGGCTCTATTAGGAAGAACCAGGGATAAAAACGGATCAGATATTTTCTAATTAATTCGGATATTTTCGAATACGGATTTTGTCGGATCGGATATTTGTCGGATAGTATCTGATCGGATACGGATACAGATTTTTTTATCGGATACAGATTCAGTAGCTCATTATTTGTCGGATACGAATACAGATTCGGATAATCCGGATAATGGTGGGTCGGATATCCGGATATACATATGGGCTGGGCCAATACTACTCTTTTGGCCCAAAAAGATTTCTTAATTTCAGAATTGTTTTCTAATTTAATTAATCTCTAAAGCAAGTTTCAATTATTAAAATTAGCAAACCAACTCAAAAAATTAAGAAAATTTTTTTGAGAAAGTTTCAGTAACAATCTAACATTTAAAAAATATTTTCAAGATTTTATCAGATTTTAATTTTTCTCAAAAATTTAAAAACTCCTATTCTTAATAGGAAAATATATTAAATAAGTTGCTAAAAAATGCATAAAACTCATAAATACATAATTTATTATTTTAAACATAATTCAACTAAGAATATAAATCTTGAGTCATTACATGTAAGTGTTATATACTTTTCCTAAAGACATGATATCTAAATATTATCAAATTTTTAGTGTGTTATGTGTTTGCTTCTATTTATATCTCGAGTAATGATCACCTTTATTTTATGTTTTAATTTATATGTATGATGAACTAATCGTATGTGTGTGATAAACTAAATCTTATATAATTTTGTTTGCGACATGGTATCTAACTATTATCTTAGTGAATGAAAATGCCTACATTTTTTCAATTTTCAATAATATTTTGATCAAATCAATTAGTTATGTGTTTTTGTTGATTGTTTATGTATAATTTAAGGGGTTATTATGTTCCGATAAATATTCGAAACCGTATCTGATTCGATTCGTATTCGATCCGTATCTGTATTCGATATTATCCGCATTCGTATTCGTATCCGGACTGTCTATATCCGTATCTAAATCCAAGAAAAATATGAAAATAAATATGGTAGAACTATTATCCATCCGTATCCGATCCGTTTTCACCCTTAGGAAGAACCATATAAAACCTTTTAGGGCCTATTTGGTAGAGCTCCAGATTCCAGTTTCATCTGAAATCTGAAACTTGTAGGCTAAAATAAAGTGACTTAAGTTTATATTTTTGGTCTAAAATGTAAACAAAATAATCCATCTAAACACTCTTAATGTATTCACAGCTCCAATTTCACAAATCTGGTGAAGCTAGAATTTTCAGCTTCACCAGATTCATAAATCTGGTAAAACTGAATCCCTGCCAAACATACCCGTAGCCTACGTAATCACAATTTGCAATATACGATTCTGCAGTGATGGTACCAAGAGAATCTATAGTATCAAGAGAGTGTGTCTATGATCCTGATACTAACAACCTTGGGCGGGTGCCACAAACAAATAACTCGTTGTCTAAGATAGTTATTTAGGGTGCGTTTGGTTGAGTGTACGAGAGTGAACCGAACCGTTCCGTATAAGATTTGGTTCTGTCTTTATATTTGATTGGCTGAACGGAACCATTTAATACAGGATGAGATGGTACAGATTCTTGAAATATTCCAAAAAGATGCTGCACCATCCGTACGAGAAATTTGATCGAACCAATCAGTTCAGGACAGGATCGTTCACTCTACCATCCCTCAAACCAACCTTATCTCTCAATCCAATCTCATCCCTTCAACCAAACAGCATCTCGTACTATCCTGTATCATTTCATATAAGCAACCAAACAAAATATTGTATAATTCCATTCAGACAACCAAACACCTTCCCTATACCATCTCATCCAGGATCATCCCATCCATCATGTACCATCCTATCCCATTTATCTTCATACATCCAACCAAACACTGATACCGTTTGGTTCAGATTTTGTAACGTCAATGGACAACGGTAACGGAATGGGACAACAATGTAACTGGTGGGGGGAATGGATGACTAATTACTAGATATGTTCGGTTCAAGATTGGATGGTATTTGATTTCAATACAATGTTTGGTTTGGACCACTGTGATTGAGTACGCTTCATACTGTACCTGGCTCGCTGGATTATTGGACCAAGCAAAACCGGTCAGTGCCAACATTACAGAATTATCATAACATCCATGGATCTATAACACAAGCTCCGAACCAAACAAAAATCCTAATAGAAAGTTCACATAACGTCCATTGATCAATAAAGAACAAGCAACTTCACACATCAGGAGATAAATTAGGGCCTGCTTAGAATCTTGGTTTTGGGCCTAAAATCCTCGTAAAATGCCAGCCAGAAAATTTTTCCATGTTGAGCTGCAAAAATATGTTTGGGTGGGCCCGAATATAGGTGATTAGGGATTTTGCAACCGGAAAAGAAATAGTACCAGATGAGGCGAGGATTTTTTTTTCCAGGAATGTCAAGCCATCCTCTCGTCGCTCAGTCTCCTGACACGACCGACACTTGACTCAACCCTAGAGCACCGGCACATCCGGTGCCGACGTCGACCGAGAGCGAGCTCATCGGCTGCTACAGCAACCGGGATCAAACTCATCAGTAAAGACGACGGCTACAGCGATTGCAAGCACGGATCTCATCGGCGTGGTACTCTAGAAGCTTTTATACTCCTAGAACTTGGATCCATAGTTTTTTAATGTCTTGATTTGCACGGCTTCTGGAGAGAGGAGGCGTCGCAAATCCAACACCAATTTCGGCACTTCCCGGTTCCCCCACCTTCTCCACCACCGGCACTGCCATCTCCTCCACTACTGGCACCACCGGCCCACCTTATCTTCATCGTTGTGCTAGGATCTGGTGCTGGCGAGCTCGGACCTGGCTCCCACATTGGTCACGGCCTGTGTTGATTCTTCTTCATATTCAACTTTGATTTGGACCACTTTTTTTCTTTTTTTCTTTTATTCTCTTGTAGCAAGTTTGTGTAACATGAGGCAGAGCTATTTCCAAACAGCAAATTACAGGGGAAAATAGATATAAGGGTAATTGAAGGGATTCCTAGTGCACAAAGAATAACAAATGCTTTTTAATTTGGTTGTAAAAACATCCGAAGTTGCCAAGTAGGGGCCTTAAGGTTCATTTGATCTCCGGCCCTGTTCAATCTCGCTGACAACTCCCGGCAGCAATCTCCCCTACCCCATCCTGCACTGCACACATCACCTATCACCGTGAACGTCGCCTCCCACCATTGCCACCCCAAAACCTAACTACGGTCTACACCCTAGGATCGTCAGCTGTTCTCTTGCTCTAGCACCCATTGGCAATCCCATAGCTGGCACTGTATAAATCTATGGTTGGCTGGCCACTGCAAATTGCAGAATGTAGGTTGACTAAATGCCCCCTTCCAGTCAAAAAAACAAGTGTCATTTTAGTCATTGACACGTTCTCCAAACATAATTTTGATAGCCAGTTTCTATTATAATATATTTACAAGACCTAATAAAATTATAATATTATGAACTTTTTTCATACGAATGATCTGAATATTCATACATATTGTTTGCCAATGTTAAAATAGTCTTGACACACAAATTCTAGAATTACACTTATTTTTTTACTCAAGGGAATAAGATTGTTACAAATACTAATTAATACCGAGTTCCAAATTTCAAAATCTCATTTTTAAATAATTTGCACTGAACTAAACATTACATATTTCAGATAAACAGAAATACATTACTACATAACACGTGGCTAATTAAAGAGGGCATAATTAAGATAAAATTTTCTTGACTAATTAGAAGAACTAAGGAATTCCAAAAAAAATCAATATTATTTTTGCAAGGCGGCATGATCTTATATTAGTCCAATATAATGAACGGGCACATAATTGTTTCTTAGCTGAATCATTACAGCAGCCCAAAAGATTGTATTCTTGATTCTCTAATAAATAGTAAAATACCAGTACTTTATTGGTTGGGTGTGCTGACAAATAAAAGACATGAACTAAAAATACAACAAATTCTTCAGAGCATACTGCTTTGGTCCAACAAACCGAAGAGTGGTTTCAAGTCATGATGCTCAGCAGGCATCGTACCTGTCTCATAACTTGTTATTCTTCATCAGCTCTATAAATTCACCAAAAGCTGCAGCATACCAAAATAAAATAATAAAATCAGTTAACTGTCCTTCATTAATCATATCGATTCTTTAACCACGTTAAACTACAAAAATTGGTCTTGACGTGTATCAGCGAAGGACTATACCTAGGTCTGAATCGTGTGGCCCTGGGGAGGACTCCGGATGGTATTGAAGAGACATAAGCTTCATCTTGGGAAATTGAAGACCAGCACAACTCTGGTCATTTAGATTGATGTGCGTTACTTGCACTCCTTCCGGAAGTGATTCAGGGTCCACAGCATAGTTATGGTTCTGGATAGGAAATCAAATGTTACTATCAGTATCCCCAAACCAACACAAGTCTGCAGGGTTTCAGCTAACCAAATTTTGCCATGTGGTAACCGATAATATAAATGCAGCATTCCAGACAGCAATGGAACCAGCAGATACACCTACGCCTCACAATGCAGAATGCGTGTTCATAACAAAAATCAAAAATACTTAGTACCATGCTTTAAGAAAATTCATTAGTGCCAATCCGAACACTACCACAATTGGCAATGAAACAACAAAACTAATCTGAGCATTTCTAGAAATATAAAAGTTGCATTAGTGACCTTAAGCTGAAAGTTAGGCTTTTGTAGTTTGTAGCCAGCCCAAGCAAATAAGACCATCCAGCCTTAAGACTTGAGGAATGTTTTGCATGGCTCACTCAGCCTTATAAGCTAGCTAACTGAGTTCATAGCAAACAAGCCAAATAAACTAGCTTAAAATATGAAAATGTGGATAGACAACTTTTTATGCCCTTGTAAGCCCTGACAACCCCTCTTGCTTCACTTTTCAATCAAGGTGTTGTTTAAGCTCTAATACATGAGGTCAAGAATAATGTTTGGTGCTGGTTTAGGGTAATTCCGATGACAAGCCTTGACCTAGTCTTAGGCCAAATAAGCCCATATCTTATACTCCTCCTATCAGACTTTTCAAGCTTTGACCATAGTTCATAAAAATCAAGACTGGCCATGAGAAAAAGACCATAATATTGTAATTTTTGCTAAGAAATGACAACAAAAATTAACTGTTAAAGCCCTTATCAAAAATAAGAATAATAATGGCCCAAATTGTACATTGAAGACCGTGCCATGTCAAAAAAAAAACTTTCAGACTCAACGCACGAAACCAGTTTTGAGTTTATACTTCATAGAATTTAAGGCTTTAAGCCCAATAAGATAGATCATATAAGTCCTACATGTTGTTTCCATAAACTAAGCTTATCAGCATTCACAAACCTATGATGAGTCCCATAGGCCATTGTATTTGTACCAGCTTCAGTTTATTTAGTCTATGTAGGTACGGGTGTCTAAGATAAAAATCTAAGCCCAAAAGTAAGTAAAGAATCCAGTTGCTTGGCTTTGACTTAAAAGCTCATTTTGATGAAAAATACAAGCTTAAGCTAAATTAAGCAATCCCAAATACCTATTCAATGATATGTAGCATGACCTATCACAAAAATGCAAGGGATCAAAGTTAATTTTAGACCATCTAAAAAGACAAACTGCTGACAAACCTGTGCACTGATGTCCACACGTCCAGTCCTGTTGTCATGGACAGGATGGTTTCCTCCGTGATGACCAAATTTCATTTTAAATGTCTTCCCACCAAGTGCCTGCCCAATCAATTGATGGCCCATGCAGATGCCAAATACAGGGACCTTCCCTATTATTTCTTGTACTGTGTTCACAGCATATGGAACTGCAGCTGGATCTCCAGGACCATTGCTAAAAAGGACTCCATCAGGCTTCAAATTAAGTGTCTCCGAAGCAGGCCAACTTGCTGGAACAACAGTTATTTTGCATCCATATGATGCCAGGCGCCTCAAAATATTGTGCTTGACTCCAAAATCGTATGCAACAACCTATATAATTAAAGAATAAAAACATGTTTAACAAGGTTTATCTTGAATATCTCTAAAGGCCCGAGTGATATTGAATTACTGACATGAAAACTTTCACTTGACTGCTGCTTCTTGAACTCCCATTCTGAATCAGTCTTGTCTAACCATTCATATGGAGCATCACATGAAACATCACTTATCAAATCAACACCTGAAGAACAGCACCACCAAAGTTTCATGTTATGTAACAAATAGCATCAATGGTATTCAGAGACCACTCTGCAGCATGTAAACAGCCAGTAATCTGTTAAAAACTTCTGAAGTAAGTAAATGGCACTCAGAGGCAAATCCTTCATATCACATTAAAGGAAAACTAAGTTCACTTCACCAGCAAGTATATAACTTCATCAGTCTATTACGAATTTACAGCCATTGCAATATCATCGGATGCATAAACATCTAAAGCAATTATTCCAAAGACATCCAATAACTCCTCTGTATTGTTTTCTACATAGCTTGTCCCAAGTCAAGGAAAAAGGAGGGGGGTTGTCATAGGCTTGATGAGCCAATGTAAAAACAGACTCCATTTTGTGGAATGAAACCCAAGAGATTTTCGTCGGGGCGTAACCCTCCTAGTGAGGCACCATATCGGAACCCACTTGTGATAAACGTGCAAAGCTCGAGACGTAACTCCCAAATGTAATAGAAAATATGCAAGGGTCATTGCACATTACTTGATGAGTGCGAGGGGTAAGGAAGCTAGCCGAGGAGAGTAGAAGCCGCCTAGGTAGTTGTAATGTAGAGTCCCTAATAGGTAAGTTAAGAGAGTTTATACGGCGATTAAGAAACATAAATATCTTGTGCGTTCAAGAAACTAAATGGATGGGTTAAAAGGCGAAGGGGAAAATATTGCCTTTAAGTTGTAGTATACTGGAATGGAACAGAACAAGAATGGAGTAGATATCTTAATCGATACAAGCCTCAAAAGCAGAGTTGTCGATGTGAGGCGACAGGGGCATAGGATTATCCTAGTCAAGCTAGTCATTGGCGACTTCGTTTTGAACACTATTAGTGCTTAAGCTCCACAGGTAGGTTTGAGTGAGAACATTAAGTGGAAATTTTGGGAATATCTAGATGACATTGTTAGTAGTGTATCTAACAATGAGAAGCTTTTCTTAGGAGGCGGTTTAAATGGTCATATTGGCATTGTTATCACGACGTCTCCTAGGCGGCGCCTAGTCTTCATCTAGGCGTCCCGACAGCCGGCGGAGGTCGCATCGCCTGGAGGTTGTTAGGCGACGGCCTAGTCATCCCAAGCGTCGTGGCAGCGGTAGGCATTGCAGTTGAGGCGATTGGGCACACATCAAGCTGACTTGATGCCACGTTAAGAGCAAGAGGCGGAGAGCAAAGGAGCTGTGGAGACTCTAGAAAGGACCTCCGCCGTCGCCTCTGTCATCCGCAACTGTCAACCCGTCGCGGCATCACCTCCAATCCGTCAACTCTTTCATGTTCGCCCTCAAGCCTGCCGCAACCCATTGCCTCCATCGTGTCCACCCTCTAGCCCGCTGCGACCTGTCGCCTCTAGATCCGGTAAGCCTTCTGCCTCCACCTCCGTCACTGGCTCGCTGCCACCTCCTTCGCCTCTAGGCCGTTAACCTCCATCGTCTCCACCGCCACTGGTGCTGCGCTAACGGCGGTGGAGGCGATGGAGGTGGATGGCCTAGAAGCGGAAGTGGTGGCGATTGCTACTGCTGCTGGCTGCCAAATTTCTTGGCTACTACTGGTGGTGCCTGATGGATTACTTTATTTGCTTGGCTGCTGTTGGTGGACTAAGGAGTGAGGACAGACTAAGTGAGGAACACCTTTAGAAAGAGGCCATCCCGTTTAGTTACCTTTAGTAGTGGTCAGCATTCTAACTACATTGATTTTGTCCTTGCTAGGAGGAAGGACAAACGAGCCTACATAGATTGTAAGGTTATACCTAGAGAGTGTGTTGTTCCACAACATAAGTTGGTAGTCTTCAACTTTCGTTTCAGGATACGGGCTCGACCGGCTAAAGTCACGAGGATGAAGTGGTGAAAGCTCAAAGGGGATGCCTCATGGGTGTTTAAGGAGAATATCATAGAAGGGATATGGAACATAGGAGGACACAAATAGTACGTGTAGGGAGATGGTAATTCGCATTAGGAAGGTGGCTGCCAAGGTGTGTGGAGTGACCCGAGCGACTAGATGCGAACCTAAAGACACTTTCTGGTGGCATGAAGAAGTACAAAAGGCAATCAAGAAGAAGGCATGCTACAAACACATGCAGCATTATAGGAGCAACGACAACATACAGAAGTACAAAGAAGACAAAAAGAATGCAAAGAAAGTGGTGAGTGAGGCATGGGGCATAGCTTACGAGGATCTTTATCAGAAGTTAAGTACAAAGGAGGGCAAGAAGGACACATCTACAAGATGGCTAAACTTCGAAAAAGGAAAACGAAAGATTTAAACCAAGTTAAATGCATCAAAGATGACACTAAAAGACTTCTGGTGAAAGACGACGAGATCAAGAATAGGTGGATAAACTACTTTGACAAGTTATACAATAGAGACAACAACAGAGATAGAATGATTCAACTGGATGATACTTTTGACGACACCAATGATTCAACTGGATGATACTTTTGACAACACCAATAGGTGGCTTGTTTGAATAATTCAAGAGTCTAAAGTTAGATAGGCCTTAAAAAGGATGAAAGTAGGTAAGGCGTGATAACATCCCTGTCGAGGTGTGGAAATGCCTTGGAGACATGACAATCGTTTGGCTAACTAATTTGTTTAATAGCATTTTTAAGTCGAACAAGATGCCTGACAAGCGCATTAGTGCCAAATTTTCAAGAATAAAGTAAGCATTCAAAGTTGTACTAATTATAGAGGAATTAAGCTCATAAGCTACACAATGTAGCTTTGGGAGCAAGTGATTGAGCATCATTTAAAAAGAGTGACTAGCATGACGAAAAACCAATTTGGTTTTATGCTCGGTAGGTCAACCACGGAAGCAATCTTCTTGAGACAACAGTTGATGGAACCATATAGGGAGGAAAAGAAGGATCTACACATGGTATTTACCAACTTAGAGAAACTTATGACAGTGTGCCAAGAAAAATCACGTGGAGGGCACTTGAAAAGAAAAATGCCCCAACAAAGTGCGTTACCTTAATCAAGAATATGTACGACGATGTTGTGCCTAATGTCAGAGCATATGATAGCTATACCAATGTCTTTCTTAGTAAGATAGGACTACATCAAGGGTGAGCATTGGGCCTCTACATTTTCGCCCTAATAATAGACGAAACCATGTATACAAGGAGAGATTTCTTAGTGTATGCTTTTCGCTGATGATTTGGTGCTAGTGATGTTAATAGGGTAGGTGTTGATAGGAAACTAGAGTTGTAGCGGAAGACTTTAGAATCGAAGGGATTTAGACTTGGTAGAACAAAAGGAGTATATGAGGTGTGTTTTCAGTGATGCTATGGTAGATGATAGAGATGTTAGTTTGGATGGAAAAGTAGTGCCTAGAAAAGAAACTTTTCGATATTTGAGATCGATGCTACAGAGTGACGGTGAGATTGATGAAGATATGAGCCACAGGATACAGGCGGGATGGGTGAAATTGTGCCAAGCATCTGGTGTCCTATGTAATAGAAATCCCTCAAAATAAGTTCTATAAGACAGCTATCAGACCTACATGTGTAGAAAATGAGCATAAGAAAGATGCGGATGCTGCGGTCAAACAAGGCAGGATCAAATCCGCAATGATCATATTTGTGATAGGGTTGGGATAGCACCAACCGAAGAAAAGCTTGTTCAACATCATTTGGGATGGTTCGGACATCTCCAATAGAGTCCTCCTGAGGCACCGGTGCATAGTGGAATTTTAAAAGCCTGTTTGTTTTTACTTTTGATTCTGGATTTTGACTCCAAAAGCAGAATAAAAAACAAACAGCCCAATTCTAGGAATCGATTCTCACAATTCAGCCCACCCATATACACTAGAATCCACAATCCACTTCATATGTGCTTTTGAAGTCCAGTTTTTGAAAAATCAGCTTCTCTATAACCATAATCCAGAATCAGCTTTTAGAGAATCTAAAGCAAAAAACAAACAGGCCCTAAGTCATCTCGAACACATAAGAGGCCAAAGTCGACCGAAACTGATATAGGAAGAAGCGGTTAAAAGAGACTTGAAGGTTTGGAATGTATCCAAAAAGTTGGCATTGGAAGTTAGCGCTCTATCTACTAGAACCATGACCTAAGATCAAAGGTTTAGGGTTGTTATAGACTTTGATTGAGTTTCATTCCTAGCATACCCCCCAACTTATTTGGGACAAAAGGCTTGGTTGTTGTTATTGTATTATAAAGACATCCATCAAATTACAAGATCAACGACAAGAGAATAGCCAAAAGAATTAAAACACTACTGAGATAACCATAACAATACAACAACCAAACCTTTTGTCTCAAACATATTAGGGTAGGCTAGGAAAGAAACCTAATTAAAGGCAATAAAACTCCTAAACATTTAATATCGGGTTATGGTTCCGGTACGTGGATCGCTAACTTCCATGCACTTCTATCCAATGTCAAATCTTTGGAAACGTTACTTCAATAACATTATTGCTTATAGGAAGCTTAACATACCAACAATTTTCCACTTTCGGGCAATTTCTAACAATTCCTCATCTGTTCGAAGCTGATCAGTACTTAGAACACCAATAAGACTGCCATCTTCTCTTAAGCGGCGTGTAATTGCTCGTGTGTCCACATCATCTGCGAAGTGCAAACAAAGCAAATCCATGATGAATTTCCATGATTGAAATAATTTAAAGTACAAGGAACACTCTCTGCTATTACTTACATATACCCATAATGTTCCTCTTTGTCAAATAGTCATCAAGTGTTTGTGTGCACCTCCAGTTGGAAGTACTTGAAAAAAAAACAGAAGGTCAGTATAGATGTGTAAAAACAATTATTTTTCTTAAGCTTTCATCCTCTCAAACAGAAAGGCTTACCATATGCTTAGGTTTCGTATGATTAAACCAGCAAGGAAACATTGTTTGGATTCCTCATCGTCTACAAGACCAATATATTTATCATTAACTCATTATAGAGGAGTGGTTTCCATCTCTTGGATATGGAAAGTACATACCAGGGTTAACACCAGTGTTTCCAATATGAGGGTTGGTCATCAAAACAAACTGACCAGCATAGCTAGGATCAGTCAAAATCTCCTGATACCTGTATTCATTTGTCATTCAACAGTCACATTTCCAATACCAAAGCAGTTGCGTGAAATTTGAGAACTTCCTTAGACCTAATCCTACAACAGATAACACTAGGATTTAAAACAAGACAACAAAGACAAAACATTGGACATACATAAGATGATAACATTTAGAAGTAGCACTATCAAATAATAGTCCTCGGACTTGGGAAGGTAATAAATAGAAATCTGTTGTGCATGCTGAATAGTTTCATAGTGGTGAGACATTAAATGAAGTGATTTTTAACACCAGAACTAGAAACTGACAGTCTAGCATCAGCAATACAATACCAAGATTCTACAGAAGGTCAGCCCAAGCTTGTATAAGATTACAAGATTGAGACTGTCCAAAGATGGCATCACCTAAACAGGATAATCAACTACGTTTCATAAAAAAAAAATTTAAAAAAAAACTCCTTCCCAAGCACTTGCAGAGTAGGATGTGATTGAAATACCATCTCCTCGCCTATATTTTAGTGCTCCCTAAAATCATTTTACATTTTTCCTGAACCCTAATCAATGCAACAAAAGGCTTGCTCAATGTAGATGAAGATTCTAATTGCCAAGCATACTATCTTCTCTGCAACAACCACCACATGACCAGTATCAGCACCACTCCGCTGTCACATACAGTTACACTAATAACATCCATTCCCCATATCCTTCTGTGTCTGACTATAATCAAGCTATGTACTGTCCAGTTGCACAGACCACCCAAAAAAATGTATAGTACATCCTTCATTTTCATTGTGTGGTAGTAAAGAAGCAATAGATGAACTGTATTTACCAGCTTCTCAGACTGTTAAATCTGCACTGGTGAAGGCAGTAGCTACAGAAGTCCTCACGAGAATACCACAGGACACATACCAACTTGACAGAAGTCCTCAACCATGAGAAGGAAAATACACACGAAACTGCAGAAGTAAAAAAAATGAAACGCAAAGATTTACCCTGTCAGTGATGTATTGAAAACCACTTCACCAACTTGCGTCCCCAAAGCACCAAAAGACTTGGCCCGCCACACAGAACCGTCTTCAAGAACAAGCCGAGCATCGCTAAGCTTCCAAGGTCTTTGCACTACACAAATATATAATGTAGTATTATGGGACACAAAGAAGTAAAGCTATTGTAAAATTTTCAAATTTGTTCCTCCGCACGTAATCACAAGCTACTAGCAGAAAATGGCAATTCGGTTGCTCAAAAAAAGGTTGCTTAAACATATATATATATTGGAAATTATATGTGAATGACATCTCACCTCCGCCATCCACAGCACGGCCGCTTTGCACGCTACTAACTGCCTGCATAACAACAGAAACTCTAAATTTGTGCACATGAGAGAAGAATTACCAACATAAAAAGAAACAGGGGATTCGATAGATCGATATGAGAAGCTGCTAGCACAAAATCCTCGACTTTTCTTTAGCACAGCTCCTCCTACACCCAAGCCTAGTCCCGGAATAGGTAATCCACTATTTCTCGCTCTCTCACCTTGGCGCTGAGGACAAGGGAGCGAACTCCGGCAGGCCGGAGACCACCGGGAGGCCTCACGAGAGCGACGGAGCTGGGGCTCCGGGGGGCGGCTGCGAGCGGCGTAGGGCCGGAGAGGCACCCGGAATAAGCTGAAGCCAGCGTGGCTTTATACACCGCCATTGGAGGAGTATGTTAAGTCGCGCCCTCGTCCGAAGCGAGCTTGCGCTAACGCCGTCGCCCAGCTTGTCGCGCCAACTCCTCGCCGAAACCTCTTCTCGGTTTTCGCCGATGCGCAACCTTGATCGGCAGCGGCCCGCGCACTTGTCGCCGGAGCAGCACTCACAAGCAGTAGCGTCCTCTCCGGGAGTAGGGGGCGACGCGGAAAATAGTGCTATCTCGCCTGTGGCGGTGGCCGCACCTGCGCCCAAAATCCTGGCCAATTGGCGTATGCGGCGGCAGCTGGGAAACCCTAAAGCCTCCGGCCTCTCTTTGGTTCGGTTCCCTTTTCTCGGGCCAAGAAGGCCAAATGGGCCGTGGTGCCAGGTCGCCATTCGGGCCAGTAGCCCATGCCGACCAAGCGAATCAGGATCGGCCTAAAGAACTATGTGAATATTTCCAGAAATTAATTAATAAATTCTATCAATTGATGTTAAATCCTGGAAAATAGTTTTTCTAGGTTATGGACTTTCGTAAAATTTTGATAATTTTATATTTATCGCATGTTTGGAAGTTCATCCTCTGGGTTATTTTATAGCATTTATTATATGCGATGTAATCTACTTTATATTGTTTAAGCAATTTTGAAAATTGCTTAGTAATTAATAGAAATGCTAGAAAATTATGGAAATAATCGAACTATCAAAACGGTTTTGGGCTTGAGGACATAAGTGGTCGGGTCTTTGATTTCAGTTTTGAAGGAACGGATACATGACAATTGGTATCTAAGGAAAACACGCATGAGGCTAGGTTTCTTAATTGGTGCCCGAAATCGGGAAGTGCTCCCTCCCTCATGTGAGCCCTCTGGGCGGGTTGACCTAGCCAAGAGTTATGTTGACCGAGGCATTCATTACATGAGTTCATACCCAACTAGCAAAAGCCCCATAAGATTCTATTTCCATTATGCAAAAATTATTTCACGTTGAAATTTATTCTCCTGTTAATTGGTAATTCTGAAATTGCTTAATAATTAGCAGAAAATTATGAGAAATGCTAGGAAGATCATGGATAATCCGTGATAATTATCTACTGAATAGATATAGACCATACTTTACTGATTCAATATTAATCATGCAAAACAATATTTTACCTGAAGTAAAATCCATGTTTGTTTACATATAGGATATGTCTGACATCGCAAAGAAAGAATTTGCTGAGCTTGCCCTGAGTGGCAACAATTATCTCACTTGGGCAATGGATGCCAAGATCAACTTGGCAGCCCGATCTCTTGGAGCCACAATTTCACAGCCTGAAGCTAGTGATCCGGCTCTCTCTGAAACTGCTAAGTGTGTAGCTTTGCACTTCCTGAGGCATCATCTCCATGCGGACCTGAAGGTCGAATATATGATGGAGGACCCGCTGGCTCTATGGAATTCCCTGAAGGAACGATATAACCAACAAAGATCTGTTCTGCTGCCAGAAGCACAACGTGAATGGACACTCCTACGCTTCCAAGATTTTAAGTCAGTGGCAGCGTATAGCTCTGCCATGCACAAGATTGTTGCAAAACTAGCATTTTGTGACTAGAAGATCACAGAAGCTGAAAAAATTGACAAGACTTTGTGCACATTCCACCCCAACATGAGGATACTGCAGCAACAATATCGTTATGTAAAGTACCAGAAGTACTCTGAGCTGATATGCATTCTGCTAGAAGCAGAAAAGCATGATGAACTTCTAATGAAGAATCATCAAGTCCTACCTAGTGGGAGTCATACATTGCACAAGCACCGCAAATGATCGCAGAAGTGGCAATAGCCGAGGCCGCAGAAAGGGTCAAAGACAGAAAGGGGATAAATGGAAGAATGACAAAAATCATAAAGGAAAAGGTAAATCCCAATGGAAAACAAAAGAAAATAGATCAGGTCGCTTCCAGAAGAAAGGACCAACAGATAATGCTGCTGATCCTAAACAACCATGCTATAGGTGTGAATGTACTGGTCATTGGTCACGTACATGTTGCACCCCAAAGCATTTAGTAGAATTGTACATGAAATCCACTAGGAGATTCCAAAAGAATCAAGGGAATAAAGCGGAGGCACACTTCACTTCTCAACCTATTGTTGACAATAAAATAGAGTTGGATGATGATCAAGCCTCCGACCCCCATAGAAGAATTCAAGAAGGGTCTCCTTGGTTATGGTGATACTCCCATGGAAGAGGATGATCTCATTGGGGATGAGTTAAAAGAATTCCAGAAGGATAAAGATAAGTCCCAAGAGGACGATATAAATGATTTATATGGAGACATGGAGTAGTCTCCCAGTTTTTCCTTTTGAGTCGATGTCGTATTATCCTTTAGAGTCTCCTTAAGAGCCTCATTTATCAGTTTAGTCTTTGTGTTCCTGGATGAACAATGGTCTACGCTCCTATTAAGCGATTATCAGTCAAATTTAATAAAGTGTGATTTTCCCAGGAAATTTATTTAATCATGCTATGCTATTTAATGTTGCAATGAAAACCAGAAGTTTATGTTGCGATGAAAACCATAGTTAAAACCCCAGAAATATTTAAGATCTGGCATGATCATCTGGGTCATCCTGGTTTGAATATGATGAGAAGAATAATAAATAATTTTACTGGCCATAATATAAAAACTACAGCCTTTCCTAAACCTGAAGCTTTTATGTACCCTGCATGTACTAAAGGAAAGTTGATAGTTCGTCCCTCTCATCTTAAAATTAGGGAAGAATCACTGAATTTCTTGGAGAGAATTCAAGGTGATATCTGTGGACCAATTCAGCCCCTCACTACACCATGACACCAAATTAGCGTCAAACATCAGTCGGCAATAATACATAATTACCGACTAATTATCTGTCGCTAAAACTTGGTGACGGACTAACTATCGGCAATAATACTTTTAGGGTCAGATGGTGCATTGGAAATTATTTTGATATGTACGGACAAACTATCTGTCGGCAATGATAAATTTTTCTGTCGATATATCTTCGGCAAAAGTCTATCTCGTCGACAAAACTCATGTCAAATAATTAAAGCGGCAAAAATAGGTGCGCTAATTATATTTTCTTATTTATTTATCGATAATTATTTTATATATATTATTTTTCTGTATATTATTATTATTATTATTATTATTTTCTTTTCTTTTTTTTTTTTCACCGGTAAAGGCCTGCTCAAATGGACCGACCGATGGCCAACAGTCTGACCCAACCATCCCCTTAATTAACCTAACTCTCTGGGTCTCTCTCTCTTCACTTGGCTCCCATTACCCATTTCAGCCGCCGCCTCATCCTCCGCTCTCTCTGACTCATCTCCTCTCCCGAGTGCCACCATTGCTCTCTCCTCCTCCTGCCGCTTGCTTCTCTGGCCTTCCCCCGACACCAGTGCCCCTCTGTCGCCTCCCCCTGGTCGCGCGCCAGTGCCGCGCTGAGCCTCCTGGCCTCCGGCTCTGAGCACCGCCGCCTACGCCTCTCCACCGAGCCGGCCACCGTCTTCTAAGCGCCGCCAGATCCACCACCCTGGTGGTCTCCTCCGGTGTCGACCCCACTACCGAGCTAAGTGAATGCCTCCCCTTCTTCTTTCTCCATCTATTCATCCCTCACTCACTTCTTCCTAGGTCATCGTCGCCTGGCTGGCGCCTCGCCTAGTCGGCCTCAACCGTCGTAGCAGCGCCGACACCGGGGCAAGGAACCAGCCTCCACTGACTTCCACGCTACCAACTACCGTCGATTGCCCCCCTCCTCCCTAAAAGATAAGTTACATTTAGGCGTAACTCATTTATGCGTTTATTTGTCAGCGAAACTCATTTAAAACAAGCGGCAAAATATTTAGGCACGCGAACAAATTTCACACCGCGCGGCCTTGTTGCCCTAGGTTAAAACCAAGCCGTCTCAAATCTCCCAAATCTCTCCTCTCGCTCACAGCGCCGCCACACTCAGTCTTCTCCACGCGCGATGCTCTTCCTGCTCTCGCGTGCCGCCTCCACTTCTCCTACCTCCACCGACCGTTGGCGCCGTCTCATCCTCGCTCGCTAGGCCTGAGCGCCTGCGCCGACACCCTTGCCGGATCCAACCTCTCGACGCCAAAGATGCCTTGGCCAGCCCCGGACACCGCCGCCTTCCTGAGGTCTCCCCCTCCACTCTCTCTCCTATTTCCTCTCCCTACTCACCCTCTTTTCCTATTTCTCTTGCCCTAGGTTTCCGGTCGACCTTTGGCTCGGCATTCTTGCTGGATCTAATGGGTGGAACACACCCTACTTGATTATCCCTTTGTGGAGTTACTACTTACTGAACCACTTTGAATTGTCATCATATTGCTCTGAAATACTACTTCTATTGTAATATCATAGATCTTCTTCCAGGTTTTGGAAGATTCTTAGTCCGGGTGTGGGTTCCTGTTGTAGACATTCTTCGGAGTTAGTGGTGTAACGTCTCAGAAGTATTAGAAGGGGGAAGTGAGTTTTCTGCTTTAGGAAGGGTTTTTCTTGTTTTGGGCTGGTTGGGCCTAGTGGTGAGGGGGCTTACACTCTCAAAACCCTAGCCAATCCCAACCCATACCCCTTCCCTGCCTTGGCCGAACCTAGCCGCCACCCATGTTCTTTTCTGGCTTCATCCCTAGCAGAGTGCTTCCCCATGGCGTCTCCTCTCCCTCCTGGCCGACGCGCCACCCTCTGGCCGGCGCTCCACCTCCAACAACATCTGCATCTTGGGCTCCCTTGGGGTTCCCCTGGCCGGCGTCGGCCGGTTCCTCCCCTCCAGGCCGACTCCCTCCTGGCTCGGCGCTTCTCCCCCTGCTGGGAGAAGCAGCAGCAGCCCCTACCATCCACCTCCTCTTCAGCCCAGCCGAGCTCCCCTGCGCCCTGCCCCAGGGCCGAGCCCTCCTTCCCTTCAAGGCGTCGCCTGGCCATCCTCCTCAAGAGTAGTGACCTCGGCCTGGCGGTTTCCCCCTCGGCCGGCGCTCCTCCCTCTGCTTTCGGTTCTATGCTTGTAGCAATACCAGTGGAAGGCGATAGCCTTGCTCTCTCCCCTTGCCTCCTTGTGGTGAGAGCTTAATCAATTGAGATTATGGCATTTGGTCTCTTTATGCATGTGATGTGTTTGATGAAATGCCTAGAAGGTTATGTTATGGTATCGTAGTGATTTAAGTGTCAGGTTGAGACATGGGATTGGAAGGCACGAATCGATGCATTGCTAAATTGTGTGCCTACCTTTATATCCATGCCTGCTAGTTCTATTCTACTGATGTGAGCATGAGTAAAAATTATGGGGTTTGAATAATGTAGGGTTATCTGTGATTTGGTCTTTTCATTAGTTTGCATAGATGCATACTAGTCTTGAGCTGTGTTCAGAATGTTTCATTTTCATGCTCCTTGAACTAACTGTGATAGCATTTAGCTGTTAGCTAATGACTAATTTGCTTTCTACTACTATCTCATGTAAGAAATAAGAAATACCAGTAGATAAATGGTGCAATGATCTTCCAGAAAAAAAAATCCCCATTTTGCTACATTACATGTGTTATTGTTTTACCAGGGAGTAGGATGCATTGGTGCAATAATCTTTTGGCTAATGGTGAACTAGTTAATCTTAGGCCAACTGGAAATGCACATACAACTGCATTCTTATTTACAGCAGGGGTAGTGCTGCCTCAGATTTTAACTCAGTGGCTGGGTTTGTCTCTTTTTTTATCTGTTATATTCGTTATGAGTCTGCAAGTAACATTAACCCAGGTGCCATATCATCAACTGCATGGATCATAGTTGTGTGATCTTTATTGCCTATGTCAATGCAATCAAAATAAATAGAATGTCCATAATTCTAATGTTGCATTTCTTTTGATTATAAAATCTAAAGTAAATTCAAATGAATCATTTGATCTTGTTTTATTCTGTTGCAAATCCATAATGGGTCTGTAAAAGTTGATGCAAGCATCATGGGATCCCAAGAATATAGGAAAAATGTTAAGGTTCCACTGAATTCAAGGAGGAGTGGCCTCTTCTTCGCGCGCCACTCCACTTCCCGCGGTTTAAGGCAAGTACATCGAGTTGTGTACCTAATTGAGTTGTTCGTTGTTATTTATCTGTTCATGGCTAATTTCTATTGATTGTGGCAAGTATGAGTTATATTGCGGATAGTCCCTTCGAGGATGTGATTAGCTATTGGATTCGAGTGGTCACTAGTAAGCCTTAATCCCGGTAAGTCACTTGTAACACATGGAACACTTATGGGGAAATTTTCCTAACTACTAATTGTTATGTGGAATCTTTGAGTATGTTAATAATCCTAAAATTGGTTTGCTATCCGTTCAGTCTGATCATGTATGCATTTGTAATTATTTCAGCTGGTGTTCATTGGTGCGTGAGTGTGCACATGCATGCTATTGTGCCTTAGTCCCCTAGGATAAGGTTGTTTTCCACAACAGCACTTTGTTTATCTGTAGAATGTCCATATGTCATGCTTTTTACTCGAGTGCCGAAGTGGCGGGAAGGTCGAAGAGCTGCCGGGTCGCCGAATCAACTGTCGCTGAATCAGACTCTGACTCGGACTCTGAAGAGCAAGACAGATTTAGCTTCCCATTTATGACATTGAGCTGACGGCGAGTGTCGGTGATCTTCTCATTCGTCTGTTTGATCTTCTTGTGGTTCTTGATCCCAAGGCAAAAGATAGCACGAAGCATGTTCTTGATGGAGCCACTGGGAGAAGAAAGATCACCTGAAGCGGGCCTCGCTGAAGTGGCACCAGACACTGTAGAGGGTTTGAAGGAGGAGGGACTGATCAGCCCGGAGGAGGTGGAGCCTTGATCACACGGACACGGTACGACACATGCTCCACATCCTTAGCAAACCACAAGCCTGAGATACTCTCAACCATATACATCACATATGGAGCGAATCCACAATCTGCTTGCAATTTGATTGAGTTGAGGCGAATCTCTTGCCAAATAAAGTCAAACACATCAAATGGCCTGGAACCCTCACCAATCCGCAAAAGCAGGTTCCTAGAGTAGGAACTGATGTTGGTGGCGTCTCCCATCTTGGGCCACAGGGTCTTCCTCAGCAATTTGTACAGGATAGCATAGAATGGCTTCAAACCTTTTGTGGTGCCCAGCTTGAAGTTCTGAGATTCATCATACAGAGGAGACAGATCATTGATACTGGAGGAGTCAAACACATGCAACTTGTCCAGATTGTCCCAGCCCTCAGTGTTGAATCCAATGCGAACAAGAACCGAGCCTTGGTCACAGAATAGTATAGCTCATCAACCATGAACCACATGGTGCTCTCCAAGATCTGTGTCGACATACAGGGTCGCATAGAACTGTGCCACAACTTCATTGTTCCATTTGCACTTGAAGGACATGATTTCTCTCAGATTGTGGCGCTCACAAGCAGCAATCACCTCATTGAATCGTGTCCTCCTCTTTGTGCCATGTAGTCCCATCGATGTCTATGCATCAATGCCACTGGATTCTTCTTCTCAGCAATCACAGAGTCGTAGAAATCCTGTTGGAAGTGATTCCAGAACCGCTTATCCACATAGTCTTCTTGCAAATATAACAGGGGATCCTGACTCCTGTGCTGACGGACTTCTTTGCCTCTCCCTTGCCCAACACAGTAGTCGATCTTCTTCTTTGGAGTCACACCCATTGGAGTAGCACGACGGGCAGGGTGAATCTCCAAAGGTCCAATCAACAAGACCTTCCCTACCGAGCCGCACACTTAGCTGCCCTCAACCTAGGCATAGCAGCCCTAGGATCCTCAGTACCACTGCCTCCCTGACCCTCGTCCCCTTGTTCACCACCACCTTGACTCGGAGCACCCTTATGACCAGTTTTCTTCCTTTTGCGAATGGCTTACGCTTCGTCTTCCGACCGGTGGCGGAAGGAGATTCCGGAGGGGAATCAACAGGAGGAACAGCAGGGGCCGCCGAGGAGCCACCGGCGGGGACATCATGCCTAGCCTTCTTTGAGCGAGCCGCATCAATGTCCGACATGCCAGAATGGGGATTGCCACCCTGAGAAGGATCCATCCTAAAGGTATTCAAGGGTGGAAACAAGATTAGACTCTAATTATGACCTAGATAAGCAATAGAGAGTTCAAACGAAGTCACAATCTTCGGATAGTCCGAAATTATCTTCGGATAGTCCGAGGTTTTCATTCGGATAGTCCGAAGTTCTTCGGACATTCCGAAAGGAAACTCGGACATTCCGAGGTGACAGTTCACAAACCCTAAATTCCTCAATCTAGACAATAATTCAAGAAAGCTAAGAGCTAATCACAAAGGACCATCCTAGCAAGGTCTAGAACGATCTAGAGCCCAAAGATTCACAAGATAAAGACGAGAATAACCGGCATTTGGAAGAAGAAGAACCAACCTTTTGGAGATGAAGAACCGGGTTCCAAAGACAAATCTAGGGCACCAAGGAGAAGGAGATGAGTCCCTTGCCCTAGAAGAAGGTCTTGGAGCCCTTAATCCGCAAGAACACCGGTCAAAACCCTAGATCCACGAGGAGAGGCGGCTAGAAGAGAGAGAAACCAAGATGGGGAAAGAAAAGAAGGAAAAAGGAAGAAGGGACTCGGGCTGGATTAAGAAACCCGAGACCCCACTTCGGACAGTCCGAACGTAAGTTCGGATAGTCCGAACCAGTTCGGATAGTCCGAATGGAATTTCGGACAGTCCGAACGGTTTTCTCAGGATGGCATGAGAATAATGGCAGAAATGACTCCGGAGCGAGAAATAGATGAGAGGACCTAGTGAGTCAAGTCATCACGTGATCAGCAAGCCATACAATAATTCAAACCATGATCACAAGATGATTGACACGATCCGAAGATAAAAAAAAACATCAAACACAATAAGATAAGAGAAATAAAGAGAGTAAGGTTTTCTAAGACATTTTTCAATCACCAATCAACGTGAGCATGTTTCAAGCCAAATTGCGAGAGTCTAGAATATTTAGTCCACTTCTCAACTCACAAAATCTTTTCTCATCAAGTGGCTTGGTAAATATGTCGGCTAATTGGTCGGTTGTGCTCACATGTTGAATTTCAATATCGCCTTTTGTGGAATGATCTCTTAGGAAATGATGGCGGATATCGATATGCTTTGTACGGGAGTGTTGGACTGGATTGTTGGCAATTTTTATGGCACTCTCATTGTCACACAAAAGTGGCACATGGTTCTATCGTGCCCTCCGGTCGAGCGCCTCATTTCGACGGCACTCACTATGCGGCATGGAAACATAAGATGAAGATGCACTTGAGATCGCTTCACCCTTCTATTTGGAAGATTGTGCAAACAGGTTTCAAGCCCGTTGATCCGGACAACCTTACTCTCTTAGAAGACAAAGATCAACATTTTAATGACTTGGCCGTCAATGCCTTGTTTAATGCTCTAAGTGATTCCGAGTTTAATCGAGTCGATGGACTTGAAGAAGCAAAAGCTATTTGGGACAGGCTCATGGTCAGTCATGAAGGAGTTTCGAGTGTTCGAGAATCAAAGATAGAGCTCATTATTGGTGAGCTAAGCCGGTTCACTCTTGACGAAGGAGAATCCTACACCAAAATGTTTGACCGCTTGATGGTGCTTGTTAATCAAGCCAAGGGTCTTGGGTGCACCGATCTCTCTGACAAGGCCGTGGTGAAGATTATACTTCGCGTGATCACTCCTACCAACCGCAACCTTGTTCAGTTGATCCGAGACCGGCCCAACTTCGACACTTTAACACCCCATGATGTCATTGGCCGGCTCATGATGGACGAAATGATGGTAAATGAAGCTGAGGTTGTGGAAGAACTCAAGTCCGGGAAGAAAAAGGGCATTGCTCTAAAGGCCGTCAAAGTTATGCGCCAAGCCGAAGAAAGCACAAGTGAAGACGAAGAGTCTAGTGGTCCGTTGACAAACGAAGATATGACCCTATTTGTGCGAAGGTTCAACAAGTTCTTCAAGAAGAAGAATTTCAAACAAGAAGGTCAATCAAAGAAATATGGAAGAAAATCAAAGGGGAGACACTCCACAAGAAGATGCTATGAATGCGGCGAAACCGGCCATTTCATTGCCGAAAGTGCCCATAAGGAGGATAAAGATGAGAAGCCGCACAATAAAGACAAGTATCGGGCAAGGACAAGGAGAAGGAAAAGAGCAAGAAGTACAAAGGCAAGGGCGGGTGTTTACATTGGAAAGAGTGGAACTCCGACATCGACTCAACTCCGACTCCGACCGAGTCAAATTCGATGAGGAAGGAGGAATTGCCTCGTCGCCATCGCTGCGCCTACCACCTCAACAACGTCGAAGAGCCTCTTCGACAACTTGAGCGATGACGACGACAACACTCCGATGTGCCTTATGGCAAAGGGGCACAAGGTATCATTAAAAGACTCTACTCCCTCCATTGCTAATGAATGTCTAGATGAGCGCGATAGTGATAGTGATGATGATGATATTAACACTGTGCTTAAATCCATGAAGAATTTCGACATTCACAAATTAAACTTGCTCTTAAAAGACATTGAAAAATTAGAGAAAGTTGTTGAACAAAAGGAAGCTACTCTTGAGGCTCAAGAGGATTTACTCATCCTCGAAAAGGAGAAAAACCGTGAGCTAGAGAAGAGCTTATCTTTTGAAAGAGAGAAGAATGAGGAATTGGTTAAGAACTTAAAAGTAACAAAATCCGAGGTGACTAGTCTTGAGATCACCTATATACGCTTCACTCGAAGAGGAACTTGCGAAGTCGAAAGATGCTTGCAAAGCTCTTGAGTTGAAGCTTGTTGATCTCAAGAATAGCCCTCCGATTACCTCATCTATTAGTTCTAATTCTTTTTCACCCTCTACTAGCAATGGTTGTGCTAGATGCTTCAATATAGATGTTAATACTTGTGCCACTAACCTTGAGACATTGCAAGTATTAGCATATGAGAATGAGAAGCTCAAGGGATTGCTTGAAGATGGACTTCAAAAGTCCTACAAGGCAAGTAAGGGACTAGAGGAGTTCCTAGGTAAGCGTCAAGGTAATACTATGAAGTATGGGCTTGGATATACTCCTCCCAAAGGGAAAAAGAGTAATATTATGATTGTTCCGTTGACTAAGCCCATCCAATTTGTTAAGAGCAAGGAAAACTCTAAGTACAAAACTCATTCTACTTTCTTTGCCTCATATGTACTTAAGAGAACTAACCATGGTCGTGTAGTTGCATGTCCCATTGGGGGTAGACCCAAAGATTCATCTAATGTGCGATCTATTTGGGTTCCCAAATCACTTGTTACTAACGTGCGTGGATCTAAACAAGTTTGGGTACCAAAGAGCAAAAACTAAATTTCATTTTGTAGGCCTACATCTCCGGTGGATCAAGTTGGATTTTGGATAGCGGATGTACGCATCATATGACCGGAGAAAGGGCGATGTTCGCACATTTGGAGGCTAATGGATAGAATAGTGAAAGCATCATTTTTGGCGATAATGGAAAAGGTGAAGTGGTAGGTTTAGGTAAAATCCTAATTACCAATGATTTTCATATAAATAATGTTTTGTTTGTTGAATCACTAAACTACAATTTGTTGTCCGCTATGCAATTATATGTGAAGCGGGCTACAATTGTGTATTTAGTGATAAGGGTGTGGATGTCATTAAGAGGGATGATGGTTCAATAGCCGTTAAGGGTCGTTTAAAGGGAAATCTCTATCTCATCGACTTCTATACGGATAGAGTGAACCTTGAAACGTGCTTAATGGCTAAGTCTAGCATGGGTTGGCTATGGCATCGCCGGCTTGCCCATGTTGGTATGAGGAACCTTCACAAACTCATAAAGAGCAATCACATCCTTGGGCTAACGAATATTGTCTTTGAGAAAGATAGGGTGTGTAGCGCGTGTCAAGCGAGGAAGCAAGTTGGAGCTACTCATCCCGCGAAGAATGTGATGACCACCTCGAGACCCTTGGAGATGCTACACATGGACTTGTTCGGCCCAATCGCCTACATAAGCATTGGTGGAAACAAGTATGGTTTAGTTATTGTTGATGATTTTTCTCGCTTTACTTGGGTGTTTTTCTAGCATGACAAAAGCGAAGCCCAAGGAAGCTTGAAGAAATTCATGAGAAGGGCTCAAAATGAGTTCGAAGTGAAGATCAAGAGAATTCGGAGTGACAACGGCACCGAATTCAAGAATACCGGTGTTGAGGAGTATCTCGATGAACAAGGCATCAAACACGAGTTCTCGGCTCCTTATTCTCCTCAACAGAATGGGGTGGCCGAGAGGAAGAATCGAACTCTCATCGAGATGGCGCGCAATGCCACTCAAGACGATGAGGGTCCCATCCAAAGAACCAACACAACTGTACCTCATCCAAGAGTCCATCAGAGTGTACAAAGAGATCACCCGGTCGACAACATACTTGGAGACATTAACAAGGGAGTATCTACTAGATCTCGTGTCACTAATTTTTGTGAATTTTACTCCTTTGTGTCTTCTCTTGAACCACTTAAGGTAGATGAAGCGCTCCAAGATCCGGATTGGGTGATGGCCATGCAAGAAGAGTTAAACAATTTCGAACGGAACCAAGTGTGGAAGCTTGTCGAAAGGCCCAAACAAAATGTTATCGGAACCAAATGGGTATTTCGGAACAAGCAAGACGAGAACGGAATAGTGACTAGAAACAAAGCACGGTTGGTTGCTCAAGGCTTCACGCAAGTCGAAGGTTTGGATTTCGATGAAACATACGCTCCCGTAGCTAGGCTTGAATCTATTAGAATATTACTTGCCTTTGCTACTCACCATGATTTCAAGTTATATCAAATGGACGTGAAGAGCGCCTTCTTGAATGGACCACTCTCCGAAATGGTCTACGTTGAGCAACCACCCGGCTCAAGACCGAACCATCCGCACCACGCCTACTTCCTACACAAGGCTCTCTATGGACTTAAGCAAGCTCGAGAGCGTGGTTCGAGTGCCTTCGTGATTTTCTTCTCGGTCAAGGTTTTGTAGTCGGAAAGGCCGACCCCACTCTCTTTACTAAACATATTGATAATAATTTATTTGTATGTCAAATATATGTTGATGACATCATCTTCGGATCTACTAATGAACACTTGTGCAAGGAATTTAGCAGGATCATGACTAAGAGATTTGAGATGTCCATGATGGGCGAGTTGAAGTTCTTCCTCGGTTTTCAAGTCAAGCAACTTAAGAAAGGAACCTTCATATGCCAAACAAAGTACATCAAGGACATGCTCAAGAAGTTCGGTATGGAGAACGCCAAGCCAATCAAGACGCCAATGCAAGCCAACGGGCATCTAGACCTCGACAAAGAAGGTAAACCGGTCGTCCAAAAGGTATATCGCTCGATGATCGGTTCCCTACTTTATCTTTGTGCATCTAGGCCCGATATTATGCTTAGTATGTGCATGTGTGCACGGTTTCAAGCCGCTCCTAAAGAGTGTCACATGGTGGCCGTAAAGAGAATCTTGAGATATTTAGTGCACACTCCTCATTTTGGGCTTTGGTATCCTAAAGGTTCATCTTTTGAGTTAGTTGGCTATTCCGATGCGGATTATGCCGGATGTAAGGTGGATAGGAAAAGTACTTCGGGGACATGTCAATTCTTAGGTAGATCCCTTGTCTCTTGGTCATCTAAGAAACAAAACTCCGTAGCCTTATCCACAGTACCGGTCTAATACATAGTCACGGAGTTGTTGTGCGCAATTGCTTTGGATGAGACAAACACTAAATGATTATGGCCTAACCTATAACCATGTGCCACTTTTGTGTGACAATGAGAGTGCCATAAAAATTGCCAACAATCCAGTCCAACACTCCCGTACAAAGCATATCGATATCCGCCATCATTTCCTAAGAGACCATTCCACAAAAGGCGATATTGAAATTCAACATGTGAGCACAACCGACCAATTAGCTGATATATTTACCAAGCCACTTGATGAGAAGAGATTTTGTGATTTGAGGAGTGGACTAAATATTCTAGACTCTCGCAATTTGGCTTGAAACATGCTCACGTTGATTGGTGATTGAAAAAAAAAGTCTTAGAAAACCTTATTCTCTTTATTTCTCTTATCTTATTGTGTTTGGTGGTTTTTGATCTTCGGATCCTGTCAATCATCCTGTGATCATGGTTTGAATTGTTGCATGGCTTGCTGATCACTTGATGACTTGACTCTTTAGGTCCTCTCATCTATTTCTCGCTCCGGAGTCATTCCTGCCTTTGTTTTCATGCCATCCTGAGAAAACAGTTCGGACTGTCCGAAATTCCATTCGGACTATCCGAACTGGTTCGGACTATCCGAACTTAAGTTCGGACTGTCCGAAGTGGGGCCTCGGGATTTTTAAGCCGCCCGACCCTCTCTCTTCCTCCTTTCTTCCCCTCACTTCATATTTTCGGTTTCTCTCTCTCCTCTACTCCGCCCTAGCACTTGGATCTAGGGTTTTGGCCGGAGATTTTGCGATTTGAGGGCTTCAAGACCTTCTCCAAGGGCAAGGGGTTCACCTCCATCATCCTTGTGCTCCGGATTTGCCTTGGATTCCCGGTTTCTATTCTTCAAAAGGTTGGTTCAAACCTCTCCTAATGTCGGTTATTTTCATATTTATCTTGAGAACCCTTGGACTCTAGACCATCCTAGACCTTGCTAGGATAGTCATCCTATGATTATATCTTAAGTTTGTTGAATTATCACCTAGATTGAAAATTTAGGGTTTGTGAACTGTCACCTCGGAATGTCCGAGTTTCCATTTGGAATGTCCGAAGAGGTTCGGACTATCCGAATGAAAACTTCGGACTATCCGAAGAAACCCTCGGACTATCCGAAGATAACTTCGGACTATCTAAAGTATGTGACTTCATTTCAACTCTTTATTGTTTATCAAGGTTATAATTAGTGTCTAATCTTGCTTCAACCCTTGTATACCTTTAGATGGATCCCTCTCAAGGTGGCAACCCTCACTCTGGCCAAGCTGACATCGATGCGGCTCTCTCGAAGAAGGCTAGGCATGATCTTCCCGCCGGTGGCTCCTCTCGGCTGCCCCTCACGATCCTCCTCAAGACTCCTCCGAGTCTCCTTCCGCTTCCATCGGAAGAAGTATGCAAGCCATGCAAGCCAAAAGGAAGAAAACTGGTCATAAGGGTGCTTCAAGTCATGGTGGTGGTGAACAAGGGAATGAGGGTCACGGAGGCAGCGGTGCTGAGGATCCTAGGGCTGCTATGCCTAGGTTGAGGGCAGCTAAGTGTGCAGCTCAGCGCCGAGAAGGTGCGCTGATTGGACCTTTGGAGATTCACCGCCTGTCGTGCTACTCCAATGGGTGTGACTCCAAAGAAGAAGATCGACTACTGTGTTGGGCAAGGGAGAGGCAAAGAAGTCCGTCAGCACAGGAGTCAGGATCCCCTGCTATATTTGCAAGAAGATTATGTGGACAAGCGATTCTGGAATCACTTCCAACAGGACTTCTATGATTCTGTGATTGCTGAGAAGAAGAACCCAGTGGCATTGATGCAGTACATTGACTGGGATTACATGACACAAGCAGAGGACACAAGATTCAATGAGGTGATTGCTTGCTTGAGCGCCACAACTGAGAGAGATCATGTTCTTCAGTGCAAATGGAACAATGAAGTTGTGGTACGAGTTCTATGCGACCAGTATGTCATTACAGATCTTTGAGAGCTCCATGTGATTCATGGTTGATGAGCTATACTATTCGCGGACTAAGGCTCAGTTTGCTGACTGCATTGGATTCAACACCGAGGGCTGGGAGAACTTGGACAAGCTTCATGTTTTTGACTCTTCTAGCATCAATGATCTGACTCCTCTGTATGATGAATCTCAGAACTTCAAGTTGGGCACCACAAAAGGTTTGAAGCCATTCTATGCTATCCTGTACAAGTTGCTGAGAAAGACCCTGTGGCCCAAGGAGGGAGACGCCACCAACATCAGTTCCTATTCTAGGAACCCGCTTATGGATTGGTGAGGGTTCTAGGCCATTTGATGTGTTTGACTTTATTTGGCAAGAGATACGCCTCAACTCAATCACCACAGTGCTTGTGTGGATTCGCCCATATGTGATGTGTATGGTTGAGAGTATCTCGGGCTTGTGGTTTGCTAAGGATGTGGAGCATGTCTTGCGTCTGTGTTTGTGTGATCAAGGCTCCACCTCCTCCGATTCAGCCAGTTCCTCCCTCTTGGCGCCACGACTGTGTCAAGTGCCACGTCAGCGAGACCCTCTGCAGATGATCCTTCCTCCCCAAGCGGCTCAATAAAGAACATGCTTCGTGCTATTTTCTGCCTTGGGATCAAGAACCACAGGAAGATCAGACAGATGAATGAGAAGATCACCGACACTCGCCGTCAGCTCAATGTGATCAAGGGAAAGCTCAACTTGTCGTGTTCTGAGGAGTCCGAGTCAGAGTCTGATTCTGCGACAGTTGATTCGGTGACCCGGCAGCTCTTCGACCTTCCCGCCACTTCGGCACCTACTGGTGACGATGAGGGCGACTCTCGATATGTGCTTGGCTCAGAGAACGACAAAGGACGCATTTATGATGGCAGCGAGGAGTGACCTCTTTGGTGTCTTGATGCCAAAGGGGGAGTGAGGGTCATTAGATTCATTAGATTTATCTTTTTCTAAAGTTTGTGGTTTGTGGTTGTTAGTTGCTTTGGTGCTTGATTATTCGTGTGTCGCTTATACTTGCTGGTTTGCTTGTTGGATGCTTGATATTAATAGCTTAATTCCATTTCTCTTTTGCAATGCATTTGTGTGATATCTTGTCATATTTGATTATGCAATGATATGTCTTGTTATATACTCTCTCGAAAGTAGAAAATTTAGGGGGAGCTCTCGCAATTTTTTTTTTCGTAAATATGTGCATTTGACATTCCTTTCAATATATATTTCAATGCACACATTTAGGGGGAGCTTCTCCGTGTATTTGGCTTTCCAAATACTCTCTCATTTCAATATTATCTAAATCTAATCGTGTTGTCATCAATTCACCAAAAGGGGAGATTGAAAGTGCATCTAGGCCCCTTAATGATTTTGGTGATTAATGACAACAAGATTAAGTGACTAATGAGTATTTTGAGTATGGTGAACAGATGGATACGCTCATTGAAAGGTCGCTTAAGGAAAGAGGTCCCTCAATCTGAAGAAGAAAAGGCGTCGACTAAACTCAACGCATCGCGTATGTATTTTTAATTTTATTTGAGTTTAAGGACGGTACTGTATTATAAAGAGGATAGGGCAAGAAATAGTTTTAGAATGATCTAATGTGCTCAAAGATGAACTTTAGTTGAAAAATGAGTCATTGTGTAAAGTCTAAGGGGCTTTTTGTTGAAAAAGGTTCGGAGTATCCGAATACATCTTCGGAATGTCCGAGCTGGACCCCTCGGTTGCTCAGGCAAAATCTTGGTTCGGAATGTCCGAAACTTGGTTCGGAGTATCCGAGCTAACCCTCTCTGTTGGTCAAGCCCATTTTGGTTCGGAATGTCCGAACCTAGGTTCGGAGTATCCGAGTGGACCCCCTCGGTTAGGGTTAAGTCTTTTTGGTTTGGAATGTCCGAAGAGTCGTTCGGACTGTCCGAACTGTGTGTTCAGTTGCCCTAGTTCAAATTGGTTCGGACTATCCTAACGATTCGGTCAAGTGAAAAGTGGCGGCTAGTTTTGGGGGCTTTAAATACCTCCCCAACTCCCACCTACCATCTTAGAAGTGCATTCATTTCATTTTGAGCTGTGCTTCCTCTCACTCTTGAGCTCTAGTGTTCTTCCCTCTTGATCTCTTGATTAGCAAATCTTTTGGGGGAAATCTAGTTGAGAGTTTGAAGGCTCTAGAGGTTGTGATTCATCTTGAGCACTTGGGTCATCTTCAAGCGAATTTCTTGCCGGATCTTTTACTCTTGGAGGTTGAGGACTCCTAGACGGCTAGGAGTTGCCGGTGAGCCCCAAGCTCGTGTGGGACGCCACGGAAGTTTGTGAAGGTTGAATCCACCTCCGCAAGGAAGGATTCAAAGAAAAGTAGGTGAGTGCTTGGTGCAACACCTAGAGGATTAGGGTTGAAAGAGACCCCGCTTTGTGCCACCTCAATCTGAGACGAGGATCCTCAAGGATCGAACTGGAGAAAAATCACGATCTCTCTTGTTTGTAAGTTTTGAACTTGTCCCTTTGTGCTTAGCCTAATCTTTTGGGGATTCAAGGGTTTGGTAGCTTCTTGCAATAGATATTGGGTGGATCTCATAATCTGAAGTTGCCCTAGCTTAGAAACTTTATTTGGTAGTAATCTAGCCTCTCAAATAACTCAGATCTACTTTTTAGGGTTTTCTATGAAGAGCGATTCGAGTATCCAAAAGACATTCGGACTATCTGAACCACTCTGACAATTCAAGGTATTTTCGGACTATCCGAATAGTAAATTTCCGCTAAGCATTTAAATTTGAAATAACGCCTATTCACCCCCCCTCTAGGCGACATATCGGTCCTTTCATGCGCTCATCGCTGTGGCCGCTGCCGAGCCAGGAGAGGAGCGTGGGAGGAGCCACAAATAGGGCAGAGGTGACGCCAGCCAGCAGGGGAGAAGGGCGCAGGGAGGAGGCGCTGGTAGGGAGGCTGGGGAGGAGCCGGCCGGAAGGAGCTGGGGCCAGGGAGGCGCACCGGCAGGCTAGAGGGCACTCGGCAGGGACAGGGAAGTAGCTTAGCCCAAGGGAATCGACAGCCAGAGAAGAGGAAATGGGGAGTCGGCAGGAGACTTGAGAAAAAAATTGGCAAGGGCTGGATTGGGGGGAAAAAATGGCAGCCACACACATGGAGATGGAGAGGTGAGGTTAGGTAAAAAGGTAGGTGGAGAGGGGAAATTCCAAACATACCCCTGAGAATAACTGCCAGATGGTTCCCGCTCACCCGACGGAAGGCCCAAAAATTTGGGGTGAGGCTTTGCAGTATTATAGTAAATTCTCGAAATTAGATGCTAGAAAGGATGTAAAAACATGGTGCTCCATGAAAAAAACTGCAAGAAATAATTATGTCATTATTAATTTAATCTCATTGAAAATAACAAGGATAGTAAAAAAATAAATCACTATTCTTACCTTGATTTCTTGATAGAAACCGGATTTCGATTTTTTGGATTTCTGGCAAAACTATTTTCAATCTTGCCAAATTAAAACGAAGAGTAAGAGAATTTTCACAAGAGAATGCAGAAAAGAGATTACAAATTTGCTGGTGGGGAAATGAGGGAGGTGTTACCCTATTTATAGGAAAAAAATTTGGGATTTTTGAATTTTTTTAGATTTTCTAGATTTTTTAAGCCTCCAACGACTATATTTTGAATAACGGGCTAAACGGGCCGTACAGTGCCAACCCGTGCTGTGTCAGCCTGACACTATATGTGCCGTGCCATACCGCCACCGGGTATTGATCTAAGCACAACCCAACCAATTGAATCGTATCAACACGGTCCATTTACGATCTGACTGTGCCGTGCCTAAACTATAACAACAATACTGGGTCTTGGACCGGTCCGTTTAGCATGGGCTATCTGGCCATCACTGGTGGATTTTTTTTATTTAATATTATTTTAAATTGTTTTTTCAAAACTAATAGGCGCCAAAAAATTCAAGAATACTTCGCCGCCTCAAGATGGGCGATCGCCCAAGACTGGGGCGATAGGTGCATTGGCAAACGGCAGAATTTGAAATCGATAGGCGGAGGAAGAATCGATCGCCCCAGTCGATCGATTCTTTATCAGACAATTTTTTTGCAATTTTTGTAGTAAATTGTTTGTACAATAATTGTTGTATTGAACCGGGAAGAAATACCAATAAAAAAAACTTCTTGATATATTGAACCGGAAAAATTGTTTTGCTTTGTTAGTGATATGCATCCCACTTAGGGATCTTCGTAGCCTTGTAAGGTCCGCCGAATATGGCTGAGAAAATATGAGAAAAATCACGGGTGATCTACGCAACACGGGCTACCACTTACGTATGGGCGAGATAGCCAGACGTTGCCCCGAAAGGAAGTTGCGAAAATCAGAAAAGGCACTCGCGGCCACGAAACCACAGAAATCGTGGCCACTTAAGGTTTTTCGTAGGCCGTGGAACAGGCCGGATGCGGCCCAAAAAATACGAGAAAAATCAACAGCGACCTACGCAACGCGGGCTACCACTTACATATGGGCGAGATAGCTAGACGTTGCCCCGGTAGGAAGTTGCGAAAATCGGAAAAGGCACTCGCGGCCACGAAACCACAGAAATCGTGGCCACTTAAGGGTTTTCGTAGGCCCACGAGACAGGCCGGATGCAGTCCAAAAAATACGAAAAAAAATCAATGACTCACGCAACGCGGGCTACCACTTACGATGGGCGAGATAGCCGGGACGCGTTGCCCGGCAGAAGTTACGAAAATCGAAAAGGCACTCGCGCCATGAAACCACGTAAATCGTGGCCACTTAAGGGTTTTCGAGGTTCATGGGACAGCCGGATGCGCCCAAAAATACGAGAAAAATCAACACGACACGCAACGCTGGCTACCACTTATGTATGGGCGAGATAGCCGACGCGTTGCCCAGCAGAAGTTGCGAAAATCGAAAAGGCACTCGCGCCACGAAACCACGTAAATCGTGGGCCACTTAAGGGTTTTCGAGGTTCGCGGGATAGGCCGAATCGCGCCCAAAAATACGAGAAAAATCAACAACGACCCACGCAACACGGGCTACCACTTACGTATGGGCGAGATAGTCGACGTTGCCCCAAAGAGGAAGTTACGAAAATCGAAAAAAGGCACTCATGCCATGAAACCACAGAAATCGTATGAAACTTTTGTATTTTATACAAAAATGTCCCTGATTTACAGAAATATACAACATTCACGCCAGATTTGCAAAAATCTCCACCGCCAAGCTCTATGAATTTTTAAAAATTCGCATAAGTGTTAGTGTCCGATGTGGCAAAATTGATAAAGAGTAATCGCTCTAATTTTTTAAAATTTATAAAGCTTGATAAAAATTTTATGGGAACATTAGTGATGCATCATAACCATGGACAAAAAATTTCAAAATTTTATAGTCGACAACAACTCATGTTATGAACACTTAAATTATTTGTTGAATATATATAAGGGCACATACAATCAAAGTTCAGATGATAAAATAAGCAATAGATTAGATTATATTACAAGGGCATTACAACAAAGGACAAAATTGCTTGATTTAACTAACTAATGAAAGCAATGTTTGTCATGGTGGAACAAATGATCGTTTAAGCCTATCTAGGTACGTTTTAATGATGTCCCACATTTTCTGCATATTTACCTGACCCGTTTTAAATTTGCGATTTGTCATCGGATACCGCTCAATCCCTACTATGAAAGAACTCCATGGGGATCCGGTTCACCCAAATTGTCAGCCGAATGGGTGGCCTATGCCGACGTCCCGGTGTATAAGACATAATTTTTGGTCTTTTTATGTGGATTTCGCCTCCCATATGGGCATGTCATCCCGATTCGGCGCCCCTATGTTAATACCACCCGGGTTCCCAGATGTTCTGCGAACGCCAAGGATTTGTTGCGTGGTGCGGACCTCGGTACCGCTTCCTTTTCCTTCTTCTTCGAGAGGAGGAACCTCTTGCACCTCCGTGTGTTGGTACTGCATGAGACATGTGGAGACGCCCGCCTGCTTTCGCTCGACTCCACTATATGGTGCAGAGGTGTGTGTTGGGCTTATCCTTGACAACCGAAGCGTGCCCTCACACCAATGCAAGATGCCCGCTGGTCGTTGAATAACACCGTAGGCGTACTCTGGTCCAGCTTTTTCGGCGGTAGTGGCACCACGGAGAGGGTTGCTCCCCAGCTTATCCCATACAGAAGTTTGAGATGTGGGTGGTATGTCTCCTGTCCACCCAGCTTGAAGTAGCCGCACCATTCATCCTTGGCCAAGGGGCACCCAGAGAATCTCCGGTCCACTAGATCATCGTGGCGGTATCAACCATCGCTGCGCAGCCATGTTCGCAAAAGTCGGGGCTTTGGGTGGCCCCGAGGAGGTTTCTCCTTTAACTTGAGCGATTCGCAAGTTTCCTTTTGAACTCCCTGTGTGCGATGAACTGGTTTAGAACTACTACTTTGTGAGTTTAACATGAGTATGTCACATGAAACTCACCGATTGGTTAGCCCCTTGCCCACCGGCCCTAAGCTCTGGTCGATCTAGAAAAGGGACATATCATGGCGGCCTCCCACCGGGTGAAGTTCTCGCCAAGCGGGGTAGGCGCTAGGCGCTTGGAGAGAAATTAAGTAGTCATGTCGTTCCTACCGTCGATCCAAAGGGAAGAAGCAACACCGGTCCTTGGCCGAGAAAAGAAAGAACGATACATGAAATGGTAGTTCTACCAGTTTGTGTGGACACCAATAGGTTTACCTCAGAGGTGTGGGCACAACAAGAGTGTGTGGCGCCATCTCTCCATGGGTAGATTGCATCATCTTCGCCAGAGGTTGCAATGATTTGGGTCTGGGCAACTCCGGAGAACCAGGGCGCCGATGCTATCGCATCCGGATATTCGGGCGGATGACTTCGCTGTCAAGAGGCGACAGAGAACGACATTGTGCCCTAATTTGTGTAGATTCACCGACGCTTATTCTTTGGTTTGGTCGTGTTGGATGTCTACCCTCGCCCTGCTTTTATAGTGGTGGTGAGGGTTACTCCACACAATTACAAAGACTTGTCCATTTTATGGCCTGGCATCCTCTGTGAAAAGCTGCACGACGTGTCACCCATCATCAAAGCTACACGACCTGTCACTTTCTAAGAAAAACTGCGATCGCCCCATTTCAGGGCGATATTTACCATCGGGCAATGTGCCTCCTGACAAAATATCGCCCTGAAATGGGATGATCGCCCAATATTAGGGCGATCGCCCCATTTCAGGGCGATATTCAGCATGCTATTTTTTTATCGTTTACTATACGAAAAACAATTTGAAACAAATATTAAATACAAATATGATGGGCCCCATACCTGGCGATATTTACCGTTTATAACCTTCGCTCTCGCTCGCGGCACGAAGTTGCGAAAATAAGTCGAGCTACCACTTATCTATTGTCGAGCTAGCCGGGCGTTGCTCCGGCACGAAGTTGCGAAAATAAGTAAATGGTGTTGTACGACATGTCTAAGAAAAGATAACCTACGCAAATGCAAGCACTTAGTTCAGATAGTTAGACAACATGGTGGTGAAGATAAATAAATTACAAGCGTATAGCTGTGCAATAAATCAGTCACGACGATGCCTCCTGATCTGCCCGGTGGGGTACGTGAGTGGCGACGGCGGACGGACGACCCTCCTACCCCGGCCCTGCGGCTGCGGCACAGGGGTAGTGTAGTCTGTCGGCGACTCGGGTGTCTGCTGGGGTGGTGGGCCGAGGTACTCAGTGGACATGAACTAGTCCACGTCGTCAATGTCCTCGTACCCCGAGTAGCCGTAAGCACCGTGGGGCCCTGCTGCGACATGCGACGAAGACTGCCCCGCGTCACCCCACCCTGGCCACTACGTCTGTGGGGGAGGACACGAGGGCTCGTACTGGGTGACGTTTGGCTGTGCGGGCCGACTGGGTGGGCGAGGTGTGGGCACGGCTCCACTAGGTTGGGGAGGTGCTGGCTGACGGGGACGTGCTGCACTGCGCACCACGTCTCGGCCCCCCGGCAGGTGAGTAGGCGGCACATCCGCGCCATCGCGCCGCGCCACCAAGTAAAAGTCTCCTGCTGCTGAGCGGGGGTGAGCGCGATGTCCGCGTCGAGGCCCGCCAACACGGAGTCCGCCTCCCCGTACATCTGCCCTGCAAGATGTGCCTGCAAGTGATGCCAGCTTGATACGAGGTAATTTACGTAAAAAAACATACGTGTAGGGTGACGGGGGTGACCCTTACCGCATAGTTCTCCCTCTGGGACATCTCTGAAGGGTATGTCTCCGACACCGATGCCGGAGCTGCGACATACCCTGCTGGTGTGTACCCAACCCTGAGCCGAGTCCGCGGCGCGAACCACTCCATGTAATCGTCGTACGTGGCAGGGTCGTACGGCCGGGTCTCGTCCACCATGTTCGCGTCCGCCGCGTCCCACTGCAACACCCATGGTAGCATGCGATGAGCGAATGGAGTGCCTAGTGCATGCCCCGACTGGGTCATCCTGCAATGCAAAAACGACAATTTATATACAACATGCATTCCGCGGGAATAGTAAGTATTGTGCTTAGGGCACGTACTTGTGCGCGCCACGTGAGACAGTGTGAGTAGTCGACAGGGGGAAACTCTGGAAGAGGCCGAACTGCCGCAACACTCGGTGCGGCGAGTACTCCTCGATGCACAGGTCGAAGAGGAGGACCTTACGGTGAGCGAGCCATCGGTCACGCCAAGAAAGCTCGAGACGGCCGTAAGGTGCTCGGACTGGACTCGCAAGATGTCAGACGGTGTCCACCGTGACGCCCTCCTCTTGCATCCTGTCAAACTCCCGAACGAACTCTACAGACACCTTCTTGACTGCGGTAGGGCGTACACCCGCCAAGGGAAAAAAGTTGTGCATATTATTAAAGTGTCCAAAGTAGGGGTTAGATACAAGGGGCATACTGCTGGCGAACCCAAGAGAGGCCCATAGTGGGCCACCGATCCGTCGTGGTCGTAGTATAGGTCCTGTGAGTACGGCGACCGGTCAACAACGGGCCTACCGACGTAGAAGTGCTCCCAGGACCACAACCGCAGAGTAGAACGCACCTCGTCAACGCCGTGATCTCTCCCTACCCGGAGATACCTCGCAAAGACCCTCAGATAAGCACGGCAGAGCCCCACGACCATCGCACCATCTCGCTTATAACGCAAAGTTAGACATGTCCTGTCATAAGAGATTTTAACGAAATGTGTTACCTCCTCCGCGGGGTGTCGGCGATCAACTAGGCGAACTCGATGAAGTGCCGGTCCACCGTGTCCCCGTGCGAGGACGGGAACAGGTACCAACCGAACAGAGCAAGCAGTACGCCTCGGTGGCGTGCAGTCCTCCGCGTCGGCGTCTGGGTGGAGAAGCTCAGCTTGCAGCATTCGGTTCAATATTGTCAGCAGCTGAGTGCGTATCCGTTAAGTTAGAATGAACGAGGTACTAACCGTGAACTGGAGCAGCCACGCCTTTTGGACACCATGTCGCTCATCCGTCTTGTGGGGCACATACGGGGGGGCTCGGGGGTGTTGCTACACCTGGGCGAAGCGCGCCTCCAGGTCCTCAAGCCACGCGGCGGGGGCGTCCTCCGGCACAACTGCACGGCCCGCGCAGGGGAGCCCTAGGAGCAAAGACACGTCTTGCAGCGTGGGAGCCATCTCTCCGCAGGGTAGATGGAACGTGTGTGTCTCCGGTCTCCACCGGCCCCGACGAGCTGTGAGCGAGGACCGTTGTACGAGAAGCCCGAGACGCGCAGCCCTCCACAATCGCTCGCTTCCACCATCCCGCAGAAGCGAAGTAAGCCGCAACAGAACTCGCACGTAGTGTGTAGCGTCATTAAAATTCCATTAACAGGTAAGTAAAAGAGTAGGTAAAGTCGGCAGCTTACTGTGGAAGCTAGCATGGGTCGAGCCGAAGAAACTCCTTCGGTACCCGAGAACGCAGTGTCCCCAGCCGCCGGCCCTCGACTACGGACAACCTAGACCGGTGGGTCAAGTCTACGTGCTGGTCTAGCAGCTCGGGAGTAGGCTCAGCAGCACGCCCAACTCTCGCCATCGTCGCTTCAGGCTCGTGGTTACAAAGCAAATTCATGGATATAAAGCAAGTAAAGCAAACTGGACAAAAAGTAATGAAATGATCCATATTCAAATATATGTTCGATCACACACATACAACCAAAAATTACATGTCGGGGACAACAAATAACTGGTACATAGAATCAAATTACATTGATGGGGACAACAAATAACTGGTACATAGAATAAAAAATTACATTGACGGGGACAACAAATAACTGGTACATAGAATAAAAAATTACATCATCCACAATTACGACGCGCTTCAGACTCGCCCATATCGCTCCTAATACGCCGGTCTCCGCGACGCCCGACTTTCGCTTCAACATTCGGATGTCCGGACCCATCGATGCCCCGGAGGGGGGCCGCCGTGAACGATCCATCCACTCGCACCAGACACCTCGTTATGTCACGTGTTGAAAACACTTTGCTTGTAGTAGTAGTGGGAGATGAACTGTCGACATGATCGATGTGTCTCACCCGCCGCGCAATCACGCGGCGAAGCGGCAAGTGCAAAGCGTGGCTTCGGCAGAGCACTCGCAATGCAGCCTTGTAGTATGCACAGATGGGAAGTCCTTTCCTGGTGGGCACCTCTTCGACCTCGGTCACCGCAGTGCACGTGGTACCTCCATTCCACGCCACTCTCCGGTGTCAAGCGATGTGTCTGTGCCTTCCGTGTCTTGTTGGCCATGTACATAGAGACAACCGTCGAGTAGGACAGGCGATTGTCCGACATACATGCAGCAGAGGCCTTGTACCGCTCAACGAAATATCTTTGGGTGTCTAGTAACACACCCTCAACAATGCCCACCAACGGAAGGCATCTCGCACCTTTCATTACCCGCTTATAAATCTCCGCCAAAGTTGGTTGTCATTATTCCATAACGGAAGCGCCTCGTCATGCGAAGGACCATTTCTCCAACGGCTCGTGTCGATCTAGTCCGTGAAACTCTTTCCGCTCCGCTTCCTCCGGCTTGGCGTTATGTTCGTCACTATGGAACATTTTCAGAGTCCTCCACTTCCCTTGTATGCATGCACCGCCATGGGCACGAGTCAACTACGCACTTCACGTCGTAGTCTTTTTTGTCGACTTCATTACCTCGAATTGCCGCCAAGAGACATTAACCAAGATTTCACCGTATCCATCATGCCTCCTTGTCTTTATATATGGCCCTCATGCGACCTCGTTCTCATGATACTTCCATGCATCTCTGCTCCTTCATTCATTGTTAAGTCTTCAAATTATAATTAGTCCACGCACCAGGACAAGCACCTCAGAGTATTGTCCTCCTCGTCCGAAGCGCTCGCCATCGTGGACTTCTCATCCGCACGGTCCTCCTCCTCCATCAAGTCAACTATGTGCTCCACCTCCTCCCCTCGTCGGCCACCCCGCGCCTCCACGGGCCTCCTCGCCTCGATCCCGCCGCCACGCTAACCTCGTGTCCCCTGCCTCCGGGTCCTCACCACCTTCATCATCGCGTTGTTGCATATCTGTGTTCCTTCCTCCGTAATATCTACCCCGACATCACGAACCTCCGACATCGATGGAGGTACCAGTACCACTCTACCAAAGAACATGAGCGCCACCCGCTCTACAACAGACTCCAACATAGCTCCTCCATGCCGATGTCGCTAATAGGAACCAGCTCTCCATAAAAAGTCTCACAGACGGCTTACTATCGCTTCTAACCCGCAAATTAACACTGGGTATCCAAACCGAACATCCAAACATCCACTCCAACAAACCCTCAGATGTCCTATCTCTCGCCTAGATATGCCCCAGATGATTTGTTGAAAATGCCGACAAATCGACTCCATCCGCCCTCGTATATCTCCTCATCTCCATAGAATATTTGAAAATACAATTTCTCCGACATATCATACGATACAACATCGAACCAAAAAATCATCATTTCTCCATCTAACCGCTATATAAATGTTACATTATATTGTCAAATTTTACTCTCTCGATTTGTAATCTGCGTTCTACATTTCCAACTTTTTTACTTTACTAATTTCTAGCGTAGCACGGTGATTGACGACAAATAAGTAATTCGACTACCCATTCTTTCATTACAGAATTACTACTATATATTATTCGTTTGTCCTAATCTTAAAAACTGTACATATACATGACATATCGTACTTCCTTTAATTTCTACGCCATAATTTCAAACATTGCCCACAGAATATATGCCTAACCTACCATGTTAAATTAGTAATATTAAATTTTACCAATTTACATTTCTAAATATTGACTAATATTTCTATTGCATGAAATCTCAATATTTCTAAATACTACACAATCCTAATATTTCTAAACACTTTGATACTACATTAAATTCTAAATATTACCTACAAAAATCACCACACAAAATATAAACTAAATACTACAATTTCTAAATACTAAACAATACTAAATACTATATTAAATTTCTAAATATTACATTAAAAGCTTTTAACTTACCGCAAAACCGAAGAATCAACTTTTTTTCCCTCTTTTTTCTTTTTCTTTTTCCTCTCCTTTCTTTTCTTTCTTCCTTCTCCTCTCTTCTCTTTTCTTCCCTTCTCCGTCATTGCTTTCGGCTGCTTTCTTCTTGTTCGAATGAGCACAAGGCGCTGCTTTCGTTTTATGTCGTCGATCGCCTCCTACCATGGCGATGATCACATGACGACGCAAGACGTGGTATTCGGATGCGCTTCGGCTAAATTACCGTTACATTTTGAATTTTGTCGTTGCTTCGCTTCATTATCGCCTGAAGAGGCGATCGCCTGCATCTTGCGACGGGGTAGTTTTGCAATTTTTTGACCCGGACGATTAGTTTTGAAAAAATGATTTAAAATAAATATTAAATAAAAAAAATTCATCACTGGTGCAAATCACCGAAAACACCGAGTGGCCCCTGCTGATCCCGTAAGAAATTGGGCAGACAGGCAACACGACCAGCGGCTCACGCAGAAACGAGCGGCTTCCCCGAACCGGTAACGTCTCCACTATCTCCCCTTCGGGAAATTTGATATAATGCCACTCTCAAGAGTGGTGCGAGCCAAAATGCCACTCGTCATTGCCTTTGTTAAATGCCACTCTTGTCGTGTTCTCCTCGCCAAAATGCCATTTTCGCATTTTAAAATGAATTTCATTGCTTTATGCGATTCTAGCCATCGAAAATTACCATCGTGCCCGTAGTTCTTTCTCTTGTATTATTAATACATTCTGTATTTATATTTTATTGTTTGAGGGTTATTCAAGCTTTGGACTACGTAAAATTTCAGAGATGAAGATTTTTTATTTTCACACGCTGTAACTGTTAATTAAAATTTTAATACAATGCGTTTCATTTGTTTTTGTTCGATGTAATTATTTGATGAATGCAATTAATAAAGATTAATTACTTTTGTTTAACAAAGTTTTAACTCGTAATGACATTATCGCTTAATAATATTTGAGGTTGTTTCAATCACCCATCTCGGCCGCCCTGGTCATGTAAGTTTTGTTTAACAAAGTTTTAACACATGAGCTCGGAGGCACGATGGTAATTTCCAGTGGCTAGAACTGCACAAAGCAGCGAAATTCATTTTAAAAATGCGAAAATGGCATTTTGGCGAGGAGGGCACGACAAGAGTGGCATTTTAACAAAGACAACGATGAGAATGGCATTTTGGCTCGCACCACTCTTGAGAGTGGCATAATATCAATTTTCCCCTCCCCTTCGCCCTCTACTTCGGTTCTCCCCCTCCCCCGATCCATCCATCTCTTCAGTGATCAGTCTTCTTCCCCCTCTTAGCCTCAGCACCACCAGAGAAGGATCAGCTGTCGGAGTCAGAGGTGAGGGGTGGGATGGGCCGGCCGCCGAGCAGCGGGGGCCCGGCTTTCCGGTTCACGCAGGCGGAGGTGGCGGAGATGGAGGCGCGCCTGCAGCAGCTCAACAACGCCATCCCGTCCCGCACCGTCATCCAGGCTCTCGCTGACAAGTTCACTGCCTCCGCCGCCCGCACCGGCAAGATCACCGTCCAGTACAAGCAGGCAGGTTTTTTTCCCCTCCTTTTCCGGTACGGAATATACTAGGGATTCGAATTCAATTCCCCCCTCCTTCCTTCCTGGGACACAAGAAGGCCCTGTCTGATTCCGATCCGGCCGGATTATGGGTGGTTGTAGGTGTGGAACTGGTTCCAGAACCGGAGGTACTCGCAGCGGTCGAGGACCACCAGGGGCCCGCCGGCACCGCAGGGGAAGATGCTGCCGGCAGGGGCTGACGAGCAGCTCGCAGGCTCTTTCAGGGCTCAGCCATCTGCCTCTGCTCACTCCGGCTCCCCCTCAGGTGCTTGCTGAATGCTGATAACTCGATATTAACTTGTCCTGTTTGTTTCCTTAGTATGTAATTCTACTTACTAGTTAGGACTATGATGATGAAATGCTTTAGTGTAGTGCCAAATCTATTCGTGAGTCTTGTGCAGTTCTGCCCCCTTATGTCGGTGTATGGGTACCTCTCAATGTCAAGGGATTGGTTTCTTCCGTTTCATGCAAAATTGGCAACTATACGTCAGTTAAATTTGGCGGGTCTTTTAGGCCTTCATCAAAGCTTGTCATCACTCTAATCTCAGTCATTGAAGCTTGTTTTGATAATTGTGGTACACAATTGCAGGGCATCCAACTGTGCAGTGTTATGTTATTTGGAATGTTTTATGTTTTGTAACTGTCCAGCTATGCATCATGTCCCATTTCCCCTCTGATTATTGTGAGTGTTGTTGAAAATCAGGAAAGACTTCTTTGGAGGGTGGTCAGGTCGAGTTTGAAGCTAAGTCAGCTAGAGATGGCGCATGGTATGCAGATATACATATCTAATCCTTCCACTTTTATGTCTTTTGACTGTCATGTGCGGGTATGTTTTGTGTGTGCTTGTGTGTGTGTGGGCGGGGGGGGGGGCGCTTAAAGTGTTGCTCTAATGACCCAAACAATGCTTGTGATCCAATTGTTTGGAAAAGTTGTTAACTTATCAGTGCAAGGGTTCAAGATTTTGTTTGCTACCTTAGTTTATTCATATGCTCTTTTTGAGTCCACTAAGTATGTCCTATCCTACATAAGTGTATTTCTGCTTGTCTAAACTTGGTTATTGTGTGTGACCAATTTGTGGCCGAATGACATAACCATAAAGGCATCTCTGAATTCATCCACTATGATTTGAATAATTTTCCTTTGACAATGATGCTCTATGTTCTCACAATTGTGCCATCTTTTGTAATTTTTAATGTTTCTTAAAAAGATCTTTATTTTTGCATGCATGACCAAACTTTTTTGTTGCAGGTACGATGTTGCTGCCTTTCTGTCCCATAGGTTGTTTGAAACAGGTGACCCGGTAAGGACCTTAGGATTTTTTTGTTAAATATAATAGATGTTACTGAATACATTTCTGGCAGTCCGTTTTTCTAATACTGAAGCTATAGATAATTCCATTTCTCATTTATCTATACTGGGATTGCATTCTTGAGAGTGAAATATAATGACTTATTCTGTGATAGGCTGCTTTAACACTTCTGGGAATTATGTTGGTGTTGAAACATGTCGAACACTGAACCATGTGTTGGAGAAGTGTCCATACTCCATCCTTTGCTATGCTTTCTACAAGATGGTCCTACCAGAGTACTGATCATCTAACATGACTTTGTGAACCTTCTGTATTTGCTAGCTTTGGGTTTATATGAAAAGCTGATACTAGAGTTGTATAAAATTTATCTTTCCCAACCTTTTATGTTTTTGATATGTAAAACGAAATTTGTAAACAAATATGATTTTTTTTATTTTAAGTTTATGTAGCTGTTTTGATGTGTGAGCATTTTTCTAAAATTATATGTCCACATGTTTCGTTAGTGTTGTGTTTTTCTCTTATGGTAGGTGCTAGTTTACTACCAGTGCCATACACCAATTTGGTTTACACTTGTTTATTTATTTTTTGTTTCAGGAAGTACGGGTTCGTTTTTCTGGATTTGGAGCAGAGGAGGATGAATGGATTAATGTTCGTAAATGTGTGCGTCAGCGTTCTCTTCCATGTGAAGCCACAGAATGTGTTGCTGTACTTCCTGGGGATCTTATTCTGTGTTTTCAGGTTTTTCTCATCTTAAACTTTTTTCCTTCATCAATCTTAGCATGTCACAACTTGAGAATTGCTGTCTACATGAACTTTATGTTCTCATTTGAAATTATAGGGAGAGTTTTTCCAATTTAGTTCCATAGTTCAATTGATCTACATCTCAAAAGTTTGTCTTCCAAAACTGTTTGGTCTTTCTATCCTAGGTTTCTGAATTCTGATGTGACTCTGCAGTGTGCACGATCGCATTCAATTGTTGTGCCAATGGAATGACTTTGTCCATTTTTAGGAAATGTGTTGTGAATTTTCCATGTAATAACTAAGATGTGTGTATCTTGGTTGGATTTCACCTGCCAGAACTGTTGGGCCTTCCTTGGTTTCTGATGTGGCTGTGCAGTGTGCGCAACAGACACATTGCAGTTGATGTGCCGATTCAATGATTTGGTCCCTTTTAAGGAAATGTGTTATTAATTTCCCATATAATAACTGAGGTTGCCTAACTGTACATTTCCTTCTAGTTATTGCATCATGGCACTCAACGATCTGCCAATTCATAGGATAATTGCTCTATTTCTTCTTTTTCTAGACTTATAATTGCAGTGTTGTGGTTGACAATAGCTGTTGAATGGCTTTGCTTTAATATTTAAGAGTTAAGATTCAATACTGCGTGTATTTTATACTGTATTACATTGCTGTAGTTGCAATCATAAATAGGATATTGAAATCCAAATTCGGTTTCCTGTTGCTTTCCATATTCTTGGTAATAATATTTTATTCCAGAGTTTTACTGTGATGCCACAAGGCCACCATTTCTTAATCGAAGTGTTGATCCAACTTTGACCGTGGAAACATATTAATACAAGAAATATACCCATTCAGGGCTGTGTTATGTGGACACAGACATGAGAATCGGAATCTAACTCGGATTCAGGGTTTCAGATTCGGCAAATTTTTTTGGACACGGGAAGTGCTACTTGGAATCGGACACGTGTCTGAATCTGACTCAGATTTGAGGTGTTCAATTCGGCAAATTTGGTTGAACATGGGTGTCCGAGTAACACTGATTCAGAGTTTTTTTTACTTCCAATTTATGATTTTGTAGAATAGGATTTATATATTTCTATCTTGATTAATTTTTTGTGTTTTTTATTAACGTCGTATTTTTTAGTACTATGGTTGAGTCTTGGATGTAAATTTATCCCCTGAAACTGTTTATTGTTTGCTGAATGATTTATGATTAAACTTCATCCCAACAGCCTTTTGTGAAATGAAACAGGCTGTAACCTGTCTCTAGTCATTTATAAATTAAAAAGAATACTGGAGATTTGAGGCCCCATTTGGAACATGGGAATTTTTCTCAATTCTTGCTGGAATTGAACTGTTTCTTGTGAAATTCCTTTGTTCCAAACAGGAAAGCCTTCGGTTTTTTGGCCCTCTTGACACATTTTTTTTTTCAAATCTGGCCCTCATATGAACGAATTAGCAAAACCTTCCGCGTCTTCTGCGGTTGGGGATGGGGCCATTTTTGCAAATTTTTATTCGGAAGAGGGCCAGATTTGCAAAAAGAAGTGTCGGGGTGCTAGAAAAGTGAAGGCTTCCAAACAGGGCCTTAATGTGCATGTACGACAGTAGGTTATTGCTAGTTGAAGAAAGAAATATACTCTGAAATTTATGGACTATTGATGAATGTGTGAATATGGAATAATGTCATTTCTAATCTTATTTGGGTGTAGCATTGTGATGGAAAGTTGAACACATGACCAATCTATTTTCATTTGATTTCACTGTCCTATAGTGCTATCATTTTCCTGAGTTGTTGTTTCACATGAATAAATATTTCTGTTCTGAATTGACCAGGAAGGCAAAGAGCAAGCTCTCTATTTTGATGCTCGTGTCCTTGATGCTCAAAGGCGAAGACATGATGTAAGAGGATGCCGCTGTAGGTTTCTTGTTCGCTATGATCATGATCAGTCTGAGGTACTCTCCACTCTGTCTAATGATTTTCCATGCATTGAATGTGATTCTGTTATTATAGTATGTGCTATTGCGCTGAGCTGGGAAATTTAATTTATATGATTATAGTATTGTAGTAATGGTAGTAATGTATGTGCTGAGCTCGAAGATTTGATTCTCTTAAGACTGGCATGCGTGATTATTTGTTGCAGCCTTGGAACTCATATTCCCTTGAGGAAGATAATTTTTTAGAGTAAATTGCACCATAGGTCCTTAAACTTGCACAACTGTTTCATTTCGGCACAAGAACTTGAAACCTCAGCGTTTAGGTTCCCCAAACTTGCATAAGCAATTTCATTAATTTATGCCCAACAGACGCAGGTTTAAGGACTTTATGCAGTATAACCATTAATGATTTACAAATGTTTAATGACGTATATATTAATTTTTCCAAGTTCATAGACCTACCATGCAATATATTATGCTCATATGTTAACTTGCACCCTTCGCCTTATTTTGCAGTCTACATTTTGTGCTCAACTACACTGTTATGAATGTAAAATAATATATTTTTGTTGATGTTACGCTAATTATCTCACTGTTTACTTGAATAAAGTGAAACCACATGGTTGTGTTATGCTGTTGTGTCACAATTTATTAGTGTTTGTAATTCTTTTAATGTGATAGGAAATTGTTCCACTGAGGAAGGTGTGCCGTCGACCAGAAACTGATTACAGGCTGCAGATTTTGCATGCTGCTAGAGCGGCGGCTTCTGCAGATGTTCAGACTCCACCAAAAGAGGCTGTGGTTGAGTCAGCACCAATTGATACGAGCCCAGCTGAGCAGAACCCCCCAAAGCAGCACAAGATGATGGATGTGAACACTGACGAGGTGACCATGGTTTCCAACCCAGATCAAGAAGAGCCAATGGACAAGCCTGTTGCTGCCTTACCATCTGCACCTGCCAAAACCCACAATGATTCAGGTTCAGATGTGCCGATGGGGGATGAAACACAAGAAGACAGGATGAAAGAGGGAGAGTAGTTTGGCTTTTCCTGCGCATTGAGTGTGACTGCCGGAAACTAGATCAGATCAGATGCTTCGGTATCTGATTTCATTGCAGGAAACATGCGCTGTGAAGGTTTAATGATTTCATAAGAACTTCCGCTCTGAGATAAGAATGATGCTTAGGAATTGATGGGAATGTGGCTAGTTTGACTTGATTGTTATTGTACAAATTTGTTGAATTTTAGTCTACTTAGCTCATTGTCTATTCTATATATGTCTTAGTGTTCTGCGCAGATTGTATGAACACTTAACGCAGAGATGCAAAATCAATGAGAATGATAATTACACCCTGGTCATGGCAGCAAGGCTCACGGGCTCGTGTGTATCATGGGTTGGTTATCCATACACCGGCAACGCTGCATCTGTGTCCCAATTCGCAGGGGCCTTCGGCTGAAAGACCCATCAAGAATAACGCCCGTGGAAGGCGCACGGCGCTTCCTTCCGAGTGGCGGGAGTCCACTCGGCAGGCAATTTCGCCAACTTTTGACTCTTGATGGCGGTCACGGGCACAAACTTGATGTTAAATTCCCCGGCTCCACCGACCATTTAGCATTCGCCCCTCGCTTCACGGTTGTGGAGAATCTCGCGCAAGGGTAAGGCTGTGACCACGGTAATTTCCGCCCTTGAAATAATGCAGCGACTTCTGGGCGCCACTAGGACTGCATACAACATCTTTTGAGCTTCGCGGATCTGGGGTCTCGGCTTCATGCAATACTTTCTTGATGTAGTAGGCCAGCCTCTGAGCGCCTTCCTCTCTCGCGATCAACCACGGCGCTCACCACCTCGGGGGTGGCGAGAATCTGAAGCAAAGGCTCACGTGGCAGAAGCCAAACCGGGGGAGAAATCTGCTTCAAATCTTCAAATGCCTTTCTGCGCCTCGTCCGGTCCACTCGAAGTGATTAGTCTTTTTGACTTGATTGAGAGGCAAGCTTTTTCTCCCAATCGGGCAATGAACACGCCCTAGGGAGGCAGGCGGCCGCCAAACATTGGACTTGCTTGAGTCACATGGCGGCTTCATGTGCTCGATGGCGATATCTTGTCGAGATTGGCCTCAATGCCCTATGGATACCGTGAAAACCAACACTTCTTGGGAGGGCACACCGAACACGCATTTTCGGGTTGAGCTTGCGATTCATCAGGAGGTTAGCAAAGGTCTCCTCGGTCTTGGATCATTTCTTCACTCTTTTGATTTTCACCACCAAGTCATCAACGTATACCTCCAGTTAAGCCCTATCCGATGAAAGTAATAATGCATGGCACGGGGTAATAGAACGCATTCTTTAAACCAAAAGCCATCCTTACATAACGATATACACCGGTTGGGGTTACAAAAGCGATCTTTTTCTTCGTCTTCAAGCGCCATGCTAATCTGGTGGTACGGGAGTATGCATCAAAAGCATAGCAATTCACACTGGTAGTGGAGTCTCTGATGAGGTCGACTCGTGGCGAGGATAAGGATCTTTGGGCGAGCTTTGTTGAGGTCGGTGAAATCGACACACATCGCCACTTCCCGTTGGACAGTCCACGGTGAGGACAATGGGGCTGGCCGGCCTGGCATCTTCACCACCATGTAAGCATAGTGGGTGACCGCCATGAACTTGACCAGCGCCGTTCGATAGCGGGGCATTATCACGGGAGGTCAAATCGGCGACCTCGAAGTCCACCATCTCGGTGCGGTAGTTATCCTTCTCCCCGAAAGTGGACGGGGAGGCAAACTTGACCCAAGGGGAACAGACCGCATCCGGGCTACCCAAAAACGGCGGGTAGGCGCAAATCTGTCTCGGGATCTGCGGCGCCATGAATGCCGGCAGCAGACGAGAGAGGTTGAGGAGCTACCTCGATCCGCCGGCTCCACTTGACCGCACATTCCGGACCGTGGGTGCGACCACGATCGAGGAGAGGCCCTAAGTGAGGTGCATTGGGGTGGTCGGCCCGTGAAGGTGATCGCTTGCTCGACCACTTGATGTCAGACCGCCCACGAGCTCGGCCGTGGCGCACACCTCCCTTCAGCCGCTTATAAGCGGTGTTGGAAGAATGGTGGATGAACCACCATAGATATGCGTACGGTGTGATCCGCCACCGGTGAAAAGCCAAGGCGGGATCCTCGTCTCGATCATCATCACCGGCGGCGCTCCTTGAGCATTGCTCTACCATCGCTTTCGACCGGCATCCGTCCGGTCGTGCGTGTTGGTCTGTGGATGGGCGATGAGTTCGCCCTCATACGCTTTCGCGGCGGTCGTTTTGGCGGCATGGGCGGTCTTGCCGATCACGACGGTCTTCCCGCCGATCGCGGCGGTTATCCGCGGTCACGGCGATAAATCGCCGTCCGGCGTGTTTCGCTTTAATGGCGAGGTCTTCATCGTCGCGCTTCGGCGCCAAGACATGAACTTGAAGAAATAATGGGAAATTGAGAAAATAGGACGATAATGGTACTTTATAGATGAAACTGCCGGCAAATCCTCAGTTACAACGAATTTAGTGGCAAACCTCAATTTTCCACGAAACAAAAGTTCAGTATCGAGATTTTGAGTTCTTTTTTTTTAAAATTTTTTAGAAGCACGATAAACCGGAAATGCGCTTCTGCCCGGGTAGACCCAGGTCTTTATTGAAAGCTAGTAAAATTTGAGGGAGACTAACGCCCGGACGTCGTCGTACACTCCCCCGAATGACGCAACAACTTGAAACAACCTGTACAACATTTTTGAGAAACATGTGCAACAAGCACGAAATTATCGCTAGCAAATATGGATAATCTATAATCTCTACTATATAAAGCAACAGTTTCTTCCTGCGTTACTTCATCAAAATTACCCATCTTTTCCACTGTTAGTGCTCTTTGCAAATAAACTTTTTATCACACTTGTTCACACCTTCAGTTGACACATTTGATCCCATCCATCCATTTGTTTCATCTCGTGCTCCTCATTTTCTTTTCCAATGTTGATTTCACTCTAGTCCTTATTTGTCTTAAATATGTCAATAATGACAATTACCTCTAACTCTGATAACTCTCAATACTTACACTAATGCCCATCCTCAAAACCCACCCCACCCCTCCTCTGCCTCGCGGATCAAAGCACCTTCGTGTCTTTCCCGCCCCATATGCTTCCCAAACCCCAACATTCCCCTCCTCTCATTCTGCTGTCATTGTCGCCATGTCGCTTGACAACAGCTTCTCCACCGCTGCTGCCCTCATGTGCCTTCTTGCCTAATGCCATATGCTAACCCGCAGCTCCTTGAGTCGCCTCTATCCCTTGTGCGTCCTCCCATGACAGAATTGCTACTGCCCTTGCTAAGACGCTCCTCAACCGTAAAACACTATCCCCAGCATTGGCTAGTTCCTCCCTCCCATGTCCACACTCCTCAAACACACCGTTGTGATTCTCTCTACCACCATGTCTGCCCCCTACATTGACAACGCCACCCACCAGGAGGAAAAGGCAAAGGAGAGGGACCCTAGTGTTGTCGAGTTATACCTCTCTAGGCGTAGGGCTTGTAGCTACACAAACCCACATGCATTACTCTCATGCACTCTCGACTTCACCCACTACTTTCTACGGTGAAGTGATCGTTCTTCACCACCACTCTACTTAACTATGCGTCGGTAGTGTAGACCCGATCTAGGTGATGGTGAGGCTGCACGAATGAGGCAATGCAATTGTTATCAAACAACATCCTGCCTCTCCCTCTCTTCTCTCTTCAGTGTAGCCTTGGTGGGAATGGATGTCCGATCGGAGGAGTGGGGTGATGAAATCGGTGCTAGGGTGCATCAACTTGGAAGAAGACAAGCGTGTAAGCATATAGGCCCCTATTTTTAGCGAAAATAGATTTTTGGTTATTAATGATTGTTATACTTTAATACCCCTTCTTATGCACAACAACCTCTAGATTAGATTAGAGTTTTGTGTGATAAAGCACGAGTGTGTATAGTTTCAAGAATGACGAAGATGAATCTTGTAGCAATAATCAAAATAATGATGTTGAAGGAACCACGACGAGAGAGAAAGATTTGGTAAGTTGACCATAACTTCTTTAACCATAACCTCAAAAGAGTATAAAGAGATTGTTGCTTTCTCACAACCTTTTGAACATTTAAGGAACTTTAGATCATTATCCTATACAAGAATCTAGTGCTAAAGAATAACCTAGACTCTAATCCTCTTGTGTATAGAATCTAGTGCTAAAGAGATTGTTGTACATGATAATGATCTAAAGTTCTTTAAAGGTTCGAGAGGTTGTGAGAGAGCAACAATCTCTTATACTCTTTTGAGGTTATGGTTAAAGAATTTATGATCGACTTACCAAATCTTTCTCTCTCATCGTGGTTCCTTCAACATCATTATTTTGATTGTTCATTCTTGAAACTATGCACACTCGTGCTTTATCACACAAAACTCTGATCTAATCTAGGGGCTGCTATGCATAAGAATGGGTATTAAAGTATAACAATTCTAGTAAGTTTTGGTAATTAATGACAAAAAGGTGTCAAATTACTAACTACCTCTCTGAGTTTGTAAGAATAGGTTGGGCTTCTCCATGGGCTCTTACAAAGGTTAAAGTAATGATCAAAAAGAAGGAATTGGGAAATGAGAATCGAAAAATCGAAGACAAGGTAAACATGAATTAAGGACATTTTGTTTAGTCTTTCACCGATCTCAGAGCTAGGAGTAAAAGATCGGATTTTTTAGATTAAATGCCGTACTATAAAGGGGGAATAATGATTAGCAGCTTGATGGTGATTAAAGTGTCGCATGGCTCAAAATTTTATTGAAAACAAGGTCATTTCATTTGAATTAAATCCTTATGGTCTAAATAGCTCAAGTCCTTTAGGAAAATCGGTACTACCGCAGATACTCTCACGGTAGTACCGTTAGAGCGGCAGTATCGGATTTTAAACTACGATACTTATTTTCCAGAAGAACACATTTTTGCTGAAAACTTTGGTCGGTACTACCACCAGGAAAAATATGGTAGTATCGAACTGTCGGTATTACCGCTCTTAACACTGCTGTACTCATTTTACAGAAAAGCTCTTTTCTTTTCCTTCTGTGTTTTAAAAGTCGGTACTACTGGTGTGAAAAATGCAATACTACCACATATGCGGAAGTACCGATACAATACCTGGTAGTGTTTTTCTAGGAGTAGTTTTGAGAAAATTATTAGTAGCGGTACTACCGCAAAGAAAAATTCGGTAGTACCGGAATCTCGGTACAACCGCAAATTGTCCAGCGGTACTTGTAATGCCGCAAATATTTTTTTCCTTCCCTCACCTAACCCCTCTCTCTTTCCTCAAAATGTGTGGCTGAGAAAAACTTGGAGGCAGTCCTCCTTTTTCCTGTCTTGCTGACTCCTGCGCCTCCAGTCCCTCCCAGCGCCTCCCCTCCCTCCCGATTTCTCCTCCTGGCGCAGCCTAGCCAAGTCCTTGCGCCCTCCCCAGCTTCCTCTGGTTCCAAGCAGCAAAGAAGATCAGCGCCCTTCCTCTTCCTTTGTTGGGCGAAAGAAGAAGACTAAGAGCAGCTCCAAGAAGAGCAGACCACCGGCGACCCCTCCTCCAAGAAGCAGCTCGGTGACCCCACCTCCGGCCAGCTCCCATGACTTCTTCCCCGGCCGGCGTCCTGCTCCACCTCCCCTTTTCCTCCTTGAGTCAAGATCTGAGGTAAAAACCCTAGGTGGTGGGGATCCATTTGGCTTGCATGCAAGGTGTTTGTGCTATTGCTTGGCTAGGATTCCTGATTTTGGAAATGCTAGAGGTTGGGGAATGGAGAGACTAGAGTGATTTGAAATTTCTGTTTCGTGCAGATTTTTGCCCCTGTTAGAGCTGCTGTTTGAAAATTCTACAAGCATGTTTTAGGGGTTTGGATATAACGAAAGTTGTAGATAATTGAACTACCTTTCAATAGAGACTGAAATCATCAAGTTTCGTTCAGTAATTTAAAAGTTATGACTATTTTACCAATTGCTGTCCAGAACAAGATAAATTATGTTCGGTTGCTGTTCGTCACAAATCTGGGAATAATCGGTGCTTTTCCCGGTCGGTCGGCTATAGAAAAAGTTGTAGATAATCAAATTACCTTTCAATGAAGTCTGAAATCTCTAAGTTTCATTCAGCCGTTTGAAAGTTATGCCCGTTTTACCAAAAGCTGTCCCGGTTGGCAGATTTCTGTTTTCGGGTTTTAGGAGTAGGTTGTGAAGCCAACTTAGTTATGAGTCTTGTGTTGAATTGTGGGTGTGTTTTTGAGTGGGTTATATCCATGTGCAGGTGGTGTGACCCCAGGTGTGGCAACCTCGTCTCGCCACACCGTCTCGAGAAGTTGAAGGCAAGTGCATTGTATTCGGTTGTGGCTTAGGTGGCTATTTGGTTTTGCAAGCATATAATTATCCAAGTGTTATTTTAATATTTTCATGTTTGATTTTGCTTGCGATGTGATGAATGAGAATGGTTAATTGGTTATGCTATCGTTCAAACCTAGATTATATGAAGTGCATCAATGTTTGTTTGTTATGTGTGTTGATTGACGAATCATATGCCTTGTCAATATGCCACGGGTTACATTTTATATATGCCTTGATGATGCTCCCTAGTATGTTTAGGCTAATGGGAACATAAAAGATACAAGATTTGCGTTATGAAAATAGCTCGAATTGTGGTCATGATATGCGATTGTGGCGGTTATGTGAGTGTTGCTGATATATGTGACCTTATGGATATGAAAGTTGAGAATGGCCTTTTGCATATATGTGTTTATGAAAAGTGCATCTTTGGAGTGAATGCTTTGTGGGTTGTTTGTTGGACCCCGTACAATCGCCAAATGGATATATTGCTATATCATACGTTCATAAGATTGCTTACTACTATGAGAGGTGAATGTGAATAATAAAGTTGTGAGGTTGGATTAATAGGAAAAGTTGATTTGCTATCTTGAAAATTGGTTATGTCTTTGGTGCGAGTGTTAATGACAGATTGACCATGTTGAGAAGATTTGTTGAGAATATGGATACGAGTGTTGAGAAGGTGATTTGAATGTTGAGAATGGTAATTTATAGATGTGAGAAGTGGCTGATGTTTATGTATTTGGCTATGGCTATGCAAATGTGAGAACTGAATGTAGATTGCAAATTTGTTTATGTTAATTGCATTTGTGCATTCATGATGGAAGAGGCGACCCATTCTGATGCGGGCCTCTGTGCTCACATGTAGTGAGCACGAAAGTCCTACCTCGTAGTCTCATATACGTGAGTTGTATGGGAGCGAGTCGAAGAGTAGGCACCCTCCACCACGGGTGGAAGGGAATGAGAGGGTGCACGCCGACGGGTGTGCACTCGGCCATACCGGTATGTGCTAAAAGAGGAGATGAGCATGCATGATGCATCATATGCATGGAAATATGTGCAATCTGCATTGCATTGTCAATGATGGATCATGTTTTATGCATTGATTGTGATGTATAGATATGAGATTCTTCTCTTTGTGGTGCATGGATATGAATTCTTCTTTTGGTATGGCATATGTGCAATCTGCATTGCATTGTCAATGATGGATCATGTTTTATGCATTGATTGTGATGTATAGATATGAGATTCTTCTCTTTGTGGTGTATGGATATGAATTCTTCTTTTGGTATGGCATATTTGCATCTGCATTGCGCTAATAATAATGAATCATGTTTAGTGAGTTGATTGTGAAGTATAGATATGAGATTCTTCTTTTGTATGTTTTGTGTACTTGAGCATGAAGGCGGCGAATAGAAACTGTAAATGGTAAATCGTGGAGCTAATGGCATTTATAGATTGAGAATTGAGTCGTGGACTCATCCAAAGGTGGCTATCGAGGTATGAGTAAAGTTTAGATAATTCCTGAGTTGGTTGTGGTATTTGGAATCAGTTTTGGTTCATTTATTTACCAAGTTCAGTCAAGTATTTGAATATGTTACTTTTCAAAGTTTTGGTATTTCGTTGGATTCGATTGCGTTTCTTATTTGACGCACTTTGCTGAGTCTTGGACTCACGCTTGTTTGCTTCCTGTTTTAGGTACCTTGAAGCTGATTCATCGGGATGGGAGTAGTAACACGTGCACGACTGCGGTTTCCAGCAATTTATTTAATCTATTCGTCAAACCTGAATGTAATTAATGTGATTGTAATTTATTGTTCATCGTAGCGAGATTTCTTAAATTCTGTTGGGTGTGAGATTGCTTAACTAAGGACCTGCTAGAATGATATCATCTGCTGCTATTATTTTGTCTGCTGAGTGGATGTCCTCTGTTCTAGAGAAGTCATGCCGAAATTTTGTAAATTTCGGTGACTTAGTTTTTTTTAGGCCAGTTAAGAGTTTAGTGATTAAATTCAGTTTCAGTCTTTTCGTAGATGTGTCGTTCGTATTTGGAGTTTTTGGTAGCATTCGCGGTGCGCTTGACGCCGGGGTGTTACAATACTCTTTTTCCAGAATGGGTTCTCTTTGACCCTTTCCCTCCAAAAGGGCTAGTACTAGCACACTTTGCATGCCGGTAGTACTGGGGTTCCCTCAATGGCTCTTTTTTTACTGCATTTAATGTTCGGATTTTAACCGTTGGCTGAGGGGCGGTACTACTAGGTTTTGCACGGCAGTAGTACTAGATTTCCTGATTTTTTAGGGGATTTGTGTCTAACGGTTGGAACAATGTGGGGGAGGCTATAAATACCCCCCACACCTACACAATAGATGGTTGGTGACTCATTGAATACATTTGTGAGCTCTAACAAGTCCTTTTTCCTCTCAAGTGTATTAAAACTTTCATTTTTGAGTGAAGGGAAATCAAGTGTTGTGTTTTAGTCTTGAGCCATTAGACACTTGTTTCATCCTCAAGTGAGCATCATTATTCTATTATCTTGGAGATTGCTGCCTCCTAGATGGCTTGGAGGAGTTTGTGCATCGGTGATCTTCTCAAAGAAGGTTATGTGGAGACCCGATCGATTGTGAAGGCAAGGAGCTCGCCTACCCAGAGTGGGGAAGAGCTACCACGAGTGATCGAGGAAGGCTCAAGTGGGTGGAGCCGGCTTGAAGGTTTTCAAGCTACCTCAACGTGGATTAGGGGAGATCGGCAAGTCTCCGAGACCACGAGATAAATTTGGTGTCTCTCATTTTTTTGTTGTGAAATTTGTTATATTCGTGCTCTATTCCTTACTCTAGAAAACTTAATTATTCTTGAGCTAGAATTCTTGTTTATTCATTGTTAACTTGCTAGAATGCTTGTGATCACTAGAAATCTAAGTGGTAACTTCTTCTTTATTGCAATTCTAGTTTAGAAATTTGACTAAGTGAAATTAAAGTTAAAAATTTAAAACCTCCTATTCACCCCCTCTAGTCAATTATTCTTGATCCTACACACTCTAAAAGATGGGAAGAAAAAATGCGGAGCTGACTTAGTTTGAGTTCTTGGAGGAGTATGGTGACTCCAATAGACAAGATTCGAGGTGAATATTGTTAAATATTGTAACACATGTATAGTTTTTTAGAATTAGAAATGTGTCCTAGATAAATCCTAATAGGAGAAGGATTTCTAATCCTAATAAGAGAAGGATTCCTGTTTGCTTTAGAGGAGAACTAGAGATGCTATATAAACCTAGAAGATGGTCATAAAGAACCCAAGAAATGAAGAAGCCACAAGCAAACTCATCCAAAACAAGAGGTGCAGAAGAGGATTATAATCTAGGTTATTCTTTAGCATTAGATTCTTGTACAGGATAATGATCTAAAGTTCCTTAAAGGTTCGAGAGGTTGTGAGAGAGCAACAATCTCTTATACTCTTTTGAGGTTATGGTTAAAAAATTTATGATCGACTTACCAAATCTTTCTCTCTCATCGTGGTTCCTTCAACATCGTTATTTTGATTGTTGCTACAAGATTCATCTTATTCATTCTTGAAACTATGCACACTCGTGCTTTATCACACAAAACTCTGATCTAATCTAGAGGCTGTTATGCATTAGAAGGGGTATTAAAGTATAACAATCAATAATAACCAAAAATCTATTTTCGCTAAAAATAGGGGCCTATATGCTTACAAGCTTCTCTTCTTCCATGTTGATGCACCCTAGCGCCGATTTCATCACCCCACTCCTCCGACCAGACGTCCATTGCCACCAAGGCTACACTGAAGAGAGCAGAGAGGGAGAGGCAGAATGTTGTTTGATAACAGTTGCATTGCCTCATCCACACAGCCTCGCCATCACCTAGATCGGGTCTACACTACCGATGCATAGATAAGTAGAGTGGCGGCGAAGAACAATCACTTCACCGTAGCAAGTAGTGGGCAAAGTCGAGAGTGCAGGAGAGTGAGGCACATGGGTTTGTGTAGCTACAAGCCGTACCCCTAGAGAGGTATAACTCAACAACAACGGGTCCCCCTCCTTTGCCTTTTCCTCCTGGCGGGTGGCGTTGTCAATGCAAAGGGCAGACATGGTGGCAGAGAGAATCACAATGGTTTGTTTGAGGAGTGTGGACATGGGTGGGAGGAAGTAGCCGATGATGGGGATAGTGTATCACGGTTGAGGAGTGTGTTAGCAAGGGCAACAACAACTCTGTCATGGGAGGACACACAAGGGATAGAGGCGACTTAAGGAGTTGCAGGTTAGCATAGGGCATTAGGTAAGAAGGCGCATGAGGGAAGCGGCGGAGGAGAAGCTATCGTCAAGCGACATGGTGACAGTGACAGCAGCATGAGAGGAGGGGAATTGTTGGGGTTTGGGAAGCATATGGGGCGGGAAAGACACGAAGGTGCTTTGATCCCCGAGGCAAAGGAGCGGTGGGGTGGGTTTTGAAGATATGGGCATTAGTGTAAGTATTGTGAGTTATTAGAGTTAGAGGTAATTATCATTATTGATATATTTAAGACAAATAAGGACTGGAGTGAAATTAGCATCGGAAAAGATAATCAGGAGCACGAGATGAAACCAATGGATGGATGGGATCAAATGTGTCAACTGAAGGTGTGAACAAGTGCGAACAGGGGAATTTCAAACTAGTGTTTTTTATATTATTAGCCGTGTGCCCATGCGTTGCAATAGAAACTCAATTTACAATAAAAAGTTTATTTGCAAAGAGCACTAATAGTGGCAAAGATGGGTAATTAAATAGTAGTGGCAAAGGTGAGTAATTTTGATGAAGTGATGCGGGAAGAAACTCTTTCTTTATATAGTAGAGCACTAGTCCAAGATTACGATAGTACACACAGCGGCAACATATATGAATATTGAAATCATACATAGTGGAAACATAATAAAAGATTCATTTATTAAATATAAGACAATTGATTGACCTTATGGTCAACTTTACAAAATGATGCTACATAGGGCTTAAACTCTAATAAATAAAATAACAATAGAATGGAAACTTCATAAAAACCTAGGTTCGCACCTGACTCCCTTCTCAAGTTTATTTTGTTAAATGTAACTCTTGACTAAAATTCCTGAGCATTGTTAATAACTAGGAGCATGGCTATCCGAATAGATTTACACTCTGCAAAAGTTATATACTTTACCCAAAATACATGATCCTCTCATATTGCTACACGATAACATACTTCCTTAGGTGTACGGCGAAGAGATCACAACAAAATCTTTTGGAAACTCTATTTGAAAATAGACTTTCCCGATAAGCCTAAACTCACTATTCCTTTTCTCAAACAAAGCAGAAGAATAGGAGAGACTTATCATTGGACTAGGAATAATCTTTGTTCAAGATATGAGGCCACTGCACACACACACCCTCCTTTGACTATGCACACAGTTTGGTCTTCCACCTAAGGCATCATATGTTAAGACTTGGTAATTTACTAAGTTAGGTCTGGCTCATAATAGATATGTGGTTGTATGATTAGCCTAGTTTAATGGCTTGTAAGGTTAAGTCCTTAATTGACTGAGGTAAGATTTCCAATTATTCACTCATAAAAACCATGTCACTCTCACTCACATATCAACCCAATTCCACACAAGCCCACCATGGCTTATAGCCACTTGCCACTTGCCCTAGTCTAAATCATTTACCACCCTAGTTGATTATTGTGCAACACATGCCATCAACAACTCAACATCATTGTGTCATAACACATGACACATATTTTCATAAATACATTCATATCTTGTTAGTCAAATTGAATTTGCATTTCCAAAAGATATCAGTTATACTTGACATAGCTAAGCAAACTACACATGATCTAATAAGCTTATGTTGGTATCTATTAGCAACCAATTAATAATGATCCATCATAGGGTGAAAAATAGTCATGGCATACAAACGACTAGGCATGCATAACTCAATTAGGTTGAATAGCTAATTTTCAAATTAATTGAAAATAGTTTTAACATAAAATAACATGCAATAGTTTAAAACAATATAGCATTTGTAAATCTAGGTTTAACATGCATGTTCAAAGCACAACTTGTCTTGGAATAGGTCTTATTCTTAATCTGCTCCTTGAGCTTGAGTTAAATCTTCAACCTTGAACGCTCTAGGCACTTCAATGTCTATGCGAATCCACAGTGGATCAGGTTCATAAAGCTTTTATGGCTGACAGGTGGGTCCAAACCATGCTGACGTGGTATGCTGACTCAATGGTTGACAGAGTGGGCAAAGTAGACGTGGTTGACACATGGCGCACGTGTGGCGATGATAGAGTGTTGAGTGGACACCACATTGGTTTTGATAGCTAGGGTCTGTTCTCCAGTGAGGGACAACAGCAGAGCTTCACCAGAGCTGGAGACGATGACACATGAAATGATGGAAGAACGACAAATCTCGATCGAGACCTTGCAGATCTGGTACAACTTACCACGATGAACTCAAAGATGCCTTTGGCTTTGACATTGACTCGATAGAGAGCAAGACCAACACTAACGAAGCAGCGACGGAACTCAATGAACTTTGGTGACCTTGTGCGAGTAGATGACGACATCTCGGGCTGAAGCAACTAGGGAAAATGGGGTGGTAGAACATGGGAATCATGAATTCGAGCATCCTTAGGATTATAAAGCCCTCATAAGGTGTGTAGCGATGAAATTCTGAGGTGGAGTCTACAGCGGCATAGTATCTGGGTGGGCGGTGGCTAGGGTTTCGAGTAGATCGGCCGACGAGCTAGGCTGGGCTAAGAGGGATAGGGATGGTACAAACTGGGCAAGATTGGAGGTTTCGGCCCAAAATGCAAAACCGAATTTTCCAAGGATTTTTGAATTAAAATAAATCTAAAATTCAAATAGCTTGAAACAAATAGAAAAAATATTTGGAAAAATCCAAAAAAATTCTATAAAATACTTTTAGACATATAGAACTCAAATAAAATATTTTTGATAAAAATTTATATAAACTTTGTATATATTTAAATATTATATGCAATAGGCTTAATTCAAAAATATTTTTAAAATCCAAATAAATTCTAGAAAATTCCCAAAAATCATAAATTGCAATATAAAATCATTAAGAACCCAAAATTAGATGTTATTATTATATGCTCTTTGCAAGTAATTTGCATAACTCACCTCGAAGTGATACCTCACAATCTTCGAGTTTAATTAACCTCACACATATCAGATTCTTTTTTAAGCCAGGAATATACTGAACTCCCATCAATGTGCGATGTGCTCTATCGTACATCTCCAATGTAACTGTTCCCACCCAGTAATTGCATACTCCTTGAAATTAGCTAGGTGAACAGTTCCAAGCGTCGGGCATAGAGATATATGGAAGTAACAACAAGAATCTAATATCCATCCATGATAAGTATTTGGATAACTAACGACAAGTATGTTTAAATCATTTTTTGTTACTGCCATTGATCATGTACCCTTCTTTTGCTTCAAACTTAGGCAGTCTTTTATCATATGACCATTCTCGTTATATAGATAGTATATAGGTGTGCCCTTGCTATTGCCTTTCTTCTTCTTATAACTCTTGCTTTTGTTTGCAGCATCTACTATAGCTAATGCTTGATTACTTTCTTGGGGTGCCTTCTTTGGTGGAGGTTTTGAGAGCTGAGCTTCGCCCGTCGAGAGAGCAGTGGAGCTCTGGTGATGACCGCATCGATCGATTCTTGGGCGCCTACTTTGATTAGGGGCGTGGTAGTCCGAGACTTTGTGGCTTGGAGGATCAGCCCCCTGAGTCACTGTGCCCGCCCTGCATGGCGTTATACAGGGGACGACGACGTGACGCGCATGTACTCGGGCAGTAAGTCCTCTTACTCTTCTTTTTGAATGCATATTCTTCTTCGTGGTCACCATCAACTAATACTTCTGTCTTCTTCTGGTACCAGGTGAGGGAAACCTGGATGGTCCTGCCCTCTCCAGGTGGCTATCTTTGCTGATCCCACCAGTGCCGAGCAGCCTGGAATTTCCGGATGAGGCTCGGTCGCTCTGTGATCTGCAGTTCGCAGAGCTTCTCCGGATCATTCAGTCCTTTCCGGTGATGGACTCCACTAGTCTCGCCGTAGTGCCGGCTCGCGGCCTCTTGGTGATCGAGGACCGGCCGGGCCGACGCCGAACCGAGCACAAGTAAACGGCCGTCGCCCGAAACGCCGAACACGGCCCCAAGAGGGTCTGCACCGGGGATCAAATTCCTGTTGCTGCCGCTTCGTCAAGCGCGCTTGAAGCGGCGACATCTCCTTCTGGGATGACGACGCCTGCCGCCCCTTCTCCGGCGTCACAGACCGAGCGCCAACTTCTAACTCTTCTTGGCGCCGACTTCATCGGCACCGACTCCTGGCGCCAACTCGGTGATGCCGAGTCAATCATTGCTAGTGCCCGCCGAGCGGGCTTGCGATGTGATCACTTCTTCACTTCAAGTCACCCCGAGGCGGATCGCCAAAGCGCCCCACCCCGCAGGACATCCGCAGCTGGCGGCCAGCGCGGCACTCTGCTCAAGGCGACTGGCGGTTCAAGCCGCCGCCGGCGTCACTCAGGGCAGCCCTAACCGCTCCCCCTGCCCGTCGTCCCGCCGCGCGTCTTTGCGAGCCTACCTGCCCGCCGCCGAGCAGGAGAGGCACTCACACCGCATAGCACTCTCCTCACGGCAGCTACCCTTGAAGTCCACGTGACACAACAAGTGGCGGCATTGGCGCGGAGGCCGGAGAGGCAGCGGCGCTGGTGGCCCAAGAGAGGGCCACCAGGCGACCTTACTCGCCAGTGCGGAGGCCGAGGTAGCCTGAGAGGGAGGCGGAGGAGGAAGCGCGGCGAGGCAGCACTGACAACATCGTGACCATGCTCGGTCATCATCTGCGGCGCATGGCGAGGGTTGCGCGCGTGAGGTGGACCTTCGCGAGCAGCAGGCCACGGCGATGCTGATCACATGCTGCATCACAGGTCATCGATGTGTTCTCCGGCCTGCCAGCCGCCATGGCCACCCACTCCGTTCAGAAAGGGCAGCAAGTCACAAGGGCCACCCTTCGTGCTCGCGTGCTACGCCAACGCAATGCTGCCTTCAACCCAATGACCGTCGTAGACGGCATTGAGGGAGACGAGGCCCAGGCACATGCGCGCGTGCAGGAGGCCGTGGAGCGCGTCGTTAGCATGATGGCAGCGGAAGCCCGGACCTTGGCGCGGCAGCAGCGGAGCCGGAGGCCGAAGATGATGACGGGGGCATCCAAGTCGTCAACAGCGACTGATGGCCCGGGCCGCTATCTTTTGTTTTCTCCACTTCTTCTTTGTTCCTATTTTTTGTATGCCAGAACAATATTAGCAATTGTAATGAAGTTGGCATATTTCGGTTTCACCTGGGCATGTTTGTCTATTCGCGTTCTGGGTATGCTTGCTCAACTCAATCATCGGGCGATCAGCCCCTAGCCTTTTCATGATGCGAACCTAAGCACTCAGGTTAGGTCGATACTTAGGCATTCTTTGAGTGATTGCAATAACACGAACAGGGATTATGCAGAACATACAGAATGTAGACAAGCAAAGTCTTAAGTTTCTACGCAAGAGTGTCACTGACTCCTATCCCTTTGGAACTTATATTCCCGTGATCTCTTGGAACCTGACCGCGGTGTTGCGCAACAAGGAGGCGAGCTTCTAGGAGCGGTATCGGGCTTGCGGTGCTCGCGGAGACAACCAGCGGTGCTTCGTTGAGCTGAACCGGGGTGTGCGAGCCGCGTTTGAGTCACCGTGCCATCACTCGCACTCTCGGTTACTCGTCCCTGTGACGCAAACGCTGGGCATTTCCTTTTATCAGTGAGGAGCCATCAGGTTACCAGAGCCAGTGACAGCCAAGCACAATTCAACCCAACAGGGTGCAAATGCAAAAAATAAGTTGGTGCTGTTAAAGCGAGCAACTTATTTTTACTATAGGCCATTGGGCGACCAGCCCCTGGACTGGTCACGGAGGCCAACACTTTGACGAGCAGGGCGTGGTCGCCCATTTGCTCGCCCAGCGGGCAGGGCGTGGTCGCCGGACCCTCATGTGGGCTTTTCGCCTGGCGAGCAGGGCATGATCGCCCACCTACTTGCCAGGGGGCCACGTGGGCCTCTCGCCCGGTGGGCAGGGCATGATCGCCCGCTTGCTCACCTGGCTGTCACGGGGTTACCCTGGATGCTTGAGCTACAGGTGCTCTAGCACTTCATCTGCAACCACGCATGGTTATTGAAAGCACAAGTAAGCATTGCGCAAAACATGCAGGAAATATATTAAAGAGCTCAAGTCCTTGCGTGGGTATGTCATGGTCCTTTTCTTTGGAACTTAGGCACTTGTGAAGCGGGGTCAGCCCGCAGCTCAGCGTGGCATAGAAGCAGGTTCCCAAGAGGGGTATTGGGCTTGCGGTGCTCACGGAGACGGCCAGCGGTGCTTCGTTGAGCCAAACCGGGGTGTGTGAGCTGCGTTTGAGTCACCGTGCCACACTCGCGCTCCTGGTCGCCAGTCTGGGCATGACGCGAATGCCGGGTGTTACCGCATATCAGCAAAGGGCGGCCAAAACGCCAGAACGCCTGATATTCTCGTGCAATCTTTCCCGCCAGCAAATAACTTTGCTAACCGCCAGCAGCCGCCGATCAGTCGGGGGAAAACTCACCCACACAACCGATCAAAGCGAACCACTAGGAACTTACAGTTTTTTAGGGGTAAAACTTTCGTAACAACTCCACGTTGAAGGAGTTGGCCAGCTCTTGATCATCCTCAGTGGCCAATCGGACTGCCCCGGGTCGAGATACTGAGACCACCTTAAAGGGGCCTTCCCATCGGGGAGACAACTTGTGGAGCCTGCCAAGCGTTTGAATTCTACGCAAGAGCAGGTTGCCAACTGCCATTGTTCTCTTGCAGACCCGAGCGGCGTGGTACCGCCTGAGACTTTGCTGGTATCGGGCGGCACACAAGGTCGCCCGGTCGCGCACCTCCTCCAAAAGGTTGACGTCTTCACCGCGGTGATCTTCTTGTCCTTCCTCGCTGAACGCTGAAACGCGCGGCGAACCAAACGACAGCTCAGACGGAAGGACAGCTTCGGTGCCGTAGACTAGGAAGATGGGCATTTCGCTAGTCGCCCGGCTAGGTGTGGTTCGGAGTGACCACAGCACAACCGGGAGCTCTTCCGTCCATCGCGCCCCCCGCTTATGGAGTCGATCAAATGCTCTGGTATTCAAGCCTCTTAATACCAGCACGTTGGCACGCTTAGCTTGGCCATTGCTCTTGGGATGGGCCACCGAAGCAAAGCATACTTTGGTGCCCATCTCTTCGCAGAACTCCAGGAAAGCCGCGCTGGTGAATTGAGTGCCGTTGTCGGTGATGATGCGATTGGTGACTCCAAAGCGGGTGAAGATTCGTGGATGAACTTGATAGCGCCGAAGTCGTGATGGCGCGTCTTGCCGGCCGACCCACTTGGTGAATTTGTCGATGGCGGCGAGCAGTGGGTGAAGCCCCGTGGCCGAGGAACGGGCCGAGATATTCAAATTTCCGATTGTGAATGGCTAGGAGAGTGGGATGGTTTGTAGAGCTTGGGCTGGTCGGTGAATTTGCCTGGCGAAGAATTGGCATGCTTCGCATCTCCTCACTGGCTTCGCAAGTATCTGGAGGCGATGGGCCAATAAAATCCTTGGCGGAACGCTTTGCCGACAAGCGTCCGGTCGGATATATGGCTCCCGCACATGCCTCCATGGATATCAGAGAGCAGGGCGCTCCCCTCTTCCCGAGTAATGCACTTCAGGAGAATTTCGTTTTTGCTCCGGTGATATAGGTCCCCACCTATCAGAGTATAGCACTTGGCCTTTCGTGTGACTCTCTCAGCCGAGGCATCATCGTCGAGGATTTCTCGGTCTCGCAGGAAGGCTAGGATGGGGTCCATCCATTGACCTTCCCGGCCAAGAGTGGCGATCACACGGTGATCGTCCGGGTACTCCGCTTGGGCAGGCTTTTCCCTAGGTGCCGCATCGGCGGCACCGTCGTCTTCTCTCCCAGACCAGGGGGCCGAGGCGGATGCACTGCCTACCCTCCTTGAGTTGGAGGGCACGACGGCCGCACCGCCGCTCGCGCCTGGATCGGAGGCAGCGACGGCTATACCGTCCTCCCCGCTGAGAGCGAGGGCAATGATGGATGGTCGTGAGAGTCTTTCTTCAAAGACTCCGACCGGAGCAGAGGCTCTTGAGGACACGAGCTGTGAAAGCTCGTCCGCCAGATGGTTGTCGCGTCGAGGGATATGGATATATCCCAGCCCTTCGAAGTGGCACTCCATCTTCCTGACCTCCGCCAAGTAGGCGGCCATGGTAGGATCAGAGCATTGAAATTTCTTCCGCACTTGATTGATGACCAGCAGGGAGTTGCCTTTAACTTGGAGGCACCAGACGCCTAATGCTGAGGCGACACACAGCCCTGCTAGTAGGCCCTTGTATTCAGCAATGTTGTTGGTGGCCTTGAAGTCGAGGGTGACCACGTACTGGAGGATGTCACCGGTCGGAGAGACCAGGACAACCCCAGCCCCTGCGCATTCGAGCCTGAAAGAACCATCGAAAAACAAGGTCAGGGGGAAGGCGCAGGTGCTCCTTCAGCTTCAGGAGCGGCGGGAGTCCACTCGGCAATGAACTCCGCCAACTTGCTCTTCATGGTGGTGCGGGGTACAAATTTGAGACAGAATCCCCCAGCTCCACCGACCATTTGGCGATACGACCCTCTGCTTCCTGATTATGAATAATTTCTCGCAGGGGGTAGGCAGTGACCACCGTGACTTCTCGCCCTTGAAAGTAGTGCCACAGCTTCCTGGACGCCACCAGGATGGCGTACATCATCTTCTGCGCTTGCGGGTATCTGGTCTCTGCCTCGTGTAGCACCTTGCTGACGTAGTAGACCGGCTTCTGAATGCCTTCCCTCTCCGCCACCAGTACGGCACTCACCACTGCCGGGGTAGCAGCAATGTATAAGAGCAATGGTTCGCCGGGCTGAGGAGCGACCAATACTAGCGGGGAGGAGAGGTATTGCTTCAAGTCTTCAAATGCTTGTTGAGCCTCCTCAGTCCACTCGAAGTGGTTCATCTTTTTCAACAGCTTGAAAAGGGGCAGGCTTCTTTCTCCCAGTCGGGCAATAAATCGCCCGAGGGAGGCTAGGCGACCAGCCAGGCACTGCACCTGCTTAAGTCGAGCCGGCGGCTTCATGTGTTCGATGGCCGCTATCTTGTCAGGATTGACCTCGATGCCCCGCCTGGACACGAGGAACCCTAACAGCTTTTCGGAGGGCACGTCTAACACGCACTTCTCGGGGTTGAGCTTCAAAAAATTCTTCCGAAGGTTGGCAAATGTTTCCTCCAGGTCTTCGATCAGTTCTTCGCTCTTTTTCACCTCAAGGTTGCCCTCTATTTGTGGACGGAAAGTGATATGCATGGCACGTTGGTAAGTAGAACCAGCATTTTTTAACCCAAAAGCCATCCTAACATAACAATAAACGCCCATGGGTGTTATGAAAGCAGTTTTGTCTTCGTCTTCTGCCGCCATGCTAATCTGATGGTACCCAGAGTACGCATCCAGAAAGCACAACAGCTCACATCCCGCCGTCGAGTCGACGATGAGATCGGCAGCGGCAAGGGTAAGGATCGCCGGCGAGCCTTGTTGAGATCGGTGAAATCAACGACATTCACCACTTCCGTTGGACTTCTTGGCGAGCATTGGGGTTAGCAAGCCACTCGTAATGAGAGACCTCCGGATGATCCTGCGCAAGCAGCAACCATACCTCCTCGAATTTTTCCTCCCGAATGTTGTCTTTTGGTGAACCGGGCGCACCTCGGGGAGCGTAGCCAGTCGGTGCTCGATCACCTCTCTGGGGACCCCAGTCATATCGGACGGTTGCCAGGCGAACACGTCGGAATTAGACCGGAGGAAGGTGACGAGCGTGTCTTCCTATTTGGCGCTGAGGCTAGCGCCGATGAAGACGGACTTCCCGGGCTGGCCCGCACTCAGGAAGACCACCTTTACCTCACCGGCCAAGCCGGGCGAAGCGCAGGTCTGCACCTAAGGGGCTCCCGAGAAGGCGGCATCAGCTAGCTTCACGCAGGTGGCGTCGGCCAGGTCTAGTGCGTGCTTGCTTGCAGCAAGAAAGCCTCTGGCCTATCCACCCGGATGGCTGTGGGGCCACCAGGCCCTGGCATCGTCACCACCATGTATCCATAGTGGGTTGCCACCATGAACTTGGCCAACGCGGGTCGGCCAAGTATGGCATTGTACGGGAGGTCGAAGTCGGCGACTTCGAAGTCGACCAGCTCCGTACGGAAGTTGCTTTTCTCCCCGAAGGTGACGGGAAGGCGCACCTTGCCCAGGGGGACCATGCCAACCCGGGGCTACGCCGTTGTCGGTGTACTTTGCACCGGGGTACCCTCTCCGCCAGGAGCAATGGGCCCAAGGAGTGGCCTGGCCCAGTTTTCCGGGAAACCAACACGGCTCCCTAGCGAGCAGCCTGGCGGTCACGCCCTGCTCGCCGGGTGAGCAGCCCACGTGGCTCCCTAGCGGGCACCCGGGCGGTCACGCCCTGCCCGTCGGGTGAGAAGGCCACACGGCCCCTTGGCGAGCAGCCTGGCGGTCACGCCCTGCTTGCGGGCGAGTGGTTCACGTGGTGCCCTGGCGGCAACAGGCGGTCACGCCCTACCCGCCGGGCGAAGGCCACGCTGACCCCTGGTGGCGGCCACGAGGTGCCCCTAGCGGGCACTCGGTGCACGCATACGCCCGCCAGCGAAGGCTACACGACCCGTAGCGAAGCGGCCACGTGGCGCCTGGCGGGCACTGGCGGTCACGCCGCCCATCGGCGAGAATGCCACGCCCCCGGCGGCAACTGGCGGTTACTCCTTCGCCGGGCGGCGTCTATGTACTTTCTGGCGGGCACCGGCGGTCACACCTTGCTCGCCGGGCGAGAAGCCTGTGACCCCTAGCGAAGCGACTGGCGGTCATGCCACCTTTCGCCGGGCGGCGACCACGTGGCGCCTGGCGGGGCACAGGTGGTCACGCCGCCTTTCGGGCGAAGGCTGACGCCTGGCGGCGACTGGCGGTCACGCATACGCCGCAAAACAAGTGGCGCCGCGTGGCGCCTGGCGGCACTTTCGGCGATCACGCCCGCCGCCGGCGAAAACCTGCCACGCCCCTAGCGAAGCAACTGGCGGTCATGCCCTACACGCTGGCGAAGCGCCCGTGGCACCCTTAGCGGCACCGGCGGTCACACTCTGCCCGCCGGGCGAGAAGGCCACGTAGCCCCCTGGCGAGCAGCCTGGCAATCACGCCCTGCTCGCCGGACGAGCGGCCCACGTGGCGTCAGCCTGTGAGGCGGCCTGGCAAGTGAGCGGGCGTCTGGGTCCCTCTTGTCAGGCCACGAAGGCAACAAAGGAATGAGGGGAAGGCTTCGCCTCGAAGTTTCCTTCCCCTGGCACCTCGTGTCAGGGTCATTAATTATAAAGGATCCAGCTTTCGACACAACGATGGCTCATCCCTCTGACGCCTCTTACCAACCTGTCGTAGGAGCGTTCTATCCTGGGCGAACCGGGCGAGGCCTCTCGCTGACATTAAATGAGGTTCGAAGGACAAGGCCACGGAGGCGTGTGTAATAAATGAGTTGTGGGTCGACGTGGAAGCTGAATGATGGGTGTAATTAATGTGTTGTAGATAAGTATAGCGCCTTCTTCTCCCCTGCTCGGGTCGGCTCGCCTATATAAGGGCGCCTCGGTGCATGGAGAAGGGGGCTTTGGCGGACCAACTGCATAAAGAAAGGAGTAGAGGACACTTGGTAGAACAAAGAATAGATAGCCATTGTAAACGCCTTCACCCATCCTCAACAAAGATCAAGTAGGACGTAGGGCTATTACCCACTCTGGGGGCCTGAACTTGGGTAAATCGTGGTGTCCATCGGATTGCTAATTCCCGGATCCATCGTTGAGAGACATTAGGGTTTCCAGCCATGAAGATGCCCTCTACCGAACCAAATTTTCCGTCTAGGGAGTAGCCTACTATCGTGCCCCGAATTTGCAAATCCGGACACTTTGTATATTCTGCACTAGTCCAGGATCACGCTAGTGCACATAGGCTTAAACAGGGTTTAAAGTACCAACAACACATACAACAGAATAATAATTAAAGTACTTCAAACATGTATGTAAACGAGTTGTATGACCTTATGGTCCCTTACAATAGTTTGCCACACAGGGCTTACAATAATCAGAGTAAACAAAGTTCAGCAGCGGAAAAATAAAAGTCTTGACGTTCCAATCTTGGCCATAGGCGTCTTGACAGAGGCTTGCTCCCTAGTTCTCTGGCTCTTCGATGAACTCCTCCTCATACGCAGGTGTAGTCTCCTCTTCTGGTAAATTTTGTCCGCAAGGGTGAGTACACACCGTACTCAACAAGTCATGCACAAAATGCAGTTCTATTACTACATGCATGGCTTGTTACAAAGGAATGGCCTTACTGGTTATTTTGCTTTTGCATCAATATTTTAAACTTCTAATTATTGAGATTGAAAGCATCAAAACCATATAACCATTATATATCTCAAGTTGTTTTCCTCATAACTTTGGACACAAAGTCCCAAATCAACTTTCTTCATCAACTCTGGCACAAAGCCTTCCACCCCATTTTATTTTCAAAACACTACCCCTTGACTGTAATCCCCGAGCATTGTCCAGTACCGTGGACTCGGCTATTCGAACAGTTTTGACACTCTACAGAGCTTGTACACTTTACCCACAAGATATAGTTGCACACCACAAAGACGATTGACCGTAACAAAGCCTTTCAGAGACTTCCATCTCCACCTAGGAACCTCTCCGAGTTGCCTTCACTATCACTTCCCTCACTTAGAACCGAAGTATAGGACCGACAAACACCGTTGGACGGGTACCAAGCCGTAGCATAGGCACGCTCCCCATCTGATTACCTGTGTAGCGCCAACCCGAGGTATCAAAGGTAAGACATCAGAATCCTACTAAACTAGGTCTTCCTATTCAGACATGTGGTTGTACGAGAGACTCAGGTCAAAGTCTTGCAAGGTGAAGTCCTTAACTGACCAAAGCAAGACATCCTTCTCTCACATTTTGGCACACAGCCCTCACAACACTCAAACCCACCAAATGCCACACAGGCCCGCCTGGCACGAAGACTCAGTCCACTTGCCCTAGTCCAAATCAATTCCACCCCAAGTTATTTAACGGTGCAACACATGCCCGTAATCATCTTTCATGTAGAATCACACAGGTCTCTACATTCTAGTTTCAATACCAACATCATTCCACCTTTTATCAAAATTCATTCACTATTCTTTAGTCAATGTTGCTTTTGTAATCCAAACAAAATTGTTCACGTTATAAACATGGCTAAGCAACTATTCACGGTCTAGCCTCCCCGTGTTGGCACAATATTATCCACCAACTAATATTACCAAACTTAGGTTATCAAAGGAATCATGGCATATAAATAATAAGGGAAATGCTAGCGTCCGGACGTTCGATTTTTTTGTTTTCTTCGGACGCCTCTTGAAACATTTTTTGTCTACTCCTGCAACATTTGATACCAACGCGTATAACATTTTTTTTGAACGCTTGCAACATCCGTTTACTGTAGCATTTGTCGAAGGAAAATGTTGCACGCGTTGGAAGAAAATGTTGCACGCGTAGAAAAAAAATGTTACGGAGTGTTAGGACGTCCGATGCCTAGCAAAATCGAAATAATAATAACAAGGTGGCATAACAATTAGGTTGATCAGCTAATTCACCCAAAATATTTAAATCCATTTTTAGTTGAATTAGCATGCATAGTTTGAAACAAAATACATTTCAAAACTTAGGAGCAACATGGTCAAAGCATAACTTGCCTTCAAAGAGTTGTTGATCCTGATCCGGAGTTGATTCTTGTGCTGTAAATCCCCCCTCAAAACTCTCCGGCAAATCAACGTCTACTCAAAACAATTATACACACAATAAATATAGTTTATAGAGAGTAAAATCAACTCTAAAAATTCCACAAAATTCATCAATAAATAGATCTTGATTTTACAAATTTTTAGAAATTGAAATCACTCAAATCGGAGTTAAAACGCAAAAGTTATAGCCATTTAAAGTTTGAAAATAAATCAAAAAGAATAAACCGAATTTCTTCATTTATTTTTATACGGAAAATTCCGAAATTATGACGTCAGCATGGCCAATAATGACGTCAGCACCGAAACCACTTTCAACACGTGGCATGATCTGGTGGTGACACGTGTCAGCACATTATTAACCGAGAGGTTAATCTAATCTCTACCGTCCGATTCAAAACGTACGGTGAGATCTAAATGTCGTTTTGCTTTTTATCTGACACGTGGCTTAATCGTGACCATCGGATCATGATCTAACGACGGAGATCAAATCGAACGATGACTCAGCTGACCCGGTCAAACGCCAAAATTCGTGCGCTTGCCACGCGTCTCAATCCGAGCCGTGCGATGAAATCAATGGCCGAGATTGCACCGACACTTCGGATCGCTACTGCGGTGATGACACGTGGCATCATCTCGACCAACGGATCAAAATCTAACGGCTAACATTAATCCGGGCGACGTCAGCGATCGGCACCGACGCCTCGGTTCCGCGGCGACACGCGCCCGAAGCGGGGCGGCGGCCTAGCTGGCGCAATCGCCGTTCATTCAAAACTCAACGGCCAGATTTAAATCTAACTCATGCATCGCGTTCGGCCATGCGGCTACTCCGGTGCGCGACACGTGGCTACATCTGAACCGTGCGCGGCTAGATCCAATGGCTAACATTTACTCGGTTATGAGCACACGTGGGCGATCCCGCTACGGGCACGTGGCGCTATCCTAGCCATTATTCCACAGATCTACGGCCATAACATGCTAATGAGGTTTACTACTACCACAACTACGTGGCTCAATCCAAACCATACACTAACGATCCTACGGCTAAGATTAGGGACACTACGAGGCATGATAAAGACTACACGATTAAAATCTAACGGCCGGTGTTTGAAGATAGCACTCACTGTTGAGATGAAGACGTGGCGCAATCGTAGGCGTTCGGCGGCAATCGGACGGCTGACGAAGCTCCAAATCCCGGTGATGGCGCGGCGAGACGAAGTGGCCGGAGTGGAGGAAGACGACGTCGTTGACGGCGCTCCGGTACTGCTCCAGCGACAAGAAGCGGCTCCTCCGACGTGGCTCAACACGAGGATCACTCCGGTGGTCACAACCACGGCGGAGACTTAGGAGCGGCGCAAACAGCGGCGGAGTGATTCGAAACTACGGCGAGCTCTAGCAGTAGCTACAGCGAGTATTGGGAGGCGTGAAAGGTCTCGAGATGTGCGGAAGGGGGTGCTTTATACCACGCTCCAGTTGCTGAAACAGAAGAGATAGTGCACCGGCGGTAATGGCGCTCGAAGTCCGCGGCGGTAACGCTCGGCGGCGGCGCTTCTAGTAACGCACGGCGACGCTTCGTGGCTCCATCCAGGGCGTACACGTGGCGATGATCCAATGGCGTTGTTTAGGGTTTCCGCAGCGTGGGCTAAGCGGCTCGCACAGTGATGGGCTCATCCCATTACTGTTCAGAGATTTTCTCAGAATTTTCGAATAAAAATAATTCTAGTAATTCATTTAAATCATTTGAGGCTTTTAAAATATCAGAAAAATTCTAGAAAATATTTTAGGACATTTTGAACTCAAATAAAATATTTTCATTTATGTTTTTCAAAAATGTATTCATTATTTAATTAATTTTCAAAGAAGAGTTAAATTTCAAAAATTCCAATTAAATCCAAATAAATTCCAGAAATTCTCAAAAATTCAAAATAGCCAAATTTTGGGATATTACAAACCTCCCCCCTTAAAAGAATCTCGACCCCGAGATTCATGGTACAACTAGAGAAGAGATTGGGAAACTCCTTCAAATCTTCCTCACGCTCCCAAATTGCTTTGCTTTCTGAGTGGTTACTCCACTGGACTCTGCAAAAGCGGGTTGACTTGTTCCTGGTTTCACGATCCATGGTATCCAAAATCTTTACTGGATGTTCCTTGTAAGTTAAATCCTCCTGTAGTTCAATAGCTTCGATAGGTGCTTGTTCCTCCGGTACTCGCAGGCATTTCTTCAATTGTGACACATGGAATACATCATGTACCCCTGCTAAAGACTGCGGCAGTTCCAACTGGTAGGCGACTTCACCTTTGCGGCTCAAGATCTTGAATGGTCCCACATACCTTGGGGCAAGTTTTCCTTTAACATGGAACCTTTTAACTCCCTTTAATGGCATGACCTTGAAATAAACATAGTCTTCTGGCTCAAAGCTCAAATCACGGCGTCGGTTGTCGGCGTAACTTTTTTGCCTTGATTGTGCAGTCTTCAACCTTTCTCTAATCAGAGCAATCTTTTCCTCTGCCTCTAAAAGTACGTCTGGTCCAAAGACATGACGTTCTCCGTCTCATTCCAATTTAAAGGTGTTCGACATGAACGACCATATAAAGCTTCAAATGGAGACATTTTCAAACTAGCTTGATAGCTATTGTTGTAACTAAATTCTGCATATGGCAAACATTTGTCCCATGATGTGGTATATGACAGTGCATAAGCTCTTAACATATCTTCGAGTATCTGGTTCACCCTTTCAGTTTGACCATCTGTTTGCGGATGTTATGTCGTACTAAAGTTCAGACGGGTGCCTATTATTGTATGCAACTTATCCCAAAATCTTGAGGTAAATTGGGTACCTCTATCCGATACTATCTTCTTAGGTACTCCATGCAAACAAACAATCCTCACCATGTACAATTCTGCTAACTTATCCCCCGAGTAGGTTGTCTTTACAGGTATAAAATGGGCGACCTTTGTTAATCGATCTACTATGACCCATATGGAATCATATCCACTTTGAGTCTTTGGCAAATCGGTGATGAAATCTATCCCGATTTCCTCTCACTTCCATTCCGGTATCTTTAGCGGTTGTAACAGTCCGGCTGGTCTCTGATGCATTGCTTTAACTCTTTGGCACACATCACACAATGCTACATGCTCTGCTACATCTTTCTTCATATTTGGCCACCAAAATCTTTCCTTGAGATCTTGATACATTTTTGCACTACCGGGGTGAATTGAATACTTGGAATCATGCGCTTCCTCAAGTATCAACTGCTTCAATTCAGGTTTATGGGGCACGCAGATTCTATTCCTCATCCACAATTAAGGTACCCTGCTCATCTACTTTGAAGTCCTTGGCTAGGTCTTCGTCCATCTTGGATTTGATTCTGTTAATCTTCTCATCATCCTTTTGACCTTCCCCGATCGCTCTTCTAGGGTTAAACAACCTCCAAGGTAGCTAGGAATCCTTCCGGTACAACTTCCAATCTTAGCTTCTGAAGTTCTTTACATAAATCGGTATGATCTTACGCTATCATCAAATTCAAGCTATAGCTTTTCCGACTCAAAGCATCGCCACCACATTTGCTTTTCTGGATGGTAGTGGATTCGATGTTATAATCCTTAATTAACTCTAACCATCTTCTCTGCCCCATGTTAAGATCCGATTGAGTGAATATATACTTTAAACTTTTATGGTCAATATATATTTCACATCGGTTTCCGATGAGATAGTGACGCCATATTTTAAGAGCGTGCACTACAGCAGCTAACTCTAAATCATAAGTCGGGTAATTCTGTTCATGTGGCCTTAACTACCTTGACGTATAAGCCACTACTTTGCCATTCTGCATCAGCACACATCCAAGTCCCTGACGCTAAGCATCGCGGTAAATATCAAAGTTATCCTTAGTATTCGGCAACACCAGAACGGGTGCCGAAGTTAAACGCTTCTTCAGCTCTTGGAAACTCTTTTCACACTCAGGCGTCCACATAAACTTTTTCTCCTTTTTCAACAATTGCGAAGAGGTCTCGCAATTGACGAAAAACTCCCTCAATGAACCGGCGATAGTATCCCGCCATACCAAGAAAACTTCGATTTGAGTAACCGTCTTTGGTTGTTCCCAATGTATACATGCCTCTACTTTCTTTGGGTCAACAACCATCGCTTCAGTGATCATCACATGACCCAAGAATTCAACCTTCTTTTCCAAAAGTCGCATTCTTGAATTTCGCATATAACTGGTTTTCTCTTAACTTTTCCAGAACCATCCTTAAATGTCCAGCATGCTCTTCCTCCGACTTGGAGTAAACTAAGATGTCATCAATGAACACGACAACAAACTTATCCAAATATTCCATGAATACTTTGTTCATCATATTCATGAAATACGCAGGAGCATTTGTCAGTCCGAAGGACATGACCGTGAATTCATAATGCCCATATCTAGATGAGAAAGCTGTCTTTGGTATGTCTTCGGTCCGAATTTTTAGCTGATGGTATCCAGATCAAAGATCTATTTTGGAGAAGACTCCTGCTCCTCTTAGCTGATCGAAAAGATCATCTATTCTGGGCAATGGATACTTATTCTTTATTGTCACATCACTAAGTACACGATACTCTATACACATTCTGAAACTTCCATCTTTCTTCTTGACAAACAACACCGGTGCTCCCCACGGTGATGAACTAGGTCTTATAAATCCTTTTTCTAACAATTCCTCAATTTGCTTCTTCATCTCTACCAATTCCTCGGTAGACATCCTATAGGGTCTCTTGGCTATTGGAGTTGTTCCGGGTACTAACTCAATTACAAATTCTATATCTCTGTCTGGTGGCATTCCAGGTAAAGCTTCAGGAAAAACATCCGGAAACTCGTTAACCACTGGAACATCTTCCATGTTAACGGCTTTCACACTGTTAACCATCAGTTGGCCATCCTGAACTGCCATTGCTTGAATCTCCACCTTCCTACCATCTGAGCTCTCAAGCACATTACTCTCCCTACCACGCCTAACATCGCCTTGTGCTTGGATAACCAATCCATTCCGAAAATAACATCCAGAGTCTGGGTATCCAGTATAATTAGGTTCGCTAGGAACTCTATTCCATTTATTAATAATTTCACCCCGGAACACCCTACTTTATTTCGGAGTTTTGATCCAGGGGTTTGGACTATAAGTGTATTGTTAAGGTTGACCATATCCAAATCATTTTCCATAACAAAAACCCACGAAATGAATGAATGTGAAGCTCCAGAATCAAATAGAATTGTAGCGGGTACTGAGTTAACAAAAAACTTACCCAGTACGACGTCCGTTGCATTCTGAACTTCATCCACCGTGATGTGGTTGACTCTTCCTCGCACAATTGATTGAGGTGCAGCTCCCGCTTGAACAGGTGCTCTACTTCCTCCTTGAATCGGTGTTCTTGCAAAGCGATACCCAAGTTAAAGCGAACAGGTAACTCCTCCTTCTTGGGGCAAGCATTGGCGAAATGCCCCATCTCATTACTGCTTGTAGCGGCGTCTTCCCGCCATTGACGGGTTTCTTGCAGCTTGAGTGATGGCTCTTGCAGGTGTTTGTGGATTCGACCGTAGGTCATTTGTGCGAATAGTGGTGTTCTCATGTGCTTCGGTTGGAACTCGTGGTGTTGGGGTACCACCCTTGGCATCTGCTGACCCTGACGTCCACCTTGTTGTGCCAAACGACGCTTGTGGTTGTCATCTAGCTCTTTGCGCTTATCTTCCAAAATGAGCGCCTTGTTGACAAGCTCTTGGAAATCCGGGAACGTGTGGGTGATTAATCCCACCTGAAGTCCAGAGTTGAGTCCCTTCATAAATTGGGACTGTCTAGCCTTGTCGTGGCTACGTCTTGGCGCATAACGAGCCAATTGAGTAAACTTGTTAAGATAATCGGCCACTGATTGGCCTCCCTGCTTCAAGGATCGGAACTCTTCCTTTTTAAGTTCCATCATACCCTCCGGCACATGGTACTGACGGAAAGCAACTGTAAACTCATCCCAGGTGATTTCCTGAGGATGCTCGTGGGACGCACAATAATTCTCCCACCATTCTACAGCAGTCACCTCTAACTGGTGAGAGGCATACAAAACTCTCTCATTGCCTACACATTGGGATATGTGCAGCTTCCTCTCAATCGTGCGAAGCCAGTCATCAGCTTCAATGGGGTTGACATTCCCAGAGATGGTTGGGGGTCTGGTTCTCATGAAATCCGACAGTCTAGACTGGTGTCCCTGGTGCATAGCCTGGTTGTTGTTATTGACTACTGCCTGATTCTGCATCTATTGCATTTGTTGCATCGTGGTCTGCATGAGTTGGATCTAGGCAGCCAAGAAAGCACCTAGGTTGTTCATGTCAACCGGTGGTGGTTGAGGATTAGGTTCTTCGTTGTTGTTGCCTCTCTGCTGTGCATTGCTTCCTCCAGCTCCACTACTTCCACGTGTGTTCACCATCTGAAGAACAAAAGGACTCAGGAAAAGAGGGAACAGAGTAGACAAGTAGACAAGAATCTTATGCGGGGAGAAGATTTGACTCAAACAGAAACACACAATTTTTATTTAATATTGTAAAGATATGGCCGCTCACAGGTGCCTACGGGCATTGCGGCACATGCACATTAAGCAATATAGAGATTGTTCATCACAAGAAACCATAACAGCTCATAGAGTTCAGATCGACACAGAACGTTCTAAGGACCAACTCGATTAAACTCACTCAATACTTGACTCAACATATGAGTCGACTCTGGTAAAAACTACAACTCTCTAGTCGTCGAGCCATCCAGGCTGCGGTCCTCCAAAGTGTATCGGTGGGTCTTGGCGCATAGGGGCAAACTGATCCTGGTGCCCCACTGCCGGTGGAACAAACGAGCCTAATGACTCTGCTGGCTCCGGGGCCGCCTGCTCGGGTGCTGGTGGCTCTGGCACCACCTGCACTGGTGCCTCCTAAACTGGTGCCTCCTGCACTGACGCCTCCTGCTCAGGCTCAGGTTCCTCGGGATCGGGATCGTGCAGCTCTAGCTCCGGCTTTGACTCAGGTCCCTCCAGGATCTCCTCCAACTCGTGCACCCTCCTGATGTAGATACTCAGGCCCTCAGTAGCCTCTCGCAGCTGAGCCCTGACCTCCGCGATCTCGTCACGAGCCCTCATTTATGTTTTGCAAAAACTTATTCATTATTTAATTAATTTTCAAAGAAGAGTTAAATTTCAAAAATTCCAATTAAATCCAAATAAATTCCAGAAATTCTCAAAAATTCAAAATAGCCAAATTTTGGGATGTTACACCTACTATATTCACCGACGGGATCTTGTCAGGTGTAAAACGTCGACAGCCGTAGAAAGGCAGGGCCGAGGACAGCTCCTGGTTTGGCACCTGGAGCACCCAGAATGCTCGGCCGCCGCCGTGGGGGCACCACTGCCCTCGTGCGGAGGCGGCGTGAGGTGATCCCTCGTCCGGCGAGAACGCCGGGACGTGTTTTGGGAGTGTGAACCCGCCATCACCAGATGCGAAGTCCATTCGGACGGAAGGCCGAAATCCACTGGAGAGATGGCTGGATGAGCCAACCACTAGCCCCCTACCTGGCACGCCCCTGTCGGCGTATTCCGCTTGATAAGATCCCGTCAACGAGCGGGGTTGACTACACCCTAGACGGAAGGTATGGTTCGGTAGAGGGCATCTTCGTGGCTGGAAACCCTAATGTCTCTCGACGATGGATCTCGGGAATCAATCAATTGATGGACACGATGATGTACCCAGGTTCAGGCCCCCAGTTCGGGTAATGGCCCTACGTCCTGCCAGTTCTTTGTTGAGGAAAGGTGAAGGGGATTACAATGGTTTCTCTTCGCTGTCTATCTGTGTGTTCTTAGTGTGTTCTTGATGATCGACCGACTGACCTCCCTTTTTTCCCCCATGCACCGAGGCATCCTTATATAGATGAGCCGGCCTGGGCAGGGGAGAAGGTAACGCTATACTTATCTACAACACATTAATTACATCCATCATTCCAACTTCCACGTCGACCCACGATTCATTTATTACGCACGCCTCCGTGGCCTCATCCTTCAAACCCCATTTAATGTCGGTGAGTGGCTTCGCCCGGTCCGCCCGGGACATGACGCTCTTGTGACTGGTTTGGTTAGAGGTGTCAGAGGGATGTGCCATCGTCGTGTCGATAGCAGAACCCTCCACAATTAATGACCATGACATGAGGTGCCAGGGGAGGGAAACTTCGAGGCAAAGCCTTCCACTCATTCCTTTGGTTGCCTCCGTGGCCTGACAAGGGGGGTCCAGACGCCTGCCCGCTCGCCAGGTCGCCTCATAAGCCGACGCCCGCGTGGGCGCCGCGCCCGGCGGCGGCGTGATCGCCAGTTGCCGCCGAGGCCACGCGAGCTCGCCGGCGGCGGCGTGATCGCCCGGTATCGCCAGGCACCACGGGTCGCTTCGCTCGCTGCCGCCAGGCACCACATCAAACGCTGCGAAAGGTGGCGTGATCGCCGGCCGCTTTCCCTCCGAAGCTGGCGTGATCACCCGGCTTGCCGCCAGGTCACGCTGGCTCGCTTCAGCGGTAGGGCGTGTCGCCGGCCGCTCGCTAGGGCACCATATGGGCCGCCGCCGGCGGCGGCGTGATCGCCCGGCTGCCGCCAGCCGGCCACGCGGCCACTCGCCCGGCTGCACGGCGTGATCGCCGCTGCCCGCCAGGCACGTCAAACTACTCGCCGACGAAAGCGGCGTGATCGCCATTGCTTTCGCCGAGGCCACACGGCTCCTCGCTTCGGCGGGCAAGGCGTGATTACTGGTTGCCGCCAGGCGCCACGTCCGCGCTTCGCTGGCGAGGCGGCGTGATCGCCCGGCTACTCGCCCGAGGCCACGCGGGCTCCTCGCCTAGTCGCCGCCAGGCGCCACAAAGCCGCCGCCCGTGGCGAGCGTGATCGCCGGTTGCTTTCGCCGAGGGGCCACGCGATTCTTGCCCGACGCAGCGTGATCGCCGGCAGCCCGCCAGGGCACCAAGTTGGGCCAGGCCGCTTCTTGGGCCTATTACTTCTACGGTGGAGAGGGTACCCCGGTGCAAAGTACACCGACATCTGTGATCTCTGGACGTCCCCTATTCCCTATGTTTCTAGTTACAAGTATTATCTAGTTGTCTTTGATGATTTCACCCACTACTTATGGACATTCCCCTTTGTCACAAATCATATGTTTTTGACACCCTTCACAATTTTTATCCTACATCTCCACTCAATTTTTCTCATGTGTCTTCAGTATCTAGTGTGATAACGTGTGAGTTTGACAATACCACATGCATCTCCACCTCCTCTCTCATGGCACTACACTCCGCATGTCATGCCTACACACGTCCCAATAGAATGGCAAGGCCGATTGTATCATTTGCTCTACGAATGATGTTCTTTGCTCACTCTTTTTTTGGTTTCTCTCCCGCCCATCAATTGGGTTGAAGCTATTCATGCTACCACCTATCTCTGCAATCTCCATCCTACTAAAACCTTTAATTTCGGTACTCCCCATGAGGCTTTATTTAGTTCCCCACCATCCTATTCCCATCTTTGTGTTTTCGGCTATTGGTTGTATCCCAATCTCTCCGCTATAGCTCCCTAAAAACTAGCACCTCACTCTACCCCTTGTGTGTTTCTTGGGTATCCTGCACGCCACAAGGGTTACCATTCTCTCAATCTCGCCACAAATCGCATTATCATCTCATGCCATATCACTTTGGATGAAAACTCTTTTCCCTTTGTTGAGCTACCAAACCCATCCACACCATAAAATTTTCATTTCATCACTGCAATCATCCACGCTTGACCATCGTTCCTCCTCCCATTGCTTGTCTTTGTACCACTCGATGAGGACATCACCACAACGGATACAACCACCCATACAACCACACTTCCCAGAATGAACCTGTTGTACAAGGACCACTCACTCGAGCTCGTGCACGCAAATTAAATTATCAGGTGAAGTCGTTCCTAAGTGTTCCTACTAATGATTTAGTGAATGGAATGCTATTTAATTCTTGTGATCATGTTAGGTGATAAGGAAATGCTTAAGATCTCATAAACATTTTGAATTATAGTCACGCACCAGTTAATTTATAAAATTCTTACAAGGCATAATACTATTTATGTTGTTTCTCTTTTTGGTTTTTGAAATATAATATAACAAACAAAGTTCAATGCTTACATAGATTTGATTGACCAAACAAAAAAGTTGAAATTTTTTGAAAATTTTATATAATGTTACTAAGGAAATTCTTAATCTCTCATAAAAATTTTAGATCATGATCACACTCGAGAAAATTTATAAAATTTTGACAAGGTAACTATCCCAATTATGTTCATTCTGTTTTGATTTTTTAAAGATAAAAATGAATTAAAATTATTCTAAAATTTTTTTGTATGATCCTACACTACTCAAGATAGTACCATAAAATTTTAAGCTTATTATCAAGCTTGTACAATTTTATAAAAATCTAACTGAGTTTCTACCAAAAATTTAAAATATCTCAAAAATTCGGTTTTTCAACAAATTTTCAGAGAAGATGACTTTCTTATGGGTTATTGGACCAAATCCGGCCCTAAAAGTTCAAAATCTGGCTAAAAATAATGAAATTTCGCCAAAAAAATGAAATTATTGTAGTAATTTTAATTTTTTTATTCAGTCAGTAGTTTAGATTTTGTAGACGCCTGAAATCCAAACTTTTAACGAAATTTCCTTGAAATTCAGCAAAAATTAAAACCGTGTTGGGCACTGAGTCCCATAGTAGCCATATTTGCCACAATGGAAACAATTGACGTTAGTTTGGTTGCATTCTCTCACGGGCCTGGCCTATTCAACTCAGCCAGACTGATGGGATATGGGATGCACAGATGTAGATATGGTGTTTGATTGAGTGTTTAGTAGACAGGTATTTTGAAATTTAAATATTTTGAAATTTATATAGCAATATGGTCTAGTTTTGTTTGAAAAAATGTCAGGAATCCATTTTTGAAATCGGTTCGATGTCGGAGATCCTAATCAAAAGACATAAACAAAAAAGAAAAAAGGAAAACTTACATACCCACGTGGCACGCGTGCTATTGTTTGCTATTGTGGTGACAAGTGGCCTCTTCTTGTGAACACAAGGTCGCCATGCTACAGTATCCAAAGATCGCCTATTTTCTCCGTATCTCGTAACTAGGCTGCATGGAGAATTTTGCGCCCAGAGAGCCAGGCTCAAAACTAGATGCAGACAACCAAACATAAGAAAAAATAAGATTCTATATTTATAGATACAAATCTCTGTATATATAGACGACCAAACAACCTCTAAACCGCTTGTTTTTGTGGCTGAGGAAATGGTACTTGATATCTTGGCAGCTGTGGCGTGGGAATACAGTAAGCCGGTAGCTGCCACCCACGTGGCTTTCGCGAACTGCTCGCTGATTTTTGTGTAGTCCTTTTACTCTTGCTCGACTCCTCGAGCACACGTCGCTTGTATTGCCATGTGATTATTGCCTTTATCACAACGGTCTAGAAGTCTGGGAAGCCAACCGAGCGAGTACTAGTTGTATCTCTTTGTTGCGATGGTCTCTCAAAAGCCCCATCTTTCTAGCCTAATTAGGGATATCGGTAGAAGTATATCAAGCAATGCAAAATGTTCAGCCACAAGCATGCTACCATGCTTCTAAGCTCTGAAATCCCTCTTCTTAATTTCAACAAGGCCGGTTAGAATATGCACCTTACAGAAAACCGGCTTCACACAGGACGCGGCAGAAAACCGGCTTCGAGCAACATGGTCGAAGGTAGAGCTTGAACTTTACGGAGAGGAGTACTGATGAGAAGGAAGGAGCTTCACACAGGACGCGGCAGAGTTGGAGTTCTTTCGGAGTAAACTTTCTTTAACAAAAAAGCTCTCTCAGTGAAATGGCCATACATCAGAATCGATCACATAAAAACCTTGCTCAGCAAAATGGCTCGTTTCAGTGACAACCAGTAAAGAATAGCACCAGAACACACTTTATATATCCTGTATTAATTGTACAAAAGTGTAGCAGAGTATGATAAGAAAAATATTTTCACAGAAATGTTTAATGCACACGATGAACTCTGAAATGGCAGTTTCCAAAATACACAAGGGGAGGCTAGTTTCTAGGCTATAAACAACAAACAAATTGAAGGATAGAAACTAGAACCCCAAACAGGCGCAATGTCGAAGTTGATGATCGCCAACAGTGAATGAACAATGTCAGATCAACCGCTAAAACCAGACTCTTCAGAACTTGCGTCGGTTGAAAGTTTGAAATCTAACCACTGATCGACATCTCCTGGTAGCCTTCTTTAGATGCAAGAAGCTCCCTAAGCTTCCGTCATTCTTCATGAACTTCGCCTTGGTTGAGGAGTATTATCATCTTGCCCACAAAGTACACCCATGACAACCGAAGGGCAACGACAAAAATAAGGATGTATAGCGAGTTCATCTTGACGAGAGAGTTCAGAAACCCATGAAAGAAGGGTCGCTGACTTTCTTCTTTGTTGTTTTTCCTGCTCTGTATCCCTCAAGGAATTGACTTATTTGGAATCCTTGGTCACCTTCCTCTAATCTCTCTGAACCATCCACCTTCACTAAGAAGCATTTCAGTCAATCACAGGGTATAATGAATTTTCCATCTATGATGATCAGAGAGAGAGAGAGAGAGTAGTGGTTTCTATCTTGATGAATTTTCCCTCAAGGAATTGACTTAGTTTCTGGCTCGTTGCGCTCGTTGCTTGCGGAAGGAGAGGCTGGTTTGCTTTGAGATTGGTGGGTGGGGACATGTGGCTTTAATCTAGATAGTGTTCCATAGGCTCCTGTTTGCAGCATGTTTGCAGAGAATGTTTTTCCAGAAAACCTCGTATAAAGCGGTTGACGTGATCATCTGTCCCTCTGATTGCATGGCACTGAAATTGTCCCATCATACACTTGCTGTCCCCTTGAGTTGGTACGAAGCAAACAATACCTTCACATATACTACCTATACTAAAGTGTGAAGAAATCGCGTGCTCCCAGACGTTTGAGCCGCTCGGCTCCAGCCGGCCGGCCGGCTCGGCTCAAAAAAAATTCGCGATTTAGTCCTTTTGTAAATTACGAACAGGTCTTTCGCGATTTTTTGAGAGAGGAAGATTTTTTCCTCCGAATTCGCGTTCGGATCCCTCGTGCGCCATTTTACAAAAAGAGCCTCCCGTTAGATTTAAATCGCGAACAAGCCTTTTCCTAATTTTTCAGGATAGCGGACATATCCAAAAACGTAACATTTAGGTCCTTACTCTTTACGTCTAGGTCCTTTCTCCGTTTTTCCCGGAAAAAATATTTTTGTCACTAGAAATACGTGTGCAGCTCTATCTCTAGACTTTTTCCCCACCTCGATTTCCCATCTCGAATTCTAATATTTTTTAGAGCATATATTATTACTCTACGAACGCGTCGGTCTCGATATTTTTAAAACATGTTTTATTACTCCGTGAACAGCAGTATAGTGTTAAGCTCAATAAAAGAAGGTTAAATCGAATGAGATATTTCTCTGACTCTATCTCTGCTTTTCCCCATTTCACTTATTATTTCGACGATTTAAAAAATAAAAGGCCGTCGAAAAAAGAAATCCATACGAAAAAACGACACGCGCGACGTGTTACGCCGTGAGTCTCTAATATTTTTTAAAACATGTCCTTTCTCCGTTTTCTCGGAAAAAAATGTTTTCGTCGCCAGAAATATTTGTGCAGCTCTATCTCTAGACTTTTTTCCCAGCTCAATTTCCCATCTCGATCTCTGATATTTTTAAAAACATGTATTATTACTCCGCGAACGCGTCAATCTCTAATATTTTTTAAAACATGTATTTTTACTCCACGAACGCGTAGAGTGTTGAGCTCGACAAAAGAAGGTTGTCATCTCTAATAATTTTTCACCCTTTTCCCTCTAGACTTTTTCCCCACCGCGGTTTTTCAGCTCGGCCTCCAATGTTTTCCAAATAATTCGTCGAAGGAGATATTTCTACAACTCTATCTCTCTGTTTTTTCCTCATTTCGACGATTTATAAAAAAAACATCGCCGAAAAAAAAGAAATTTTTTCTGCGAAAAAATGATAATGCGCGCGTGTTACGCCATGAATTTTTTTTGTCCTTTCATCCGCTTTCGCTCATTATTTCGATGATTTAAAAATAAAAGCGCAAAATTTCAATGAAAAGCGGCGCACGCGACATATTCGCCGGGAAAAATTTTGTGTTCTTTCAGCCGTTCCACTCATTATTTCGACGATTTAAAAAATAGAACACCGCCGAAAAAAATTCTATGAAAAAAAATGAATGACGCGCGTACCAGACACGACGAAAAATTTTCTAGTTGTCACTTCAGTGAACAATAACCAATCTCTTCCCCACAGCCCACAGCCAATCATCGGCACCTAGTGGGTCCTCCGAATGGGCAAAACCGGCAGCCGACTCTACAGGGACTAGATAACTTGGACTAAACTTGATTTGTTGCGGCAACTGCTTCCCCTACTTCCATAGAGGCTGGACCAAGGTTGGCGTTGTTCTGGGTGATCTGCTGAAGGATGAGAGTTTGTAAATGGTGATTCCACTCAATCTTAGGAAGCACATGGGCCATTGAAGGGAGCCCGGGTAGCTCAACTCCATATCCATCACCATGTTTGATTTTGATGATGTTCATGTTAAATTATTTTAACATAATATGGCCTATGTAAATTACAAAATGGTTCTTATCATAAAAAGATCTAAGTCACTACAGGAATCTACACTATTTTCGTCGGCCAAAAAAATACCGACGTAAATAATTCAGTAATTTCATCGGTTAGGTATCAACGACGAAATTACAATTATTTTCGTCGGTATTTTTGTCAAAACCGACGAAAATAATTGAATCACCGTGCCCGAGGAATTCAAAATTTTTTTTAGACTATTTTCGTCGGTCTAAGCCGATGAAAATAGAACACATGATATTTTCGTCGGCCTAAACCGATGAAAATAATCCATGTGGCAGCGATTTCGTCGGCTTCAGCCGACGCAAAAAGGAGTTGTGTAGCAGGACGCCAAAACGCCAGTTCGCTCTGCCACTGCCAAGTGCCAAAACGCCAAAACGAGATCGATCGAAAAAAAAGGGTTAAACCTAGCGCGTCGTCTCCACGCAGCTCCGCCTCCCCGCAGCTCGGCCGCTAGTCCCCACGCCACGCCTCCGCGGTCGCCCTCGCGCCGCACCGTCCCCCGAGCCGTCCGCGGACGTCCCCTCGACGCCACGCCGTCTCCGCGCCGCCGAGCCTCCCAAGACCTTCCTCGGGGCGCTGGTCCCATCGCCGTCTCCTCCTCGTCGGCTTCCTCCGCTATCTGCCGATCGCCGAGATACTCGATCGGAGCGCCTCCCCCGGCATCTCCCTCTATCGCGGATGGGGCTTGACGACGCCGCCGACCCCCAAGGTGCGATCTGCGCTTCGGCCGAATCGTCTGCAGCAGACAGATCCCTTTTAGAGCGATTCGGTGTGATCTCGTGCTAGGGAATTGCGACTAGTTACGTGACCCGAGTAACTTCGTCTGCGACTGCGTTGCTCTGAGGTTGTGAGGATGAGATCGATAGTGATTCTATGTGAATTCTTTGTGATAGCATGCCGATTTTGCAAAGCAGGAGAATACCATCGAGTGGTTTATCCGGTTTTGAATCGGTGCCTAATAAGTGGAATTGGAAACCTTTCCTTGGTAGTTGATATCTAGGCCCTGTTCCTACTTCTTAGTGCAAAGGCCTATTTTGAGCAATTTATTGTTAGTTCAAGTGCAATTTAGTCGTTCTCACGCCAGTGTCTGTTTCACCTAATATTGTCATGTTTGATGCCATTTCCATCTAGAGGTTGTTAGTTGCTTAGAGGTATTTTTAAGCTTAAATTAGTTGCTTAGAGGTATAGAAGATGGATTTTGACTCAGGGCAGTGTTGAGTGGTGCAGCCTTCCATAAACTTGGGATGTTCGAGACTTGAGAGTTTGCAGGTTGGTCGACTTGCAATCTTGCATTTGTGCAGCATGTACCACAATCTCTTGGTGAACTTTGCTTGACCCAGTGAGATCTTGTGTTCACTAGGTGTGGAACCATGACCTTTTAGAATTTAGTCATGACTTGGGAACTGAAATACTAAATGCTTATCCGATTGTTCGCTTGACGAAAACCATAAAAAAAAACATGCGTAATTTGTAGTTCCTCTATTTTTTTTAGCAAATGAGGCCATACTAGTGATAACTTACTAGCACATTTTTGCTCTATATTTTTAACAAATGAGGCCATACTGGCTATAATTTACTAGCACATTTTTCATTGTATGTTCCACCAAAGTTGAGTATATGTACACCTTGTATCATTACATTGATTTGGATGGGGGTTTACACATGGACTTCTATCCAACTATCTTCCTAGCAAGTCTTAAAAACAGTATATACACGATGCACACATGGTTCTTAAATAATCAATCCCTTATACGCGGAAGAATTGAAGCCCAATGAGCCGGTCCACCTGTCGCCTACGCCAATTCGCGAAAAAAGCTCTCCATTTCTTCAAAATTACGGATAGGTCCCTGTGTAATTTTCTGTGAGACGAAAATATTTTTTTCACTTTGCGTTTAGGTCCCTGACACGGCATTTTGCGGAGAAGCCTCCCGTTAATTTCAAATCGCGAACAAGCCCTTTTCTAATTTTTCAGGATAGCGAACAGGTCCAAAAAAATAACTAATGTGTCCTCGCTTCTTACGTTCGAGTCCTTTCTCCGCTTTTTTCGAAAAAGATGTTTTAAATCACAGAAAAACCCGGGAAAAATGTTTTTTGCCAACCGAAAAAACCGAAAAACTATTTTCACCACCCAAAAAGATGTTTTAAATCACCGAAAAAACCGGGAAAAATGTTTTCGCCAATCGAAAAAACCGAAAAACTGTTGCCATACCCAAAAACCGGAAAAATATTTTCGCCACAAAAAAAACATAGACGACCCATTTTTTTAACAAACATAAAAACCAAAAAGCGAAAAAACAGATTAAATCGAAGGTTTATAGCGGTTCATGAATTACCATGCAGTCCGAGCGACCTTTTAAAAATGAAATACATAAAAGATCGTTTTTCGAATTTTTTTTCAAAGACATGGATTCGCCTGGGTCCGGAAAGCGACCTTTTAAAAAAAAATACATAAAAGATCGTTTTTCGGAAATTTTTCCGGTTCATGGATTTGCCCATGTCCGAAAGCGACCTTTTAAAAAGGAAATACATAAAAGATCGTTTTTCTGGAAATTTTTTTCGCACATGGATTCGCTCTTGGTCCGAGTAGCCTTTAAAAAGGAAATACATAAAAGATCGTTTTTCGAAATTTTTTCAAACACCAGAGAAATGTGTGCAACTCTATGTCTTCATGGATTCGCCCACAGGTCCGACCAGCCTTTTAAAAAAAGTAAATACACAGAAAAAATACGTTTTCCCCGGAAATTTTTTTCCAGCACCAGAGAAATGTGTACAGCCCTATGTCTAGACTTTTTCCCCAACTCGATTTTCCATCTCGATCTATGATATTTTTTTAAACGTGTATTGTTACTCGGTGAACGCGTATAGTGTTAGACTCGACAAAAGAAGGTTGTCGTCTCTAATAATTTTTCGCCCTTTTTTCTCTAGACTATTTTTGACCGGTGGGTGGTTATGCGAATATGTATTGTTACTCGATGAACGCGTAGAGTATTAGGCTTAACAAAAGAAGGTTGTCATCTCTAATAATTTTTCGCTCTTTTCCTCTAGACTATTTTTGACCGGTGGGTGGTTTTGCAAAAAGATTTAGAGTATTTTGAAATCGTAAATAGGTCGTTCGCCAGTTATTTTGAAAAAAAACCTGCGGTTCGCAAATTCGATTTGCAAAAACTCATACCGGATTTTCCTCTCATGGCAAGATCGCATAGCGATTCTACCTAGTATTTGATGAAGTAGAGAAGGCTTGTCAAAATCATGCCACAACACCATGCCACAACACGAACATTGTATTTATGTCAAATCATCTATTTTTATTTTTAAAATATAGTAATATACTTGACAATCGTCATGATGTCTAGAGTCTTGTCAAAGACAAACATGATGCTTATGTTGAGCTAATTATGCCCCTTGGAATATCTTGGTGACTTTGCAGATCGTATCACGTAAAGCACATCTATTGGCCTACACCAAATTCTTCCATGGTTGTATTATCACAAGGTCATTGGTGTTTCACACTTTTTCTCTTTGTTGAAGGAGAGCCGCAAAACCAAATTGTTACATCAGTTCTTGAATCTATTTGGGTAAATAAGTCTCTCTATGTCCTTTCACCGTGTGACTTTTGCATGATCTAGTTCTTACTTTCGTGTCTCTATTCTAGGGTGTAAAAGTTATTTTCAGAACTAAAGAACCGAAAGAGAAAGCAGGGATGAAGGTATGGTGATATCTTTGAGCAGTTGTATGAGCTTCTTTTTACTAACAAACCTAGTTCATGCAAATATTTCAAGTTTGGTTGCAATTCAATTCTTGTAAATAAAACACTTCTTTAACAAGATATAGATAAGAAATGCATTGATAAATGCTGATACTATTTGCTTAAAAAATGATTTGGTTCGAGGTATAGTAAAGAACTAAAGATGTCAAGTTACTTGCTTCTATTACAATGTTGTTGGTTGAACTTTTCACTGGATTGAAGCATGCTCCGAAGTATTGTTGTTGGTTGGATCCTATATTCTGTTTTCCTTGTGCTAGTGAGCCATTTATATCTTGCTAACAATTTTGTTGCTGTATATTGATGATGTTGGGGTTGTACCATTCTTGAACTTACATGACCTGTGTGTGCACAACAAATTCTGCAGAATCCTTGGGAGCATATAAACTTCTCAAGTCCTGCCAAGATTCATCTTGATTCCTTCTTATCAGTCTTCAAGATTCTTTGGCTTGCATGATGAGCTCTACCACAATTGTAGGAACCACAAAATTTCCTTACGAATCATTCGCAAAGAATATGGCTCGATCCTGACCTTTTGATTGAAATTATCTTATGTGTGTTTGCTTGCGGTTGCATTGAGCTCGGGAGAAACTAACTTTGTCGATGGAGGAGTCGTTGCAAAGAACAAGAACTTTGCCAACATGGTCGATGGTGTTGTTAGGCCATACCAAGCGTGGAAAGAAAATCTGCAAGAACTTTGCCAACATGAAGGATTTGTAAGTAATGTGGCATCTGAATATTGAGTTCGAACCATGCAAGATTAGTAATAGTAGTGTCTATTCCATCTCTCTATTCTATCTCTGTAACAAGAAGTAGCATCTCTCTCTATGCGTGCTTCACGCCTTGAACTTAATAAACATAGGAGGTCTTGTGCTTTTTTGGTACATAAATCTAGTTGCGATTTCACAATAATATAGAGAGGTCAAAGGATAACTTGTTTGCTCGTGAACTAATGCAAGAAGCTTTTCATTTCTTTGAAAGGTTTTTTTATATTTTTTCATATTTTTTAAATATAAAATATTTTTATATTTTTTAAATTTAAAATACTATTTTAAATCGACTCTCGGATTTAAAATAGCATTTTCATATTTTTAAAATTTAAAATACCGAAAATAGCATTTTCATTTTTTAAAAAAATTAAAATATTATTTTAAATCGGCTGGCCGATTTAAATAGAAAAATATCATTAAACAAAGCCACGCCAAGCGTGGCTTGGTCACGACATAGCACAGATATTTTAAATCGGCCTTGGCCGATTTAAAATAGAGCTACTGAGCAGCCAGGAGTAGGGACGGCCACTATTTTCGTTCGTTCGCTTTGGCAAGCGAAAATACAAGTATTTTCATCGCAACCCATTTAAAATAATATTTGTATTTTCATCAACATAATTTAAATGGCCTATTTTTAAGTTGGTAAACCGGCTAAAATAGCTATTTTCGTCGATAAAATAGCTATTTTAAATGGGTTTTTGGCCGATTTAAAATAGTTGTGATTCCTGTAGTGAGTGTGATGGTTGCTAGACTAAAAGATTAAGAATCATAGGGTTTAAAATCCCTCTCCTCTCTCTTTCAAATATTTAGTTGTATACTATTTAGTGTTATTAAGCATAGTGTTACTGTATGAATTACTTCTAAGCATCGGTTTTTCATACATGTATTGCTGCAATTAGAATAAGTGGTGAATTGTTGGCCACATGTATTAAAGCACTGAGTTACAGTCAAGTTTTAAATACTGAAACTGCTTGTTTTAAATGCTAAAATTCCTTTCTTTAATTGGTAACTCCTTTGAAGTTAATATATGTATTTGGAAACTGCGGCTTCTCTCCTTGGCCATAAAAGAAGTCTGTTCCTGTACTTCAAAAGCAGAGGAACCTCTCTCTTTGGCTATAAAAGGAGGAGGATCCTCCTGTACAACAAGTGCATAAGGAAAAGAAAAGCACAGAAAGGAATAGTATACACATCAAAGAAAAGATCAGAAACTTCTCTGACCATTGAGAGAAGTATATAGATTAAGAAGAAAGAGGGGAGAGAAAAATTGATATGCAAGGCATTGCTAATATATGTCAAGGTGGGTTTGTGTTTTTGCACATATAAAGGAAGATTTGTGCTCCTGCACATATAAAAGTTGCTATTCAATTTAATCAAATTGTGCTAAATGATCTTATAGTTTCTACATTTATGCTTACAGTTCATGCTCCTCATTTTTGACTAGGATGCAGCGGGCTAGGTTGTAGTGGTGGGTGGAGTGGTGGAATACCTATCAGCTGTTATCATGGTTCCGAATTTCGCCAAAGTTTTACTAAATTTCGGCAAAATTTGGTTAACTTAGTGGTTTTCAAAATTTTTTATCTCAATTACATTTTAGTTGGTTCATTTGAATTTTGTCCAAAATTCAAATTTTGATCCAAATTTGTCAAAACAATCGAATTCAGTCAAATTTTGTCAAAAATTGAAAATTTTGAACAGCCATTTCGTTTTGAAATTGCACTAAATTTCTGAAATTAGGTGATTTCACTAGGTGCAAAAAAAAAAAATTGAAACCGAAATTCGAAACTCTAGCTGTGATCTCAATGCTACCGTAGACCCGTACTGCCCAAAAGTTGATCCATTGAATGGGTTCTCAGCCTGGACATCTTGTTGGCAAACTACTCGCTTGGACTAATTTAGGGATGAGAGAAAACAACTTTAAGAAGCAAGGGACAGACCGCCGCGTATGGTACTTTGTTAAATTTTGGAAAAGAGAACATCCTACATAAGACAAACAAACAACCAACTCCAATCGACAGCACGCAATTAATTAACATCAGGATAGGTCTTTAGCATGGTTTACTAAATACAACGCTGATGGGCAAATAAACAAACCATTCGGCACATAATTAGCATATTATATCTATCGCATCATAGTATCTACATGTACAATTGCATTACAAAGGGTATGCAGCGCACACAAAAGAATATCACCTATATAATAAGCGCAAGGATTCCCGGCCTACCAGGCCACCCACATGGCGCTTTGGTGTTTTGGCGAAAAAATCCCTCGATTTCTTCAAATTACAAACAGGTCCCTGTAAATTACGAACAGGTCCTTCGTGATTTTTTGTGAGAGGAAGATTTTCTTTTTTTTATCGCGTTTACGTCCCTCGCGCGGTGTTTTGCAGAGAAACCCTTCCGTTAGATTCAAATCGCAGGCAAGCTCTTTTCTAATTTTTCAGGATAGCGAATAGGTTCAAAAACGTAACAAATAGGTCCTTGCTATTTACGTCTAGGTCCTTTCTCCGTTTTTTTAGTAAGATAGACCCGATAAATTCCAAAAATCCGTCTAAGTCCCTACGCGCGGTTTATAGCTGAATTGGAAATCACGTTTAGGTCCTTTCATCGATTTTTTCCCACGCGGTTTTTTAAAAAAAGGAAGAAAAATCTTTCTTAGAAAACACAGATTCGTTGAGGGTTTATAGCTGAATTGGAAATCGCGTTTTTGTTTTTTTCGTTACGGCGCGGCAACGCGCGCGACTCAGCCTAGTATTGCTTAGGCGTGCATGAGCACGGGACTCAGCCAGCCTCGACGGCGTAACTAGGGAGCAACACGATTTCTTATCTTACCTTTTCATCTTCTTTCTCATATCCAATTTAAACATATATACATTATATATTAAAAGATCATGGTATGTCTTTTGAAGCTGTTAAGAAGAAAGAAAACTAAGATAAATATTCTTTACAAAAATAAAACATTTGGCCTTAATCCACGTGAGGTATAATAAAAAAATTACATATGTTCGAAATAAAATGAGACGCTTATTTATCAATTTTAAGTAAAATTGAAAAACGGTCTAAGAAGTACCGCTCAAAAAATGCAAGTTCAGGCTAAAAATTAAAAAATAGCAATTATTTTGATTGTATATATACAAAATAGGAATAAAAATCTATTAAATAATAAAATGTATGACATGTAATTTACGGTCGCTAAATAGAAAATGAATATACTAAAAATTCTCATAAAAAATATTCTGATCATTTATTGATGAGTATTCACTCTAGTACTACTAGTGAGCTCTAGCAACCCATTCCTAAAGGACTAGGTCTCGATCAGCACCATCAATCCTCTTGGCAATATTTGTCCTCTCGGAGACAAGCTCCTCGGGCTTTTCCTACTCTGGGACACCATGGCATTATGTCGCGTCAACTCTCCCGCCAAAATTGCAGGGCTAGTGTGAGATGAACCTGGTGTAAGGGACCGGCTCATGAAGTAGCACGCCATGCTGAACAGACACTACTACAGAACTGATATTTGCTACCGGCTTATTAGTACCGGTTCGATACGAACCGAGACTGATAGTTAGATCAGTCCCGGTTCAACGCTACAGAGCTGCGGAGGAGATCGATGCGGTTCAATACGAACCGATGCAGATGGTATAACATCGATGCGGTTCATAGCGGAGCTAAATAGTACCGGTTCGTGACACGAACCGAGATCGATGTTATACCATCGAGACCGGTTCGTATTGAACCGTCTCGATCTCCCAATTTAAACTTCTTCCTCCTCCGCCTCTGCTGGACCAGATCATTCCAAAGGCGCGAAAAGAACAGTGGAGCTTCGGCCAAGAGCTTGAAGGGAGGGGAGGTGCTGCCCAAAATTTCAAAATTTTGGTCATTTTACTCACAACCAAGGTAGCTAAGGTTAGTAATATCATTCCTCACTTCATTTGGTGTTAAATGGAGCCTCTTTTTTGCTTGAATTATGAAGAAAATTTGATCTTTTTCCATGATTGAAGAAAGATTATGAATGTAGAGGAAGGTGCTGCCCAAATTTCAAAATTTTGGTCATTTTACTCGCAACCAAGGTAACTAAGGTTAGTAACATCATTCCTCACATCATTTGGTGTTAAATGGAGCCTCTTTTTTGCTTGAATTATGAAAAAATTTGATCTTTTCCCATGATTGATGAAAGATTATGAATGTAGAGATCTAGCTTGATCTTTTCAAATAGGATACAAAAACTTGTTGTGTAAACTTAGAATTTGCTCGGCTTATAATGTAGCTCGCATTTAATGTGTGGATCTAGCTTAAATTTAGGTTTTAGTTCCATCGATCGATGAAGGATGAGGTTTGGTTGCACGTAGTTGGGGGGAGAATGGTGCATGAAAATCTTTAAATTTAGGTTATGTTGAAAAGAAGAAATTTAAATTCATTTGCGAATTAAAATAATATCAGAAATATGATTAGAAAATATAAAATGAGTTCAAAATTTCAGAAAAGTTTTCAAAAATACTTTGGAATATTTTAAACTTACAAAAATTACTTCTAGTATAATTTTGGTTTTAATTTCCATCAAGAAATTATTTTTGAAAACATCTTTAATTAATTGCTAGAGATTTATAAAAAATAAAAATAAATGATTGAATAATAATTTGGAAATTTTAGGGTGTTACAATTTCAACAGAATTTGCAAACAAAGTCGTCGTGAATTTTGTTCGAATTTTGAATCCAGACTGATCGACCAATTCTTTTTGTAGGTTGCAAAAACTTATTGTGTGAATTTAGATTTTACTTGGATTATTATTTAGCTCGAATTGAAGGTGTGGATCTAGCTAATATTTAGGTTTTGGTTCAACAATTCATTATCGAAAAATGAGCTAACATTATCTTGATGTAACATAATGTAGATGGACCGCGATGGATGTACATGGACCGACGCTCCCGGAGTTCTTGCAGGGGTTTGTAAGATTTTCTTCGTATCTTGCCGATGCACACACGACGTTAGGCTACATATGCTGTCCATGCATAGACTGCAAGAATGAGAAGGAGTGGCCAAAATCCAGCCACCTTCACTTTCATTTGCTCACAAGAGATTTCATGTCAAACTATACCTGTTGGACCAAGCACGGTGAAGAAGAGATTATACAGAAAGACGGTGAAGAAGAAGAGGCGGACAACAATATCCCTAACGCCGGTCAACACGGTTCTTTTCAAGATACATTGGGAGAGTTTGGTGATGATGACCTAGACCAGAGATGCGTGATGGAGAGGAGAATACAACGATGAAAGACATTACGAAAAGTTCAAATGACTATGGGAGGACCGTGGAACAACTGTTGTACCCAAACCGCCGACAGGCCATAAAAAGTTGCGTACCACACTAGAACTCGATGCAATGGAAGGCGACTAATGGATTGTCTCGATAAGGATTCGACGAGTTGTTATGCCTCATAAAAAGTTACTTCGAGGGGAACACACCGCCGAAACTACGACGATGCCAAACAAGTTGTTCCGCCTTTGGGGTTGGAGGTCTGAAGATACATGCATGTGGTAATGATTGTATCCTTTATCGCAATGAGTATGAGGATTCGTAAGCTTGTCCGGTGTGCAAAACTGTGGTATAAGACCAGCGTGATGACCTGTGAGGTAGAGGGCAACAGAAGAAGAAGAGACCTCTGCTAAGGTGGTGTGGTATTTCCTGTAATCCCTGCTGAAGCGTTTATTTGCGAACAAAGCGCATGCCAGATGATGTGCCGCACAAGGAAGACCGTAAGGACGACGGAAGGCTAAGGCACCTTGTCGATGGCTCGCAGAGAGGAAAGTCGATAGAACATACCGGACTTTGCCGAGGATGCAAGGAACATAAGGTTTGGGTTGAGTACGGATGGGATGAACCTGTTCGGCGATATGAGCAGCGATCACAAAGACTTGGCCCGTGACTCTATGTATCTGCAACCTTCCTCTATGGCTATGTATGAAGCGGAAGTACATTATGATGCCATTGCTTATCCAAGGCCGAAGCAACACGAAACGACATTGATGTGTACCTCAAACCGTTGGTTGAAGATCTGTTAACACTGTGGAACGATGGTGTACGTGTATGGGATGAGTACAAAGAGAGCACTTCACTCTACGTGCATTGCTATTCGTAACCATCAACGATCGCCTGCACTTGGTAACCTATCGGGCCTATCTATCAAAGGATATAAAGCCCGCATCCACCGCTAGAGGATACCGACAGCAAGTACCTAAAAACTCTCGAAAGGTTGTGTACATGGGCCACCGTAGGTTCCTCCATATGAAGGACCAACATGAGGAAGGGTGAGAATTTTGATGGGATGAAGAGAAACGAAGAAGCCTATGCATCGCAAATGGGACACTTGTATTTTCTTTGGTCAAGGATCTGAAAGTAGTATTTGGAAAAGGTCACGTAGCAAACTCCGTCCCAAATGAACAAGGTCACACGAAGGCCATTTGGAAGAAGAAGTCAATATTTTGGGACTTACCTTACTAGAAAGACTTAGAGGTCCGCCACTCATCGGACTTCATGCATATCACGAAGAATGTCTGCGTGAACACGCTAGGTTTTCTAGATATGTACGGTAAGTCAAAAGATACACTTCAAGCACGAAAGGACCTCATGACTATTGGGACTTAGGAACGACCTACATCCGGAAAAGAGAGAGAAAGGACAACATTACCTCCACCCCGCGAGCTACACTCTGAGCAAGGAAGAGAAGAAAAACATTATTAAGTTCTTGAACAGTGTGAAGGCCCCTTCTGGATACTCCTCAAACATAAGGAGACTCACAAACATGAAAGAGAATAAAATCGTACACATAAAATCCCATGATTGTCATGTGTTGATGGCACAACAGCTTAGTGCGCTTGAAGAACGCCTGAATCAAACAAATGAGAGAATGCAAGAAGAGATACGAAGAGAGGTGCAGCTAGCCTTGAGCCAACAGTGCGAGACGGGCCAAGAACCTCCAAGTAATCCTAACATCATCGGCCCCTCCAGGCAGCGAAGCAGCTACTCTTTCGGTGGGCTGCCAGAAGCGGACTTGGACAAGTATCCCGTAGACGACATCAGACAGCGGACACCTTGTGAGCTGCATGTCCAAGCGCGGAACCTTACCTTCAAGGCGGCCGATGGCATGGCTCACCCATTGGAGCCGGGGCAGCTTATCCATGGCCAACCAATACCGTCAGGATACTCCAAGGTCTCGGTAGAGGAGGTCTGCCCAGGGTACGTGGACCTTGACCTCAAAATTCCTGAAGGTGACGGGACTACGAAGCTACGAGAGGCAGTACACAGTTTCATCCCGTGGCGCAAACGGTACATAATTTTTCGAGATAACATGGACATGTCCTCTCTGCGAAGAAGCCCGAGAAGAAACCCGTCTCCTCCCAAGAAGGCGTCGACTCCTACACCACCTCCTGCGATATAAGCCCGATAAGAAGCCCGTCTCCTACACCATCTCCTCGCAAGATATAAGCCCGAAGAAGCCCGTCTCCTCTCAAGAAGGCGCCGACTCCTACACCACCTCCCCAAGACATAAGCGCCACAAGAAGCCCGTCTCCTCCCAAGAAGGCGCCGACCAAGGGAAACAAGCCAGCTCGGCCAGCAGCTCCCAAGAAGACGGGGTCCTCCACCCAATCCAAGAAGCTGGGTCCACTTCCGAAGCTGCCATATGATATGAACGATGAGGAGACTAAGAAGGTAGTAAAAGGCGAGGTAACAAAATTTCTTAGACCCAAGTCACCAGAGAAGAAGGTTCATCACAGCACGTAAGAATTTCACAAAGGCTTGATGGCTATTAAAAATTTGAAGGATAAAAAGAAATGCCTCGCCAATCAAACTACGGCGCACATTGAGTAAGGAATGCCCCAAGAAGAAGATGTCACCGAGGGAAGGGTAAGGAGATGCAACAATTCTTCAAAAAACGGCCTTCTTGCAAATCAAATATTAGACACGGAAAAGATTGAGGTTGCCCAAGTAAAATGGTTATTTAAAATGGGCGGGTCAATGGTCAGGCATGAGGAGCTGCCCTAGTTAACGACAAAGATGCGGCAATTTCATGAATGGTACTTGGACGCGACCAAGCATGGTCTACAGATGTTTGCTGTCAAGTTTAAACAACAAGATTTTTTTTGCAGTGAAGGTCAATTTTTTATCGATTGGGACTACATATATGATCTATACCAGATAGACGCCCTCAGCGTGAGCTTGATGGGTTGCTGGACTCTGTAAGTGTCTTAATTATTTACAAAAAACTATCGTGCACTTCCTTGTACTATACTAACTTGCAAGCCTAACTAATTCTTATGTAGCATGGAGATACAAAGATGTCAAGGATCGTATTTTTACATAGGCTTCATGAACCCGATGAGTTATCAACGCAACAACCGTTAGAGACCACCCAAGCGAAACAGAGACTAACGTATTCAATGCGCTAATGGGTCAAAGATATAAGTCAAAGATATATCTAGCCTACTCATTTGAGTACGTGTTTTCGTACCACCTCATTCTACTCCTTTTTCATAACACGATGTTAGAACTAATTAGTTATCTACGTTGACACATCTATGTATAGTTTTCACTGGATTCTTCTTATGATCGAGCTAGATCGTAGCTCGATCACAATTATGGACTCTGATGCGACTTTGGGTCCCGATCTTTCGATGAGAGGAGGGTAACTATCGATTTGGTAGGAATCGATGTTGACGGCCCGACTACAACTGTCCAGGACGATGTGCCTTAGCAACCGATACACCAACTCCAGATGGTTATTGATCTCGCCGAGACGCGATCAACCTGACCACGAAGGTCATTGTTCCTGCAAGCAATCGAAGAACATAGCAAGAACAAAATGAACAACCAACTAAATTGGCAAATATATATTAAGCTCAAATATGAAAGAAACACAAACGGTGGGGTTCTGTAACGATAAAACAGGCGGTCTAGTCGACACGCGTGATTATCGGTATGTAGCAAAGGCTAGACATAACTAAACAAAACCCAAGTCCTAGATGAGGGTTTGGGTGGTTATTTATACTAGGGGAGCAGGAGAGGGTCGTCCATAGCATAGGAGACCTAATACAACTCAAGTTCAAAACACCAAGCCTACTTTGACTAGAGTTTGACTCGGACTGAAAAAGCATCGTTCGGTTTTTGCAGTTTTCGGACGCATCTGAAGGAGTTTTGAGGCGAGGACAGATCCTTTGGAAAGTAGACTCCGAGACCTTTCAAACGTGTACTCATGGGCCTCCAGAACCCTCCGGAATCGAAAGTTATGGCACTTTAAATTCAGTGCTGTTTCTGAGGCCGAATTGGACTCGAACTCGGACTGAAAAAGTATTCTAGATTGTTTTGCGTTTTCCTGTTGACTCGAAGGGAATTTTGAGGTGATCTCAGATCCGTTTGAAAGAGGACGACCAGAGCTTTCGTTCTTGTACTCATAGAGCTCTAGAAGCCTTCTGGAACAAAAGTTATGGCCGTTTGAATTTGACCATCTCTGGGAGTCCGAAGCTGATTCCAATTTGCTTTTCCTCCGGACTTGAACTCCCTTGTGGTTTGCAAGTCTTCCCCAAGGTTCCTAAGAATAATCAAATCATCACAAGTATTAAATAGCATTCCATTCATATTATCACTAATGGAAAGGCTGTGGAACACATTCACCTGAAGATTAAACTGTCGTGCACTAGCTCGAGTAACCGGTCCTTGGATAATAGCAGCGTGTTCAAATTGATGTGTAGATGTGGCTATATCCATGGAAGTGATGTCCTTATCATTCTCCCCTTCTTGCATTTGAGTCGTCCTCGACTCAAGCTCACTCTTTTGGACGTCTTCAAACACAAAACATCCACATATAGGATCTGCATTTATTTAAATAAAATAGTAGCTCGCCTCTTTATATATTTTAAATAAAAGAAAAATATTTAGAGGATTCACCTGATAATTATCGATATAGCTCAAGACCTCTTTCCAGCATATAATGGCCTGATGATTAATCAGTCGTGCGCTTCGAGTCATCGGTCTTTGGACTATTGTAGGATCGGCTCCTTGGTGAGTTGTAGTAGGCGTGGTTGTATCAAAAGAGGTGATGTCCTCATCAGGAGGCGGCCAAGGTGGCGGCCTAACTGCTGGAGGTGAAGGTCCCATGCCCAGAAGCCTAGGCGGCGGCCAAGGTGGTAGCCGATTTGACGTAGATGATGATACCAAATTCAAAAGCCAAGAAGGCCAACTGTGTGATCGCCCTGGCCAAGGTGGAGGTCGGTGAAAACTTGCAGGTGAAAGCAGCATAGTAGGAATAGCCTTGGTCATATCCATGCCGAACATGGTCTCATCATTCTCCCTTTCTTGAATTGGAGTCGTCCTCGACTCCATGGCATGCTCCTGTGAAAGGTTAGTGGCAACAACGGGCGAAGCAACATGCACATCCTTTGTAGTCAAAGCAATGGTGGAAGAACAAATGTAAACACGATGAACCATATAATCTCCTTTCTCATTATATTGGCCAATAACATGAAAAATATTTCTCTGTAAGCATGGCAGATTGCAATGAAGAGCAAGTTTCTCCTCTAAACTATTTAGATCACATAGAGTATTAAATTCAATGTAACCTAAAATATCTAAAGAAGACATCAATTTAAGCTCATCTTTTTCTTTAGTGATGTGAAGAACATGTCTCATCATCAAGACAAGTGAGAGTTTCATGTCCATTCACTAGTTGTGAAGTTGATATAAGTGAAACATTATCAAGACAACTCTTCTTTATCACAATTAATAGCAAGCATATCTTCTTGTGACAAAGGAAAATCACCTATGAGTTCCACTAATGGTTGCTCTTTAATAGCATGAGTAGTGGACAAATTTAGCACATAAATATTCTCACCATGTGCAAGTGCATCACCTTTTTTATTACCTTGTGCGCCCTTTTCAGTTGATGTAGGTGTGATTTCAATGGTTTGACTTTCATTTGCACATGCGGCAACAATGCTTTCATCTTTCTCCCTTTTCTTGTCTTCATCCTTCTTCTCTCGGCAATGCTTTCCTTCCTGCAAGGTGTTAGCTACAAGAGGAGGAGCAACAGTGGGTGTGTCTAATGAAGCTAAAAATTCTTTCAATGATTCAAGTACCAAATTTTCAGCTCTAATGGCACATTTAAACAATTGTGAAAGAGAATTATATGTGTCATCAATGAGAATATCCCGAATCTCTTTATTTAATCCATTAAAAAATCTATTTTCAATTTCCTCATCACATTCATTTAACCCACTAAGTTTTAACAAGGTTTTAAATTCTCTATAGTATTCCTTTACCTTCATCTTACCTTGTTGTAAATGTTTTAAATCAATAAAAGCATCGAACTCATCATATTCTTCATATCCATCACTAGAAGGAGATGGAGCAATTGCGAGACACTTCTTCTCATGGCGTCGGTGATGTATCCTGTCATTGTTAGTAGAAAACAAGGAAAAACAAAACCATATGTAATCCCCTATCAACTACTTGATGTGTCTAGACAAGTCACTCACACTCAACTTGTTCAATCAAGTTCTTACCAATTCTTACTAATCGAAAGCAGGAGGTGATGGCAACCGACAAGAAAATAACTTCTGGAGATAAGTGTATCGGTGCCAAACACATGTACCTGGGGTAGTAGTATATGTGGAGCAATAGGTGGCTGAAAATAGTACAAAGGAAAGCTAAAACCACATTAGTCAAAGGAAGTTGAATAATCGTTCAACGATGGTACCGTGCTGGTCCTAGGCCTAACCGTACTAGAGACGTGAGCCGGGACACAAACATCGCCACGAAAATCCAACCTTCTAACCGAAAAGCAAAGACATTTCCCAAGCTCCCCTTTTTTTTCTTTCTTTTCTTTTTAGTGCGGCTCTTTTCTGTGCACTTGCCTTTTCCTTTTTTTTGTGCGGCTCTTTTTTTTTTGCACTCGCCTTTGTCTTTCTTTTCAACTTTCGATGGTCTCAGTAGGCGTAAACTTTTACAAGGAAACCAAGCCACTTATTTTTCGCAAGATCGCTCAACAATTTTTGAAGCCAATATGCTATTTTTTTGGGAAGATTGTCCAACAATTTTTTGGATTTTCCTTCTAGGATGAACACAAACCCTAGAATTGTGATGGAGGCGGCCCAATTCAGCAATGGAAGCACGCTGCAACGAAACCCTAGGCGACACAAGAGACAATGACGACGATGATGATGAAAGCAAAGGTGACGATAAACGTGACACTAACTCGAAACTCTACGGAAAGACACTAAAACCAGCACACGACACAACGATGCAACCAAGACTCAACAAGCAAGGACTAAGTAGTAAAAGCAAAAGTTCAAATTGGTTTGGACAAAGGCAATCTAATCTACTATTTTTGGTTTTTCGGATCAGTAGGTAAATAAATGCAAACAAGTAATCTCTCACCGATCAATCGGGCGCTCGATACCACGATGCGACTTTGGGTCCCGATCTTCGATGAGAGGAGGGTAACTATCGATTTGGTAGGAATCGATGTTGACGGTCCGACTACAACCGTCGAGACGATGCGCCTTAGCAACCGATACACCAACTCCAGATGGTTATTGATCTCGCCGAGACGCGATCAACTCGACCACGAAGGTCATTGTTCCTGCAAGCAATCGAAGAACATAGCAAGAACAAAATGAACAACCAACTAAATTGGCAAATATGTATTAAGCTCAAATATGAAAGAAACACAAACGGTGGGGTTACAGAACGATAAAACAAAGCGGTCTAGTCGACGCGCGTGATTATCGGTATGTAGCAAAGGCTAGACATAACTAAACAAAATCCAAGTCCTAGATGAGGGTTTGGGTGGTTATTTATACTAGGGAGCAGGAGAGGGTCGTCCATAGCATAGGAGACCTAATACAACTCAAGTTCAAAACACCAAGCCTACTTTGACTAGAGTTTGACTCGGACTGAAAAAGTATCGTTCGGTTTTTGGTAGTTTCCGGACGCATCTGAAGGAGTTTTGAGGCGAGGCCAGATCCTTTGGAAAGTAGACTCCGGGACCTTTCAAACATGTACTCATGGGCCTCCAGAACCCTCTGGAATCGAAAGTTATGGCACTTTAAATTCAGTGCTGTTTCTGAAGCCGAATTGGACTCGAACTCGGACTGAAAAAGTATTCTAGATTGTTTTGCGTTTTCGCATTGACTCGAAGGGAATTTTGAGGTGATCTCAGATCCGTTTGAAAGAGGACGACCAGAGCATTCGTTCTTGTACTCATAGAGCTCCAGAAGCCTTCTGGAACAAAAGTTATGGCCGTTTGAATTTGACCATCTCTGGGAGTCCGAAGCTGATTCCAATTTGCTTTTCCTCCGGATGCGAACTCCTTGTGGTTTGCAAGTCTTCCCCAAGGTTCCTAAGAATAATCAAATCATCACAAGTATTAAATAGCATTCCATTCATATTATCACTAATGGAAAGGCTGTGGAACGATTCACTGAAGATTAAACGTCGATGCGCTAGCTCGAGTAACCGGTCCTTGGATAATAGCAGCTTGTTCAAATTGATGTGTAGATGTGGCTATATCCATGGAAGTGATGTCCTTATCAGACTCGCAAAGGAGACCAGTTGAAAAGTGTCAAAACTTTATTGACATGCTCAACCGGTATTAATTCTTGTTCCTTTCATTGTCGTACTAGTTCTATTTCCTCCAATTTGAAACAAATTCTAATCATGTACAATTCGTAATCACATGTGTAGTGCATTCACACGGTTCCGTGCTAAAAACATGGGTGTATTCAAGGAGAAATTTGACATTACAATTGCCACTCATGTATGTATATCATAATGCTAGCTTTTTAGTTAGTTAACTTAATTTCCTTGCATTCATTTCACGCTTTCAACTTTTTCCACCGCAGATCTTGACTCAGCCGTCGGGTAACAATTTATGCGGCTACTATGTATGCGAGTTTATGCACACCCAAACCGGAGCCGCCGACCGCATGCTAAAAGGCAACAAGGGGGTGAGTTAATATAATTACTAGCTTTAATGATGTATAGGTGCTCCTTATATCTTGTACAAATTCAAGTATTGATTAGTTAATGATTTAACGATAGGTGCCTCAATATTTGGCGGAACAAGGTTTGGAACTCTCACCGGCACGAGTGAGAGCAATTCAAGAACAACTCATCGGCTTTATTTATGATGAGGTCGTAAATCCAAAAGGCGAGTTTCACAAACGAAATTTTAACGGTGATGCCCTTCGATAAGGACCGTTGAATCTGTCGGGTCGACATCTACGCTAGCAAGAGCGATGCGTAAAAGATCCCGATGAATGAAGGAAAAAAATACTAAAGTTGTAATTAAAGTTGTGTACATATATATTGATACATTAGACGATGAGCGAAGAACAAATATGTGTATATATTTTAATACATTAGATGTAATTAAATTTGTTAATGAATGTTCAATGATTTAATTATCGTGCAAAGTGCATGATTGATTATACGTGCTTTTAATTAGTTGTGATTTAAACACACACATATATATAATAGCTCTTGGAGAAATAGACCTATATATATACAAAACATCGCATCTGGGTTGGAGACACCAACCGTCTCGATGAGGTCCTCAGGGTTCCCAACGTCTGCCACGTGTGAATTCGAACCGATCGATACTCTATCAAGATTACCAAGTGAGTGAACGGGACTAATGCCCTTGAGCATCGGGCCCGGATATTCGTACCGGTTCAAAACCGGTACTAAAGGCAGTTTTGGATCGACTAAATGCCCTTTCCGTAGTAGTGAGATGGCGGAACAACAACAACGGTCAACGGGTGGTGCGGGAATGGGCTCTCCATGTAGAGCATATACTACGCTCCTCCATCCCCATAACTACAAATGACTCGATGTGCCTCCTAAGGTATGCCACCCAGTGGGAAGCCACCACTAGCTCACGAACCACCTTGTGGTGATATCTGTCCAAGGAAACAAGAATGTCCCTAGGGTAACAGAAAGTCCAATGAAGGTTTTTGTAACGTCCCAAATTCTTCAAAAACTATATATTTAATTTCAAAATCATCATTATGGAATTCATGCATTTTCAATTTTTTTCTGCTAAACAAAAGGTTTTCTTAATTTCCGGTTACTGAAAATGAATTTCCAAAAATAATTCAAACCGAACTAGAACATGCTAACAATTTATTTGAGATCCAAATAATCTAAGGTCCCTCCCCAGAAAATATCATAATTGTGGAATTCGTTTGGTAATTATGAAATGTCTAACTTAATTTCTACAATTAAATCAATTAAAAATGATTTTAAATTTTTTTCTGTCCTTGGGCCATATTCCATTATTATGGCTGCCGTGCTACTGTTTAGGTCTAGCGCCGGTCGATGCATCGCCCTCCCTAACAAGGACACTTCCTCCCTCCTCTTTCCACTTCCTCCCTGCAAAGACGTATTTCGGGAAAATACACTGATTCTCTATGTTCCTCCCTTCGCTTGTTGACAAGCCGGCCCAGTCACATGCATCATCTTCCACACCTTATCATCGCAATTGGAGTCTGTCTAAGGCCCTGTTTGGGGGGCTAGGCTTTAGCTGTGCTTCAGCTTTAGCCTACAAACTCCCCCAAACAGCATTAAAAGAAAGCGGTTGTACAACACTTTGGCAGCAGAAGCCCAAGAAAAAGCCGCAGCACCGCGCTTGGTGCTTAAGCCGCTGCTCATCTATAGTATGCCTATGCAAAAGCTGAGCACAATTGAACTCTTCGGGCGGGCGGCATGAAACCTCCGTCTGCCCCTCCCCTGCTTTGAAGTCGGTGCCTGTTGGAGGCCTCCACCGTATAAAATTTTCACAAAAAACCAATTTTGGCTGCAAGTTTTTGTTGAAAATTGTGGCCTTATCTCGCCACTTACAGCCTGTTTATTTATTTTAGCTTTTGATTCTGGATTCTGACGCTAAAAGTAAAATAAAAAACAAATAGCCTGATTCTAGAATCCAATTCTCACAATCCAGCCCACCTAGCTATATACACTAAAATCCACAATCCACTTCATATGTGTTTTTAAATTCTAGCTTTTAGAGAATCAGTTTCTCTACGACCATAATCCAAAATCAGTTTTAAGATAATCTAAAGGTGAAAAACATATGCCCTAAGCTGTGCCCAAACTGCATGAAAACCCTGGCCCCTCGTCGCCGTCTCCGTTTGGCCCATTGACAGAAGTCCCATCCACTAAGCCTCCATTTGGTCCATTGACAGCAAGTACCATCCACTAAATCAATGGGTACATGTGCTTCATCTTCGTTGCCAACACACGTGCCTTCCATGCTTTGCCCTGGCCGATGCTCTTCCTAGTGAGCTATTCCCTCGCCACCCGCATCATGCTGTGCCATTTCATCTTTCCTACTTAAGTTCTGAAACGATTTCTTGTTTGGTGCAATGAAGCCTCGGAACCAAGTCGCCTTCTCTGTTGGATCGACACACACACACACACGTACAACGTCAAAAAATTTAAGAACAAGCACGAAAACTTATGAACATAAGTATTTTGATAGTACAACACAACTAGCATATTTTTTTATTCTCTTGCTCACTTGCTTACATACCTCGGGATTACATAGGAATTTATATCCTAAATCTACATAACTATGAATCAGAAACGGATTTAAAATTGGATCATAATTAGACACTTTTCTTTAACATCATGAAAATTCAAAAGTGAATAATATAAAACAGATTTATTTGGTATTGTGTTTTAATCTGATTTATTTCTCTTCTCTGTATTTTCTTGCATTTTTATCTCTTTGAAAAATATTTTCTATGTTTGATTGTTGTATTTTATAGTAAGAAATGTAAAATCACATAATGAAATAAGAAAATTTATATTTAAAATATAGGAAATCTCCAGAACCTCCTAGATTAATCTCAAAGCAGTGTGAACATATTTAAAAATGTAAATAAATATAAAATAGTAAACAAGATTATTAAAAGTAAAATGTGTCACATCCATTAAATTGGGTCAAAACCTTACCATGACTTGAAAATTTTATCACATCTTCTACAAGGATAGATCAATCACCAGCAAAAATATTACAAATAATTAATCATTTTCATCCCCTTAAAAAAATCCAATACCAAAAATCCAGAAATTTTAAAACAAATAAAAATACAAAATCAAATTTAAATATTACTCTATTCCGGAATCCCTTCATTTCGATACTTTCTTGAATTTGTGGCCTTTTATAAAACCTTTTCAAAATAGTGTGGTTAAGGAAAGCCAAGTTGCAAAATGGATAAAATAAGAATTCGTTTGGCACTACGATTTTATTTCTAAGTTTCCATCATTTTCTCTGGTTTCTTGCATTTTAGTTTTAAAGAAAATTGTTTGAGATTTTTTATTCTTGAGTTATAATCTATAGAAAAATAAATTAAATAATAAAAAATCTAGAATAATAATATTTCCATATAAGACCATCATTGGAGACCCTTACAAAACCCAAGTATTTGTGACCTTACAAAACCCTTACAAAACCTAAGTATTTGTGAGTTATACTCCTGTATGCACTCACACAGCTAAAATGGTGCCACAACTCCTTAACGACCTAAACTCCTCAGATGCACTCGCACAAGAACTCACGTGGTCACACATAATATCTCCTGGATACAATTGACATGAGAACGTGTAGCTTTGGTCACCTCCTTGATGAGACACGCAAATGGCCGCCAATGCATCTTGCATATCAGTTGTTGAGAATGCTCGTTAATATAAGTATCATGGAAACACACCTCCACCATTTTGTTGCCACTTCTTTCCTACTCTTTTTACCTGTGACATAACTTCGACGTCACAGAGACTTGGATTTGAGCATTACACACACAAGCGCTTGGACACACACACAAGTACTAGCACACATACACTACTACATATCAGACCTTCCATACCGTCCCATCAGTCCCGGTTGGATTTGAACACGTACTGATGAGGGCTTCAGACAGTTCATCGCCACTGGGACTATCGTGGTCTTCGATGCGTTCAGTAACATTTAATCGGTATCGATGTTTCACATCGCATCGGTTCATGTTACTAACCGGTACTAAAGGCGGGGTATATTAGTACCGGTTCGTAACACTAACCGATCGATAGGAACATCAAGACTAGTTCGTGTTACTGAATCGCAATCGATGAGTACGCGATGGTGGGTGGGTTGGTTAGAAGGGTGAGGCTAATTTTGAAACATTTCTAGTCCTATCAGTACCGGTTGGTGGAATCGGTACTGATGCCCAATGGGCATCAGTCCCGGATGCTCTGTACCGGTTCAAAAACCGGTACTAATAGTTGTTGCCAACCGGTATTGATAGTCATATATGTAGTAGTGATATGGGACAATACTGTGATGCTCAGTGATGATAGCCTGCTTCAAGGCGTAGCAATGGTGGTCTTCCTCGAGGCAAACATAAGACCAAGGTTAGGGCCTATTTGTTTTAGCTTTTGATTCGGATTACGCCCAAAAGCGTAATCGAAACAAATAGCCTAATTCTAGAATCTGATTCTTACAATCCAGCCTACCCATATACACTAAAATCCACAATCTACTTCATATGTGATTTTGGATTCTAGCTTTTGGAGAATCAGCTTCTCTACAACCACAATGTAAAATCAACTTTTAGAGAATCAAAAAGAAAAAACAAACAGGCCCTTAGAACCTCTCTTTGATACCAATTGTTGGCTTTCAACCAGGATCAACACAAATGTACGATGGCAAAAAATCAAGAACAAGCATGAAAACTCATAAACACAAGTATTTTGATGGTGTAACACAACTAGCATCTTTTCTTATTCTCTTACTCTCTTGCTTACAAACCTTAGAACTACTTAGGAATTTATACCCTTAATCTACAATTCTATCCATCTAAAATAGACTCTTTTCTTTTCCTATTTCTGTTTGGATTGTAACAAGATTAACTCAACATTCTCCAACTCCGGCGATGGTCTACCATCAATGCCATTCTGGTCCTCCCATGAGCCTAGGACATCGCTGTGGTAGTTTTAACCATATTTGCCACTTCCTAGGACCCATGTGCACTATTGTTTTAGCTGGGATTCACCGCTAAGCTCTACTGCCATGAACCTCTTCATTGTCACTACTATTCTCTGATGTCCCACTATTCCAGCCTCATTCATCACCAATGACCTCAACATCACATTCCTGGTTAGCTGTTTGTCCTATGGAGCTACTTGTCGAGGCATTTTGGCCATTTGCATGTCTAACGCCACTGGAGTGCTTGGCATAGCAGCTTTTCCGCATCGTAGTCACTGTTCCTATGACCATCTAGAGGGAAAACAGATATGCTATGCTAATGCAGATTAAATATTCTACCGTGTAAACTAGGATGCCAACAAAGTGAGAGATTATGGATCATTACCATAAGACATGCAATACAACAGAAGGAGACTTAGCACGATTCAATATAGCACACATCCTTGAGATGTTGTTGATCATCCTCAAGTGGTGGTTGATCATCCTCGAGTAGTGGTCGAGTAGCACAAGCGACCGTCCCGATTAGCACCATAGTAGCAGCAATGCCTCTACCGAATTCTACTCATACAGAGAAGGAATGCCATGTGTCGGTGTGCTAGCACCAGTATGCACGGTAGAGCCTCAGTGGTGACGCCAAGGATTTTCAGTATGTGCGGTGATACAATAGTTGCATAGCCCTAGCCATCTCATATTCCCTCTATATAGCCCCTCAGTAGAACCCTACATTATAGGCTTAACAACATGCAAAGTCCACTTGTCCCATTAGTGACAGATCCAATTCGAATCAATGGCCCCCCTTCAGGACAGCTTCTCATTGTGCAGATTCTGAATTATGGGAGAAGCTTCTTCTAATTATGGGAGAATCGAATTAGGGTGGCTATGCATGGAGGTGGAGGACCAGGCTGGCAAGAATCAGAGAGAGTCAGCTGGTAGCTAGATTCTGATTCTATGTAGAAGATAGCTTCTAATTGTGAAAGAAGCTATCTAGAATCCTCCTATTCAGCCAATAATCTAATTTTCTTTTATGCAAAAGCTGTCCCAAAAAGGGACAGTGTCTTCCAAGCCGTTAAGTGTGTGACCCTATAGGTTCATCCATATTCGGCTATGCCTTGGAAAGTCCTTTTGGCCCAAAAATCGGTAGTGGCCATTAGTAAGGCATAGCGACATTCCAATATACACAAAAAATCACATCGGATGAACCTATATATAGAGCTCATGTAATGAAACATTTGCATCACAATACCAGATTAAACTCAAGATGTGAAATGTGCCATTATATTATAGCTACATACTTCACTCATCTCAGAGTGGATTACTCAGTTGCAATTGACTCTCAATCACATCTCGCATGGCGCACTTCCTTAATCCAACCACATCGACTAGCCTAGAGATATCTCTCATATTATATAGGAGGGGCAAATTCCATCTTGATCGCTGACATTTATTTGCATGTTTCATAGTAAACTGGAAAGCTACCTTTATGCCTACCCAGTTATAGAGTAGCGTTTGGCAACCCCCCTAGGTATACTATTATACATGTAGGAAACCATGATGATATTAGGTATAAGGATCTCACATACACTATGTATAAGACCAATTGATGACACTTAAGAATATAATAATTTCCGCAGTGTCTCATAGTTGGTCACTCCAACGCCACATTCTCCAACATATATCCACATTATTTATTAGAAATCCCTATATCTATGATCTGTGAAACATGATCATTAATCATTACATGTGCTGACCTATAAATCTCAATTGTCCCACATGATGATATAAGTTCAAGAATAATTCAAAATAATAGCAAAACATGAATAAGGAGTTTCACAAATAAGTCACATACTTGTTGATCGATACAAATGATATTTATTCAAGGAACAAAATAATCATATTATTCTATAAACACAGATATGATACAATCATCTATATGATTACCTCAAGGGCATATCACTAGCACATATGTCCTTGCACCTACTCCCAAGGCATTGCCTCTCACCCAACTGCCTATTTCGCACTTCTTCTTGGCCCCTTCACCCTCATAGCAACAGTGTGCAAGCTCGTTGTTGAGCTGACCACCAGTCTAGTCGCTCCCCTCTTTCCCTCTTTCTCTCTACCCGATAGATGGGCCCGCAAGATTAGCATTGTTGGTGTAACTAATGTTTAGATTACATTAATAGATGTGCTACTATGCATTTTTTAAAGTTGCATAAATATTAAAGTAAGAACAAATGGTAGATGGTGATTACTTACCCCTTCGCTTTCTTCAAGATTTGTGTAGGGTACTCTTACAATAATTAATGTTGTCTTGTTTTAATTTCTCACTTGTATGTGGGCCCAACGAGATTAGATAGCATTTGTAAATAATTTTGGTTTAAAGTTTTAAGATATGGACAAACGGGACCCAACCCTGTAGTTTAAATTTTGGTGGACTAGGTGCATCTTTGGACAAACCCTACCTATTAGTTAGATCGGATCATAATTCTACAGTTTCTTTTACAAATGAAAATAGGAAAATAAATAAAAAGCGAAACCCTAGCCCAAATGGTACCCCCTCTTTTGTTTCAATTTTCTCTCCCAGCAAATCCTTCGAAGGTGCGTTCTTTCTCATACGAACTTTGATTAATGCGATTCTTCTTTCTAAAATCATGAACTTAATTTCTGCATAAAAATTAGGAATTTTGGTCTTTGTTTCAATTTATTTGTTGTTTATTTGTGTTTCTTGGCTTATCTTGCATTAGATACAGATGTTCTAGAAGTGTTTGAAGTTGGCCAAGAAGGAAATGTGTTCAACGAACATGGCTAGCACCCCTCAAACATATTGATCCAATATTTCAACATTGTGTATATTGTTTTGTTTGAAAATATTATGCATGATTAATTTGATTAAATTGCTATGTTGTGATTAGAATGTTGTTAATGCCTACATGTAATGCCTTTCCCTTGAAAATTGAATGTCCTTATTATTGTCACCTTAGAATTATTATCCACTATCACTCAAGATATTTGTGAGATTTTATAGCATGGTAGGTGTCACATGCTAGAAATTGGCCAATGAGAGGCCTATTTCCTTTAAAATTCCAAAGCATACATGGTTTAGTACAATACTATCTAGCCAAGTGGAGCGAAGACAATTTATAAGATGGAATCTTTGCAACTCCTTAAATAACATAACATATGGCATGATTCATGTGCACATGCCTCTACTTATGATGCATGCATGCAAGTTGGTCCCAATCTTCCATCGTAGGAGAAATCCGATAACTTAAGTTGTGACCTTCCCAAAGGAGAGGCTAACCAGGATCCAAGAACGCAACCAGCATCCTCGCAATCGCTAATCCACTTCTCGGTTGGTCATCAACCATGTAAAAACACAATTGACCTATTCACAAAGAACGGCTCAAGCAAATCCAACAAGAATTGAAAAAGCAACAGCGAAAGAAATCACTCAACGATGAATGATTGAATTGAGACTTCAAGTTTTCAATAAAGAGCCTTTACAATAGAAGTAGCTAAATCCAAAATCAAATTCTAAACTAAAAACTAGGGCCAACTACAAAATATTTAGGAGGTGGGGGCTAACCCTAAAGGACTAAATTAGAGACTCAGAAAGGACAAAATTGTGCACTTTGGAAATGACTCAATTCTGGACTCTGAGTGTTTCCCCTCTTGCGGCTAATATATATAGAATCTATGGCTAACTATACACCCATTGGATTGGGCATGAAATAAGCTTCCAAACAAATACTTAGTCTCAATTCAATCCATTGATCTATTACCTTTGTCGCCTTCAGAAAAGGTAAACTTGGATGTCAAGAAGTGAGTTGCAATGACTCGCAAGATACATGAGACGACGAAGGTGAGTATTGAGAAGATGCAAGCTCAATTAAAGAAGTATGTGAACAAGGGAAGGAAGGAGATGTTATTTGAAGAAGGTGACATAGTATGGTTGCATTTGCACAAGGATTGCCTCCTAGAATAGCGCAAGTCCAAGCTAATACCACGAGGTGTTGGACCATTCAAAGTACATGCAAAGATCAATGGTAATGCCTACAAGTTGGAGTTAACCAAGGAATATGGTGTGAGTAATACATTCAACATTTCTAATTTATCTCCATACTTGGGAGATGATGACGAGCTAGAGTCGAAGATGGCACCTTCTCAAGTTTGCGGCAAATAAGCTTTAGGGTTAGAAATACAACCCGAATCCTCCTCTCATGTCTGTCTGAGAATGGCTCTGAATCCTTTTCTGATTTCTATTTGAAATTGGCTCAAATTTCTTGAAATCTTTGATGTATTTTTGACTTTCTTTAATTTAATGTAAGCCTTCCCTTTTTCTCGTATTAATCCTTGCACTAGGTGTGTCATTTGTGGTGCAAAGCTGACATTGTCCAGCAGCTACTTTCTTCTAAGTCGATACATGTAACAATCAACAGAGAAGAACTTTTAGGTAGCAACATATTATTAGTAATAATATAGTTAATTTTGCTAAATAAAGAAGTGACCTACTAGCCTAACCTTTGTGTGCGTGTGAGTCATTGGTTCTGGCAATGGTTCTAGATTTTGTTGTTTTTCTTTATCAATTTGGATTTATGAAATTAGTGAAGTACTTGATCTAGAGATGTCCTCATCAATGAGGATAGCATGAGCTGGACTGTGGCTAAACACACATGTGCATATTCAAGTATTTTCTCATAACAAATCTCTTGACTTCTGACTTCTGATGAACTAGTGCGTCATGTTGTGGAGTGTTTCCTAGCACATTGAATCCTCCTTTCATTTTACAGAATCATGAAATTATCTCTCTATTCATTGTATTTAAATGAGATTTAAATGTTTGTTTCAATTCAGTTTAATTGACATAATGTTGTCTGTTACTAGCGAGTAAATTGACATAAAGTAATTACTCACTAGTGAGTAACAGTGGTGCATCTATATTGTTGGTGTCGGCATACTTTGCGCCAGGGTACCCTCTCCACCGCTGTCAGGAGGGGCCACAAGTGCCAAAGCACGATAGCCCAGCGAGCAGGTGAGCGATCAGCCTTCTTGCCGAGCAACCGCTGTCGAGTGGCGGCTGGCGGCGAGTGGGCGATCAGCCTCGCTGCCGGGCGCATCGCGTTGCGTGGTGGCTGGCGGCGAGTGGGCCATCTAGCCGTGCTGCCGGGCGACCGCACCGCATGGCGGTCTGGCGAGCAGGTGGGCGAGCAGGCCCTGACGCCAGGTGGCCGGACTACGTGGTCGGTCGATGGAACCAGAAGGCACTCGGGGGTCCGCTGCCAGTCAGGCATGAAGATGTACATCGAAGGAATGGGGGAGCTTTGCCTCGAAGTCTTCTCCCCTGACACCCCGTGTCAGAACCATTGAATGCGTGTGGCCATGCTGATAGCACGATATCTTATCCCTCTGTCATTCTACACCTAACCCGTCCCATACAAGTCACATCCTCGGCGGACTGGGCGGAGATGGACAATGATGCAAAGAATGAGGCCAGAGCATGGGGCTACAACGACTGATGTATTAAATGAAGTGTAATCATTGTGATGTCATCCTTCTCGCATGCCCGAGCCAGCCCGGCCTATATAAGGGGGGCTCGGTGCATGGGAGAGGGGGGAGGGAGAATGACCAAAGACGAACAAGAATAATCGAGACAGGAGAAGGAGAGCACTGAGAGAGCTCAAGAAGAACCCGGAGTGTAGGTTGTGTGCTTATAATCCCCTCAAAACACATTAACAAGAGTAGAAGCACGACGTAGGGTTGTTACCCACATCGGGGGCCCGAACCTGGGTATATCGATGTTGTCGGTGTACTTTACACTGGGGTACCCTCTCCACCGTAAAAGTAATAGGCCCAAGAAGTACTGGCCCGTTCACGACCCACGCCGCCTCGCGGCGATCTAGCGACACGCCACCGCGCCAGCGCAGCGTGGCGCAGCGCTGGCGGGTAGCCGGGCGAGCAAGCCGCCCGTGAGGCGAGCAGCCCACGCGCCTCGGCGGCGATCTGGCGATCACGCTTGCCGGGCGAAGGCGAGCAACCACGGCCTCGGGCGGCGATCAAGCGATCACGCCCTGCCGGGCGAAAGCAGCCCACGCTGCCCTCTGGCGGCGATCTGGCGATCCACGCTGCTGCCGGGTGAGCCAGCATGGCGCTTTAGCGGCAGCCGGGCGAGCATGCCCTGCCCGCCTGGCGAGGAGCCCACGTGGTGGCCTCACGAGCGGGCGGGTGTTTGGGCCCCCTTGTCAGGCCACAAAGGCAACCAAAGGAATGAGGGGAAGGCTTCGCCTCGAAGTTTCCCTCCCCTGGCATCTCGTGTCAGGGTCATTAATTATGAAGTGTCCAGCTTTCGACACGATGACGGCTCACCCCTCTGATGCCTCTCACCAACCCGTCGTAGAAGCGTCCTGTCCCGGGCGGACCGGACGAGGCCTCTGACCAACATTAAATGGGGTTCGAAGGACAAGGCCACTGAGGTGTGCTTAATAAATGAGTCGTGGGTCGACATGGAAGCTGGAATGATGGGTGTAATTAATGTGTTGTAGATAGGTGTGGCGCCACCTTCTCTCCTGCTCAGGGTGGCCCGTCTATATAAGGGCGCCCTGGTGCATGAAGAAGGAGGCCGGTCGGCTAGAGCAAGAAGTATAGAGGAGCAGACACTGAAGAACCTTGTAAACGCCTCCCCAATTTCTCAACGAAGAACTAGTTGGACGTAGGGCTATTACCCACACTGAGGGCCTGAACCTGGGTAAATCGTTGTGTCCACCAGCTCGCTGACGTCTGGAACTCACGCTAAGAGACACTAGGGTTTCCAGCAACGAAGATGCCCTCTACCGAACCATAATTTCCGTCTAGGGAGTAGACACCCTGTTAGCGGAATCTTGTCAGGCGAAATACGCCGACAGGGGTGCGTCAGGTAGGGGGCTAGTGGTTGGCTCATCCGGCCATCTCTCTGGTGAGTTTCGGTTCTCCATCCGAAAGGACCTTGCACCTAGTGATGGCGGGTTCAAACTCGCAGCAACAAGATGTGGCGGAGGCTAGTGGTTCCCAGAATACGTCCCGGCGTTCGCCGACGAGGATCGCTCCCACCGCCACAGGAAGGGCGGTGGCGCTTTCGGTAGCAACGGGCTTGGTTGGCGTCGGCTGGCCTTGGAGGCCGCCACTCCGCTCGAACTCGCATGCGATCCGTCTCCTCCTGGACCACCCTCCGGTGGAACTTGCTGGAGACACCCCGGCCGCTCCGTGGCTTCGGGATATTGCGGACCTCATGGACGCGGCCCAGCTCCGCGTAGGGGTGCCCGATCGGTCTGAGGTCGTCGGTTCCCCTTGCCCCAAGGTGCCCGTAGAGCGCACCCAAGCTTCCAGTCACCCTAACAGGAAGCGCTCTAGCCAGGCGGGCCAGAGTAAGGGAAAGGGTGTGCGAGAAGAAGGTCCCAGCTCCGCAAAGAGCCGTGGGGACTTTAGGTCCCATCTGGAGCTCCGGCGTCGGCCGCGTGGCGGTGATCTATGTGGTAGCCTGCAGCGTTGCCGCGTTCGCGACAGACGGATGGCTCCTGGGGGTGAGAGTTCCTCTCATGACTCTCACCCTCAGGCAGAGGCAGGGTCAGGGTAGTCAGCAGGATCCCCCCTATGGCGTATGATGCCAGGCGTTCTCCCGACAGCTGCGCCGCGTGGTGTGGCCCGAAAGGTTTCGTCCGGCCTCCATCGAGAAGTATGACGGCACCACCAACCCAGAGGAGTTCTTGTAGGTCTACACCACTGTGGTGCGTGCCGCTGGCGGGTCTGGAAAGGCCATGGCCAATAATTCCCAACGGCCTTGACGGGGTCCGCCCGGTCCTGGTTGTTGAACCTCCGCGAGGATCGGTGCGCTCGGAAGGAGTTGTGCAACCTTTTTGTCGCCAACTTCCAAGGCAAATTCGCACAGCCAGGCGTGGAGGATGATCTCCATGCCCTCGAGCAGGAAAGAGGGGAGTCGTTGCGTGACTTTATTCGCGATTTCGCCATCGCCGCAATCTGAATCCCGGATTTCAGCGATCGATCGTCATCGCCAAGAGGCGTGCGCGACCGCAAGATACGGGAAAAGATGGCGACCCGCGACATCGCCACCACTTCCGAGCTTTTCTCCCTGGCGCACAAGTGTGCGCGGGCGGCAGAGGCTCGGGGGCCGACATCCAGCGCCGCGCGAGGATGTGGCGGGGACGAAGCCGGGACTTCAAGGGGCCCCTGTCACGCGAGCAGGAGGACGCGGAAGCGCGAGGCGACCGAGACCAGGCGAGTCTTGGCTGCCGAGCGCGAGCCTGAAGATGCCCGGCCGACGAAGCGAGCACCGCATAAGCCCAATATTCCTCCTGTGAACCTGCTCCCATACCACGCAGAGCCGTGGACTAATTCCGAATCATAGGAGCCTAAGTTTCCAAGCAGGGAACCATGACATACTCGTGCAGGGCCTTACCCCTCTAATGTGTTTTCTTCATATTTTGTGCAATGCTTGGTTGTGCTTTTAGTGGCTATGCGCGATTGCAGATGAAATACTGAATGCGCCTGTAACTCAGACGGTCGAGGTAACCCTGTGGCGGCTGGGTGAGCAGGCGGGCGACCACGCCCTGCCCGCCTGGCGAGCGGCCCACACGGCCCCCAAGCAAACGGGCAAACGATCAAGCCCTGCTCGTGCAGCGATAAGCCCACATGACGGTTTGGCGGGCAGTCTGGCGATCGCGCTCTGCCCGCCTAGCGAGCAGGTGGGCGACCGCGCCCTGCTCGCCGAAGTATTGGCCTTCGTGACCATTCAAGGAGCTGGTCGCCCAATGGCCTATGGCAAAGATAAGTTGTTTGCTTTGGCAGTACCAACTTATTTCTTACACTTGTGCCTTAATGGGTTGAAGCATGTGTGGCTATCACTGGCTCTTATAACCTGATGGCTCCTCGCTGATAAATGGAAATACCCAACGTTTGTATCGCAAGGACACATGACTAGGAGTGCGGGTATGGCATGGTGGCTCAAACGCGGCCCGTACACCCAGGTTAACTCCATGTAGTCTCATTGCCGTCTCCATGAAAGCACCGCAAGCCCAAGACCGCTCTCAGAAGCTCACCTCTTTGTTGTGCAATGTTGCAGTAAAATTCCAAGAGATCACGGGAATATAAGTTCCAAAAGGATAGGAGACAGTGATACCCTTGCACAGCAGTTTAAGACTTTGCTTGTCTGTGCTCTTCATCCACCGCATGATCCCTATTTGCGTTGTTGCAATCACTCACATAATGCCTAAGTATCGACCTGACCTGAGTATTTAGGTTTGCGTCGTGGCGAGGCTGGGGGCTGATCGCCCGAAAATTGAGTTAAAGCAAGCATACCCAAAATGTGAACAGATGACGTGCCCAGGTGAAACCAAAATATGCCAATTTCATTTACAATTGCTAATATTGTTCTGGCATACGATAAGTAGGAACAAAAAGAAACAAATGCAAAAGAAGCGGCCCCCTAGCGGGGGTGGAGCGGTAGGTGAAGAAATAGCGAAAGAGGGGGAGATTAGGCATTACCCCCACGAACATCTCGCAGAGGTAAGCGAAAGTGGAAAGGAAGATGATGGAGTTGGGGGAGAGGTGAAGATGGTGAATCTTGTAGAAGTGAAGGACGATGAGGAAGAACTCAGAAAATGGCGGCACCAGGCCCACCATAAGCCCCCAGGTGAAGACGATAATCTCCCCTGGCTCACAGTTTGGTGCAGGCGGCCCCCTAGCGGGGGCGAAGGGCACCCCCGGGTGCTACTCCGGTGGCGAAGTCCATCTGGCGTGGACCGGCGGTGGAAGAAAGATGGGATTGCGCCATTGCAGCGGAAGTGAAGTCTCTGAGGCAAAGAAGGCGAAAAGGCGAAGTGCAAAATCTCAAGGAAGCAGAAGGCGTGAACTGTTGCGTAGGGGTGTATGCATACATAGTCCTCCCGCAAGGACGGTTCACATCCAGGTGAAAGGCACGGTGTCTCGGGTCCTGAGAAAAATCAGCGGTCGTGAGGAGGACCGAAGCGGTTCCGTGCGCAGAGGTGGTGGGCCCATCCAGGAGCGCACTGGCATTAATTAAGGTCTAAAAAGCAGCTAGCTCGCGCTCCAGGACGGCTCCGGGGGCTACTGTCGGTGTACTTTGCATCGGGGTACCCTCTCCACCGTAAAATTAATAGGCCCAAGAACGGCTCGCCTGGCTTGATGACCCATACAGCCCCGGGCGAGTAGTCTGGCGATCATGCCACGCTTGTCGGGCGAAGCGGCTGCGTGGCGCCTGGCGAAAGCAATGCAAGCAGCCACGCGCCTCTGGCGCGATCGGCGAGCGACACCTTTCGGCGGACGAGTAATGCTTTAGCGGCTAGCGGGCGAAGATACCTACCGCCACGGGCGAAAGCAAATTTCCACGTGGCCCCTGGCGGCGATCTGGCGATTACGCCCGCCGCCCGATCGAGCGGATCACGCTTAGCGGCAGCCGAGCGAAGCATGCCATGCTCCGCCGTGAGGAGAGCCGTGGCGGCCTGACGAGCGGGTGGGTGTTTGGGCCCCCCTTGTCAGGCCACGAAGGCAACCAAAGGAATGAGGGGAAGGCTTCGCCTCGAAGTTTCCCTCTCATGGCACCTCGTGTCAGGGTCATTAGTTGTGAAGGGTCCAGCTTTCGACACGACGACGGCTCATCCCTCTGACGCCTCTCACCAACCCATCGTAGAAGCGTCCTATCCCGGGCAGACCGAGCGAGGCCTCTTACCGACATTAAATGGGGTTCGAAGGATAGGGCCATGGAGGCGTGCTTAATAAATGAGTCGTGGGTCGATGTGGAAGCTGGAATGATGGGTGTAATTAATGTGTTATAGATAGGTGTAGCGCCACCTTCTCTCCTGCTCAGGGTGGTCCGTCTATATAAGGGCGCCCTGGTGCATGAAGAAGGAGGCCGGTCGGCTAGAGCAAGAAGCATAGAGGAGCAGATACTGAAGAACCTTATAAACGCCTCCCCATTTTCTCAACGAAGAACTAGCAGGACGTAGGGCTATTACCCACACGGGGGCCTGAACCTGGGTAAATCGTTGTGTCCACCAGCTCGCTGACGCCCGGAACTCATCGCTGAGAGACACTAGGGTTTCCAGCCACGAAGATGCCCTCTACCGAGCCATAATTTCCGTCTAGGGAGTAAACACCCTGTTAGCGGAATCTTGTCAGGCGAAATACGCCGATAGATGTGTTCTTGAATCTATGTTTTCCTTGATCTCGAGAGAGAGCTCATAGGTGTCCATCCGTGAAGATCCCCTCTATCGAACCTCGGAGCCCTTCGAGGCATAATAACCAGCGAAAACCGCCGACAATGGCGCACTAGGTAGGGGGTAGCGGTTGGCTCACCCCTTTGTCTCTCCAGTGGATCCCGGTCATCCATCCGGAAGGATCTCGCTTCTGTTGATGGCGGGTTCACGTTCTCAGCAAAAAGAACCGGCGGAGGCTAGTAGCGCCCGCAACACGTCCCGGCACTTCCATCGGGCGAGGGACCATCTCACGCCCTCCCCGGAGGGGGGCGGCGTCATCCTCCCGGTGGTAGCAGAGCTGCCGGGTCGGTGACGGCTAGCCATGGAAGAGGCCACTCTGGCTCAAAACCTGCATGTCGTCGATGTCCTCTTGGACCACCCCCGGTGGAACTTGCAGGAGACACCCAAGCCACGCCATGGCTGCGCGACATCACTTCCCTGATAGGCGCAGCTCAGCTCTGTGTGGGGGCGCCTGAGTGGTCAGGTACCTCCGGTGCTCCACGATCAGGGTTGCGCGTGGATCGCACCCAAGATTCCAGCCACCCGAGAGGGAAGCGCTCTGGCCAGGAGGGCCAGAGCAAAGGAAAGGGCTTGCTGGACACGGACCCTGCTAGTGCGGGGGGTCGCACGGTTTTCGACGTATCGCCTCGTGTGTCTCCCGGGCACCAAGGAGGCCATGAGGATTTAAGGGCGCAGTTGGAGAAGCATCACCGGCAGCGTGGCGATGATTTACGTGATGTACTGCAGCGCCGTTGCGCGCAGGGGCAAGGCCGCTATAGGCGTATGGCTCCTGATGGCGACGGCTCCTCCAGTGATACCCATTCTCGGGAAAGGAGGAGGCCCTCTCCTCTGAGTCCTTGGGGAGTCTAGATCCGTGCTCCTCGGCACGGTCTCCGGGCCAAGGTTCAGGTGGACGGCGTATCTCCCCCTATGGCGTCGGGTGCCAAG